>JAOWBW010000231.1:0-600000 GCA_026119855.1 Campanula takesimana
AAATTAAAAAGAATTTATAAATAAGGTTAAGATGAATATATTATATTCATAGCTAAGAAAACATACTTGGAGTTTGTGCATGCCATGATATCTGATTCAAGGCATGAACCACCATTGTACTCGGGATAAAACTTTGAAGCGAAAAAGTTTGTATAACTAATGCCCATTTCAAAGGTGTGGTACCTCCTGGTGGCAAGGGTAAACAATATATGGCCATCACCAACCACTCTTGGGAATAAATTTTTTTATTTTTTATTTTTTTTCAAATTTAATTCATAGTTGAACTCAATACATAATCATCAGCAGAAGCGCCTAGGAGACAAATCATAGGGAGAGAAAAAATTTTCTCTAACTTCTGGGGGGAGGGGGGATCAAACCCATGACCTCCAGGTTGGGAAGTAAATTTTGTTGCCCGTTCCGTTTACAGTTGCCCTTTTGCACAAGGATAACGGAAGGCTTACAAACAACATTATGTTTTCCCAAGCTCCCAAGTATTTCCCATTTACTCCTACATACATTCCACTCGCAAGTGTATAATGAACTTTCGTCCATGCCAAAAAGATAGCAATTACCTTGCCATCGCTTTCTAACATGTATCGTTGTCCCTTGAGAAGTTTTGCACCGAGCCCAAGAAAATAATATAGACCTTTGCAGACGACCACATTGCAAGTGGAAAATAAAAAGACTCTTTATTTGGCGATATTTCAC
This sequence comes from Campanula takesimana, assembly GCA_026119855.1. NCBI lineage: Eukaryota > Viridiplantae > Streptophyta > Magnoliopsida > Asterales > Campanulaceae > Campanula > Campanula takesimana. Next base: position 709 of record JAOWBW010000231.1, read on the forward strand.
GACAGGTCCAAGCCTCATCTCCACACTTCATGAAACATATATTTCATGAAACATATAGCAAAGGTATAAAAATATATTTATACTTACAATAGTTATAACAACAATAAATATACTCCCTCCGTCCCGGTTTAATGTTCTTAGTTTGACTTTACACGCTAATTAAGGAATTAGGGCAAATTGAGTCAAAGATAGTAGTGGGTGGAAGATATAATTGTCCATTCATAATGCAAGTGGGTGAAAAGTAGATGGGTAAGTGATGGGCTTTTTTGTAATATATGAACTTTATGAGGACAAAAATGTCCAAAACACTATTCATCTTTTTCCATTTAAAGAATAAAGCAACTAAGAACCTTATACGGGGACATACCAAAAAGGAAAGTAAAAACATTAACTGGAACGGAGGAGTATTCAATAATTATTATTATTTTAGTTAATTAGTAATTTTTAATGATACAATTAATAATAAAAGTAACAAGAATGAAAAACAATAATGAATGTGATAATAGTGAAAAGAATATCATCATAAGTTTTATTAATTTTATGATCTTACATAGTAATAATAAAAAGATAAAAAAATTAAAGAAGCATTTTCCAATTATTTCTCTAATGTATAAAAAATTTGTATTTTATTATCAAATATTAGGTAATTAAATAATTGATAACGATTAATTTTGTTGCTATAACTATTTATTATTACTATAATTATTTAATCTTATTTCTATAATTATTTCGTGTTGTAATTTTTTTTTTTTTTTGATATTCCTAACCCGTCATTAAATGAACTAGAGTTAAGTTTTAATAATATGAATATTCACATTTAACGGCGTTAGTTAAATAGTTAACATTTGGACTTTTTTTTGTAGTATTTGATAATATAAATTTAGTTTAGGACCATTTAGATTGAAGAAAAAAATTATAGGTCTTTTGGATATGATTCTAACAGGGTTTTGGTGTATTTTTTCCAATTTTTTTTTTGTAATTGGTTTTTATTTATTTTCTCCTAAAATTTATATGTTCTTAAGGGAATGACATTAATTATAACGTAAAATTTTTCAGAGTAGTTACATGTTGTACTTAAGTTTTTTTTTTTTTTTTTTTTTTTTTTTTTGGTTGTACTTAAGTGTTTTTTTTCTGGACAACGTGTTTTACTTAAGTTTTTTTTTCTTCGAGAGAACGTGTTGTACTTAAGTTACGTACTCCGTACCGTCCTCCTCTAATATTATGAAGTTATTACATTTCAGTATACCAAACTGCTCCATTTTTTACAATTTTCACATGTTCTCCTAAATTTATTACAATTACAATCCATCATTTTTTATTTATTTATTTACTTCATTTCCAAGTTATCGTCGTTAATAATTCTATAAATAAGTATATATAAACTTTTACATAATGTAAGAAAAATATTTATCCGTGCATCGCACGTGTAGTACACTAGTGTCTTTATAAAACTAAGAAAACCTTAAAAATAAGAAAACATTTTCCTCATTTTTTACTGCTGATTTGGCACGTCTGGTTTTTGTAATTTTAATTACATGTATCCAAAAGTAAATTATTATTATTATTAAGATCTTGATTACTACAAAACAACATCAAAGTTTTAATCTAAAAAATATTCTTAAAAATATAATATTTGCATTTGAATTAATTCAGTAAGATTTGATATTACAAAACATGAGATGAGCTAGTAGTTAGACCATTTATCTTACCATTTTAGTAAATAAGGAATTGGATCGCAACTTTGACAAATTTAGTAAACAATTGCAAAATTTTATAAAACTTAAGTAGCCAAATTGCAATTGGCCCTAATTTAACATCCATTAAAATAGCAGGTTGAGTTCATTCAATCTAAAGAAATAAATAGTACTATGGTTTAGAAGAAAAAAAAAAAAAAAACGAAACAGAGCAAGAGAAAATAAACCAAAAAAATCATCGCCGCCCAAGAAAACCCATGTTCAAACTGTTCTCCTCCCCACGGCTACTCCATTTTGGCCGGCGACTCCATTCTTCAAAAATTCCAAGTAAAATTCCTCTCAAATTCTTCCCTCTTTCCATTTCCTCCTTGGGTTTCAGTAATCTTCCTTTCCAAGAACACAATCCAACAACTGATCGCCGAAGCATTCGAATCATTACTAAATCAAACCGGCCGGAGATTGCGATTCCTCGCTCATTGGGTTATAGGTTATGAATGATCGCCATTCGATAAAATACATCATAATAGGAACGCTGGAAGGTTAAATATTTGAATCTTGGATCATACAAGTTGAAACAGAGCTATACAATAGACGATCTTGGCAGTAGAAAACAGAGTCTTCGAATGGTACACCCTTAACTATGATTATGTTTTTTTTCTTGTTCATTTATGTGTTTTTCTTGATAATGTTTTTTTGTGTGCGTTTGATTGCATTATTATAATTTTGATGATGTTGCTGATTCTGGGTTTTTGACGAGTTTTTTCCCATTCTTGATTCCTTCTTGTTAATATAACTCAAGAAACCTCGATTTAGAGTTGGAATTACTTGTAATGCTTATAATGCAGTAATCTATCTATAAGTTACATTGATAACATATGTGACCGTTGTTACTATTTCATTATACTCATTATTGTTGGATTTCCGGGTACGATGCGCAGCGGAAATAGAGCATTTTAATTTTACTATGGAAACCCAAAGCCCATGGACATGATTAAGTCAAATACATATACATAATGAATACTAGAATGCTAACCTCTTGTTGCGTAAGAATAACAACCTTGCTTCTTGGTGGAGGTGTACAAAACTTGATCACGAACACTAGCAAGAACACGAACTTTGGAGGTGATAAGTTTCACCCTCTAGCGGTATCCACTACGAACGAATATTAGGAACACCTTGTTGGTCCCTAAAGGGGCAACAAGGGTGTGAAAATCGCTAGAGGGGGGGGGTGAATAGCGTTTTAAAATTCTTTTCAAACCCTTTTGCAATTCAATGGCAGATGCGCACAACTCTTATTTTGGCTAAGTATAGCGCGCTGTAAGAGTGTGAAATGCACAGCGAAATTTAAAGCAGCTCTGCGCAGGGTATACTGCGCAGAGATAAAAACGCACGCGCTAAAAATGAGGCTAAAGAGTGGCGCAAAATGGGATTCTAAGGCAAATGAGCAATAACAATTACAACATCAAAGAGTAGCAATCTGAAAGATCAAACAAAGCAGTTCATAAAAGGTTAAGCAGGAAATATGCAATAAGTAATGAACACGCTATTTGGAGAGGTTCGATCAATGAAAGATCTACATCCTCTACCAAGATGGTTAGTCTTTGGATTTCCAATGGAGATCTTATTAAATGAGAGAGTATTACAAATTACAACATTTGAGCTCAATACTAACTCAAGATCTATTGTCTATGAAGAACAAATCCTAGACTAAACCGGTATATCTCAAGAAGTTAGATCAAAATGATCAAAGCTTCAAGAGGTGTGTGTGTGACAGAAATTCTGGGCTCTATGAATATGAAAGATGAAGAGCACCAAGAATTCTGGTGATATAGGCTTTGTGATAAGAGCAGGAGTTTTGAAGGTTTGAAGATCTTGAAGGCTGTTCTAAAGAATCTGGAAAAACTAAGCAGCAGTCTTCAGATCTTCATGGTTTTTCAGTGAAGCATGAGACTCGAGCTCTGAAGCAAAGTGGCCAAAGAGGAGACTTGATCAAAGGGCTGATCAAGGGCCGATGAAAAGGGCTAAATCGAAAGGCAACTTGGAAATGAAGATGAGCAGGCTATTTATAGCTGAGGGCTTGAATATAGCCGTTGGAGCTCTGAGCAAGGACAATGAGCTGGCATAACGTGATTGGCGCGCAGCTGTCCTTTATAGCCGTTGGGGCTCTGATCAAAGATGATGACCTGGCACAATATGATTGGTGCGCAGGTGATTTAGAGCCGTTGGAGACTGAGCATGAAGACCAAATTCAAAAGCTTCTTCTAGAAGGTTGACAGTTGTCTTCACTTGAGATATTTCTTTGAATCGTGTCTCCACCAATGGTTTTGCTGAGTGTGCTGATTTGTCGTTTGTGCACACCTCAGCATTTTAATAAGCGAGCATTTTCTAAGCGTTTTCCAAGCTTTCTAGAAAGTGAGATCAGGAGATGAGGAACTTGACCAAGGTTGTGTCCGCGCACAAAGGCATGCGCATTGCCGGCGAGCATGGATTCAGCGCATGAGCAGTATGCGCACCATGCTTGGTCACAGAGATCTCTTGAGAGTTTAGGAAGTAATATCTTTGAAAATTGAGCAAGGTCAAGGTCCGCGTGAGATATCTATGTGCAGTGGCGACCTGCGCAGAGAAACATTCTGCGAAGCGAAATGAATCCTTGCTTAGGTAATTTTTGATCTTTAAAGCTTCAAGTCCTATCATCTAAGCTATACTATAAACAGGACTTAGCTAAAAATAGAAGTTATAAACTTCTTTACTTGAGGTCCTAAAGTCCGTAAAAATACTTATATGTGATGGTATCAATCAATTCTAACAAATGTAGGAGAGTTAAGTGATAAGCATACCCAACACACCTAATCTTGGTTGCTAGACCAACTAGTGAAACTCTTTCACTAAGGCAAGGACTATATGGAATTTGTATATCTTGTTCTTCACTTTGAGAAGTTCTTAGAACAAGAGTGTCTTTCCTTTTCTCTCTCAAACTCTTTGAGATATCTCACTTAAGAAAACTATCAAAATCTTTGAGACTTTGCACTAAGGGAGATAGAAAGATGAGAAGAGGAATTGAGGTGTTTATTTTGTGTTCATCCATAGAGGTATTTATAGCAAGAAGTCACATCACAAACATGTGTAGTGATCTTCCCATTAATGACCACTCAAGAAAGTTTTAACAAACAATTAATACTTTCAAGATCACTAATGAATCCACCATGGTTGTCTCGCAAACAAACAATCTATCTTGATCATCTTTGAGTCATACTTTCACCAAAACATTAGTGGAACATTACTCAAAATGCAGCAAGAACAGTTTCTGCCGACAGCACCAGGCGGGCGCCTGGTCTAGGGCGGGCGGGCGCTTGGGCGCAGACGGACCGCGCGCGCTGACGCCTGGTCATGCCGAGCGCGCGCGCGTTAGGCAGCAGGGCGGGCGGGCGCCTGGTCCTACACGGGCGGGCGCTCGGTTGCATTTCCATAATTTCCACTTTAGTCCTTTAAGATTCGTTCAAGGCGTGTGTGACCCTCTAGGATTACACTAAGTTGGCAATGGTCCAAACATGGATCCATAAGATATGATTAGGTTCTAGCAAACCGTCATACCTACCCAAATAGTGTAACTTAGATACGAGTTCGCATTCCTTATAGAATATGTCATAATCCTTTTGTCCACAATGTCATTGAACACAAGTCATGGTCAAGAGTCAACTTGTATAGTACTTCTAGTACTTTAAATAGGTCAGCTCTTGGAGTTAGGGCTGACTCTATGATCCACAAGCCCTCTTCTTATCACCCTTGGTCAACGTCCACGGGGTTGGCTTATCGATTTGGTCAACACGACATGTGGTCTAATAAGTTATTATCCTTGATAAGCTTAAGATTGAAGCCTTTCAGACAAACAGTAATAACAACAACAACGGCATTGAGAACTCTTATTTGGTAGCCTCGTCTTCTAAAATCGAAGGAAAAGAGCGCGGTGCAATTAACTGACTTTTTTGGAGTTCCTTCCAACATTAGTAATCAGAATCTAGCTGCACAACAGGAGACTGAAGAACATAATTCCACTACGGGCCTTGCAGAAAACAATCAACAAGATGAAGGGGGCCTTGATTTGAATCTCAAGCTTTAATATTGCTTCTCTTTTGTGTTGCTTTTTAGATTTAGCTCAACTTTGAATTTTATCATTATACCTTTGTTAGTTATCTCAATGTTGTTATTGTATTTTCCCATCATTGAGTTTCTATTTGTGGAGCAATTATTGCAGTTTCTTGTAGTATTTGGGAACAAGGCCATTCCTCTAATTACGTTTAATATTATGATCCAATATTTCAAAATTTGAGTCATCAGTTTATTTCCAGAATAGGCAAACGACAAAATTAATTATATTAAAATTATTTTGATGCATCATACATTAATTTAAGATTATATATTTACATCTTACTTTTAGACATTAGTAATGGCCCTGTTTCTTATTATAAATATCTTTTGTCAATATAATTTAGGCAAAACTGCACCAAAAATCACTCAACTATGACCAGTTTGGGTATTTGGTCACTAAACTAATTTCCTTTTGAAACAACACATTCAACTTATTTATTTTTGCATCCATAGTCACTATCACTAACCCCATTAGTTTTTTGGCGTTAAATAGTCATGTGCAGCGCATGTGACCAAATTTGAAGGGGTAATTTAGGTAATACGATCTAAATAGTATAAAAGAAATTATAGGGTTTATTTTTCAATTTTATAAACTACAGGGCTTGAAGTAAAAGAAAAAACACCCAATATAACACCCCTCCCCCTTTCTTCTTCTTCATTCTGCAATTCCCCCTCCCCTTCCTCCGCCCCTTCTTCTTCTCCGACAACTAGATGGGTAAAGGAGGGGAGAATTACGATAAAAAAGAGAGTAGTGATTTGAAATCGGCTTCTTCGAATAGAGATTTCTATCCTGCGTGGGCTAAAGATGTGAGGGAATGCGAAGAGAAGTTTCAGGTGAATAGGGAGAGTGGATTGTCTGATGGTGAAGCTGGCGGGTATGTCAGATCCGAATCAAACATTAACAACCGAATCAAACCCCAATTCATAATCCTTAGTCAAAACCTTAAGTTCCAATTTAATATTATACTCTTTACTAGCAAAAATCTTTTGAAACAGGGGCTTCGAGCAGACGGGTATGTCAGATCCGCCGGGGACAGATTTGGCGTCAGGAAGTATCCAGAAGGAGTGGGTGAATTCAAAATTGATTCGAGGTCTTGGAGAGGCTGACGAGTACAGTGATTTCGCAAGGCAGGGTGGTGGTGGGATCATCCGTGGTGGCCGCTAATATCGTTGGAATCAAAAAACCCATATACAGCATCCATATAATCAACCACAATTTTCACTTAAATCCAGCAAAATATGTTGAATCATGATTTTATTTGAGGATTTGATTTTTAAGATTAAAACTTTCTGGATATGGATATGCCGAAAGTGAAAGAAAGAATATGGGGAGTGGGATTAATTAGGGGAAGAAGGAAAATGGGTGTGGGACCGGCGGCGGCTCAAAGGGACGGGTAAGGAAACTGGGGTAGGAGAAGGGGACGGGGTATGGGAATCTGGGGTAAAGAATATGAGGGTGTAAAAAGTTTGGGGATGGATTTTGTTTTGACATTTTTACCCATTTTATATTCTAGCTTAAAGTGAACTACCTAAAATACCCTTAAAAAAGTCATGTGCATTGGCACATGACTATTTAACGCCAAAAAACTAACGGGTTAGTGATAGTGACTATGGATGCAAAAATAAATAAGTTGAATGTGTTGTTTCAAAAGGAAATTAGTTTAGTGACCAAATACCCAAACTGGTCATAGTTGAGTGATTTTTGGTGCAGTTTTGCCTATAATTTAAATACCTAGCCTGTATCATGGTGAAATTTCATTTATTTTTCATTTGTTGTAGTAATTGTTTACCCACAATTTAAGTGTTTTTTCTTGGCATATACTCCATCCGTCCTACTTTATCTTACAAAGTCAACAAAAAAAATTGTCAACTTAGTTGTACTTTGACTAAAGACTACAAGCCAAATAATTAAGGATGAATGGACCTCAAACATGAATGAAAGATTGTTAATGCCAAATAATTAAATGTTGAAATAAATGAATGTTGTGATCAATCAGAATGAAAAAACCATCAGTGGCAAAACTCCCTTTCATAAACATTCCCGACACACCCTTTCGATGAACATCCAAGCCAACCCGAATGTTATTTGAATTAGTTATTTGAGAATCATTCATAAGTGATTATTATTGGTTGAATTAGTTATTTTGAGAAGTTTTTTTTTTTTTTTTTTTTTTTTTTTTGTGTCTTAATTCTTGTGTAAATAGTAACTGTGAAGTATGTGATGGGTCGGAGGGAGTAAGATAGATATAAGCCCACTAATCCCCGTCAGTCCATCAAAATCTAAATAAACACGACAACTAAAGCCCAAATAAGCCAATTAAAATTACACAGCCCAAAGTACCCTAGCGATAAACCTAACCCTTCTCTCGTTATATATATATATATATATAATATATATATATATCAGAGGTCCGATTTAAAAGCATGCATATTGAGGTAAATAACAATAAATAACATAAATAAAATCAAAATAAATATCGCATGAATAGTGAATAGTAAATTTGACTTTTTTGCTACAGTAACTTTGACTTTTGAAAATACGTATACGTAGGCTTTCGTTCAACCTCAGTTTATCCGTCACCCGTAGGTCTGGAAGGTTAGTGGTTTCCACCTTTCGTAACGTTTTTGTTTTGAAAAAATAAATTGTAAATTGTAAGCAGCAATAAATACTCGAGGCGGGAGTAGTAAACTTACTTTGTGTATTTGCAAATTGTTGAGAGTACAATTGTTGAGAGAGATTACAATAGATTTTTAGAGAGAGAATATAGAGAGAATTTAAAACTGAAACTAAAATTGAGCCTGTCTTTACAATGAGAGTTAACATTCTTATATACTACTTGATTTTTGTCTTGCAGGTGGGCAGGAGGAATCTTCTTTTGAAAATTGTGGCCAGTGGGCCAGGGCGGCTGATGCTTTGTTGAATTTTGTGGCCAGTAATGGGCCGGGGCGGCTGATGCTCTGTTGAAATTTGTGGCCAGTGGTGGGCCAGGGCGGCTGATGCTTTGTTGAAATTTGTGGCCAGTGGTGGGCCAGGGCGGCTGATGCTTTGTTGAAATTTGTGGCCAGTGGTGGGCCAGGGCGGCTGATGCTTGATGCCTTCTTCTTTTTTGTGTTGGAGATGTGTGTGTGTGTGCCATGGTGGCTGAGCTTCACAGATCTAATTCTAGATCGTCTGGTTGTGTGTAGAAGTCATCATTAGGTTGAGTATCCCCTTCATTCATCGAGGATGAACTTCCTTCGTCACTAAGTTGGACCATTAGTCTTTCCAAATCCGTTGAATTTGTACATTTAGCCATCTGGGACATAATTTGTTGTTTCTTGGCTAAAAACTCTTCATTTTGTTGAGATTGTTTGAGAGGAATTGTTTTGCAATATTCTGGTTTTGAAAGAAAGTATTTTGTCACTGCTCCAGAATTGCAATGAGAAATTTCAGTTTTGTCCCACCATTTTATTTTGTATTTTCGAATCAGTATTGGTAAGATTGTTTTTTGTACACACTCACACTTTTGTACTGTCATACAGTCACACATTTGTTCCTCTCTTAAGTCAAATTCGGTCATAAAAATCCATGGGACTTGAAAATTATGACAAAATAAGGCCCAAAGAGGAGTCTGAGAAATTTGTTCTGGGTAAGAAACTTTTGTTGACCATTGGCCGAAGGCAATTTGTACATCTGTAGGGACAATTGATTTGTCTAAGCCGAAAGACTTCCACCATTGATGAAACCAATAAGGGGTTGGATAAGAAAAATTTGGACAAAAATATAAGAAGTATGAAAGAGAAAAAGATTTGTTTTGTCTAAAAAAGGCCCTTGACCAAGCCAAGATATAATCATAATAATTAAATCTGGCTGAATTGTTTGAATTTAGTAAATCTCTAGAATCATTTGGTTTTTGGCCCCAATCTGATAAAGTCAGGAATTTTAAAATTTTGACTTTGCAATAACGAATTTTCGTGTTATCAACATGATCTGTGGAATATTGAAAAGTGGCGGATTTTGTTTGTGTCAGAATGGTTTCATAGTAAAATTGGTTTTTCGTAAAATTATCAGGAATATAATTGTGCAAAGATGGTAAAATAAATTGTGATATTTGGTAAGGATGCCAATTATCAGTCATCTCATAAATTTCTGGTTCTAGGACACAAATAGAATCGGTATGATTTTTATAAAAATAATTTGTGGGTGGTGTTTGTTTAGGGTGAGGATTAGGAACAATTTGTCTATTGGGCTGAGAAGATTGAGGGTTTTCTATTTTGAGGGCAGATTTGTAAGTAACTGTCTTTTGAGAGGATGATGTTTCTTTTGAAATTGGGGGAGAGAATGGTTTTGCATCTGGGGAAAGAGTAGCAAACCTATTTTCTAGTTTTGGTTGAATTGGCATTCTATCAGGAATAAAGTTTGGGAATTTTGTAAGAGGTCTGATTTGTATGATGGATTGTTCTTTCTTGGCCTTTCCTTTGAGCGAAGTTCCTGAAATCATTCTAAACAGGGAGAATTTTAGTAGGTGGATTGATTTCAATTGATTTCAATAGTCTCGAGGCTATTTTAATCTGGTATATGCAAAAAATCCTCAAGATTAGGATAATGATCATGATAAATACATTTTGTGAGTCTTTTAAAAGTTGAGATTTCAGATTTGATAAGTATTGAAAAAGACGAGGCAGATTTATTTTCAAAGACTTCTTGTAAATCATGTATGTGAAATGTAAGCATTTGAGTTTTGTGAAAAGGGGTTCTTTTGTGAAAATTTCTACATTCTTTTAGAAGTATTGGGGACTTTTGTAATAAATAATTTATGTAATTGGAAGTATTTAAATGAATACGATTTCCATTTATAAAAAGGTCCCAAGTTTGTTCCTGTTCTATTTGTGAAATAAGTAAAGTCTCTTTTTCTAATTTTTCTAATTCTTGAAATGATTGTTCAGAAAAGAGTAAGTCTTCTTCATTTAAATTTGCCATTGCCTGCAATAAAGATTGTTTTTATTGAATTTTTATCTAATACAAACATATGAAATACATAAAAATACAAGAGAGAAATTTATTGGAGATTTTTAATTAACTTCCACATTTTCCTGGAAAGAGCCTTTGCTTGTATGAGCATATTTGTTGCGATCCTTTTCTGATGGTAGAAAACTCCATCGTTTTCTATGTATTCCTCAAGATCACTAATGATGAAACGTACATACATAAAGTGTATCCTTTTTTCATAATTTCCATAAGTTCCGGGAAAATCTGTAGATTTAAGATCTCTTAGTTGTCTAGCTAAATGGTTCAAATAATCAATGTTATCAAGGTCTCTATTAAGCCAGCTATTACGTCTACCATGTGTATAAAAAATTTGGTTATTTATTAGTGGAAGGTCTGCCATGTCCTTGTAGGAATTCTCTAGTTAAGAAATCTGGAATTGAATTGTCTTTGCCTGCAATATGAACGATGTCAAAATCAAATATTGAAAAAGGGCTTGCCATCTGGCAAAAATTTGTTTTGCGGCTAAATTCTTTACATCTTTTGTAAAACATCTTTTGCAGCTTTGCAATCTACTTTGACTATAAATTTTTGATTAAGTAGATCATCTTGAAATTTTGTTATGCATAGAACTATAGAAAGAATTTCCTTTTTTATTGTAGAATAATTTGCTTGTGTTGTGTTCCATATTCCCGAATAATATCTTATTATTTGGTCTTTTCCATCTATGTTTTGAGTTAATATTCCACCATATCCTATGTCTGAGGCATCAGTGGCTACTGTCTTAGGGGCATTAGGGTCACATATAGTTAAGCATGGTAATCTTTTCACATGTAATTTAATTTGTTTAACTACATTAGTATGCTCTTTTGTCCACGGTTTTGGATTTGTTTTTAATCTATCAAAGAGTGGTTTACAAATTTGTCTTAATTTAGGAAAGAAATCTGCTATGTAATTTAATGATCCTAGGAATCTTTGTAACTGATTTTTATCTTTTATCTCATCTGGGAATTTGTCAGCAAAATCTATAGATCTTTGTATTGGTATTAAAGTATTATTGGTTATTTCATGTCCTAAAAACCTAATCTTTGTTTGATAAAGTTTTATTTTTGTTTTTGATAAAACTAGGCCATTTCGTATCATTGTTTTATAAAATATGTTTAAATGTTTGTCGTGTTGTTCAAGAGTTTTACTAAATACTAAAACATCATCTATATAAACAATAATAAAAGTATATGGATTAAATATTTCATTCATTATTTTTTGAAATTCGCTTGGTGCATTTTTTAATCCAAAAGGCATAACATTCCATTCGTATTGTCCAAAGGGTACTGTAAAAGCTGTTTTGTATTTATCTTCTTCTGCTATTTGTATTTGCCAAAATCCTGATTTCATATCAAATTTTGAAAATATAGATGCATCATGTAATCGTTTTAGTAAATCTTGTTTATTGGGTATTGGATATCTAATCCATTTTAGTGCAGTGTTTAAAGGTTTGTAATTAATTACTAATCTTGGTGCACCTCTTTCTATTTCTGCATTTTTTGATACATAGAATGCTGAGCATGACCAAGGTGATTTACTCTTCCTAATTAATTTTTTATTGAGTAAGTCTTTGATTTCTTTTTTACAATATTCTAATAATTCTTGATTCATTTGTATAGGTCTTGCTTTTGTAGGTATTGTTTGTTCATTAAAATCTTTTTCATATGGTAGTGTTATTACATGTTTTTTCCTTTCCCAAAAAGCTGTGGGTAAGTCAGAACATAAGTCTTTTTCAAATTTTTCTAATTTTTTAGAGATTATATCTTTGTTTTGTTGAAGTTGTAATTTTTCTTCAATTTTGATATTTAATAATTCTTCCTTAAGAAATTTCATTTGATTTTGTAAAGTATTTAATTTAGAGATTCCTGTTTTTTGTAAATTATTTACATCACTATTAGATACAGGATATAAAAAATCAAATATAATTTTTTGTCCTAATATTCTTGATTCTACTCCTCTTTGTGAAACTGAAAAGGGATATAACATTTGTAAAAAAGGATTTCCTAATATCAGTTTTGTGTTTAAATTTTTTACAAGCATAAGACTTGTTTTAAAGCAGATACTATTATTGCAAACATGTGCTTCGGGTATCTTGTATTTTACTTCTAATTTTGAAGAATTGGCTGCTGAAAGACTTTGTTTTGTTTTAATAAAATATTTTGTTGGTATTATTCCTTGTTCAACACAATTTAAATCTGCTCCTGAGTCTAACATGGCTAATCCTTTATATTCGAAATCTTTGATTTTCATATGTATATGTACATACCATTTTTGATATCTGACTCGAGTAAGAGCATATATACTTTCTTCTGTGTATGTAGAGGAATCTGTATTTGTTTCCGAAGAAGATTTTTTAGCAAAAGGGTTCTTAAATTGTTTGTCTAATTCTTTATAGCCTTAGAAGTAGAAGCTTCATCATTGTAGGTTGAATGTATTTGTTTTTTAATTTCTTGTAGTGCTAATTTTGTTTCTATTTCCTTTTGTGTTTTTTGTAAATCTAAGTTACTTTGTTTTAATAATTTTATTTCTTTTTTTATTTCTCTAATTTCATATTGTAAGTCTACTGATGAAATTTGTTTCTTTTTGTTTTGGAACATTTGTATAACATCTTCGTATTGAGCGGGCTTAGATGTGTCTGGTTTTTCTTCATTAATTGTATTGGCTAATTGTTTTAGAAATTTTCTTTTATAGTTGGTTCATCTATTTCTTTAATTTTTTCTAATATCTCATCGTATTGTTCTATTGTATTTAATTTATTATTACACAAACATATCTCTCTTTTACAGGATTGGCATTCATCATCATTACTAGTATCAGTTTGATCAGAAGAGTTATATTCATCAATATCTGTGGATAATTCAAGATTATCTATGTTTTGTAATATTTCTTCTGTTTCTTTTATTTTTAAATTATGGCAGATTTGTTGTATTTGTCTTTTTGCTGGGCAATTTTTAGCGATATGACCAGGTTTTTTGCATAAAAAACATTTTATGGTTTTATTATATGGTTTAAAAGGCCTAAAGGATTTTTTTATATCTTGTATTATTCTTATTATTGTCGTATCGTTTCTGAAAATGTGCTTTTTTTATTGTAATAAGCAGGGGGATTGTTTTGATAGTTTTTATTTGTTTTTCTATATTTTCTCCTATATGTACTATTTTTGTAATATGGGCTTCTATGTTGAGTGTAATTTTTCTTTTTGTATGGAGATTTTAGTTTATCAAAACCAAATTGTTCACACCAATGTCCTAACTCTTTTCTTGTTTGAGTAGTTTCCTTTTTTAATTTGTTTTGTAGTTTTGGTCCTGGCATAGTCTCAATCCTGTGATATTTACGCAAGTAATTAAGTCTCCATAGGTAAGATTATCATAGGATATCTGTCCATATTTTTGTTCTATCGTGTCTTTTACTTTTTCGGAAAATAGGCCTGGTAATCCAGTAATAAATTTTTCTTTCCAATGATAATTATTTGGATCAGCAAGATTAAAAACTCTTTTAAGAAAATTTTCTTTATACCATTTAAATTGTTCTAGTTTTCTGCATTTTAGGTTTTGTAATATTTCCGAATTCCTTTCAGTATATAAATCTATGTCTCCTATAAAGTGAGTTGTAATATTAAATATTAAGTATATTAATTGTGCAGGAGCTTGATTTCCATTTTCATCTAATATTGGGTGTCCATCTTGGTCTGCTTTTATAGCTTCTAAAATTTGTGTTTTTACTTGATGTGCTAATAATTTATCCCACCAAGTCCTTAATTGACCAGTGAATCCTAATATAATGTTTTCAACTGCTTGACGTTCTGTAATATTTGTAGATTTGTATATATTTCCTACTATTATCATTTCTTTTGTAATATTTATTATTTCCATTTCACTTAATCCGTCAATGTTCCATTCATAAATGTTTTTTGCATTGTATGATTTTGTTGGGTTTTTTAATATTTCTAAGTCGTCAGGGTCTTTATTATAAAAATTATGTCTCATTGTTTGAATTGGAATTGTATTTAAGTTTTCTTCTTCTTCTGATTCTGTAGTAGAATTATATTCATTATTAGAAGAGGTATCTGACTCTGAGGTTTTGTCATTATAATCTGTTAGCATTCGGATATTTGTACTTGTACTTGTTTCTTCTTTTACTTTTAAATGTGTTTTAATTTTATTCATTAAGTCATTTAGAGGATCATGTAGTGTTGGTTTGACTTCAGGTATTATTAAAGTATTCTTAGGAGGGGGAATTTGTTTAGTAAACATTGTATTTTTATTATTTTTTCTAGTTGATGGATTAATTTTATATAATTCTGAATATTCTGTAAATCTTTGGGATTTATAATGTTCATCATTTTTGGTTTGTATTGGTGTGGGTCCTATTTCTACATCTAGTTGTGCTATTTCTTCTCCTATTATGGTTAATTTTTTAGTAGAATTATCAATTTTCTCTTCAACTCTATCTAATTGTTGTCCTACGGTATATAAGTATAAATTTATCCAATTATTTTGTAAATGTAAAGATGTTTGTTTTTTATCGTCGGTGTCTAGTTGATTAGTTTTATCAATGGGGTATGCACCATATTGAATATTGTCTTTACTAAAGTAAGTGGCTTCTAAAGGTGGTTTTTCGTTTTCGTATACTTCGTGAGTTGGTAGAAGATCTGGTCCTACTTTGTACCATCGCCTTAGTTTTTTCTGTAATGTAGTTATTTTGTATAAGTAATCATGGTTTAAGAAATCAAAAAATGGTATGTGATATTCTTGCAATTCACAAAATTCGTAGTACTTTTCTTTTATTAATTTTTGTTCATTGGTATCATACGTTTGAAAAAATAGTTTTCTATTTTCTTCATTGTGCTTACTTGTAAAATCTTTTCTTAAAATACTTTTATTTAGAATAAAATCATTTTTTATCATATTTAAAGTAAAGTCACTATCTTCGTAAGATTGAACATTGATTCCTTCGTATGGGTGGATATTAATTCCTTCTCTGTTTGCTCCAGTATTGTTTGTTTGTTGTGGAATTTCAATATTAGTTTCATCTTCAAAAACAGTTTCATTTTGTGAAGAACTATCCTCATATTTAGTGTTCTGTGGGAATTCATATCTTCCTGATGTAGATCTTCTAGATGGTGCGTGGACATTTAATTTTTTGTGTCGACTTAGTGACTGAGTTCTTTTGAATTTTAGATCTACTGATCCATCTTCATATTGTGTAATTTGTTCTATATCAGTTGTTTGATTTTGTTCTTTTCTTGGGACAGTTTTAGCAGGATATGACCATTTGCCGGGTAAAGTTATTTCATTCCATTTAATTGTTTTTGGTATATTTATATTAGCTTTTGTTTTATCAATTTCCCAAAAAATGGTTTCTCCTATTTTGTTCCTGTTAAAAGCATTAGGACATAGTCCTGTATTCATAACTTTAAAATATAATCTGTAAAATATTTCATATACGTGAGATCCCTTTTTCATATGATAATTATGCGTTAAAATATCTAAAGTTAGGATGTCCATTATGTGAGGATCTGTTAAAGAAATTGTAAAATTTGGATAACTATTAAAATGAATTGGTCCATTTGTTAAACTAGTTTCAATGGCTCCTAATAAAGAATCTGTATAGTTTAGATGTCTAGCATCTCTTAAAGCTATTTGTATACTTGTGTTTAATCCTTCCATTGTTAAGGGTTTAATAGCAATTTGTACTAATCCGATATGTAAGAATTTGTATCCTTGAGATATATATTTTTTTATAGATGATTTTGAAAATAAGCTCATAGTTTGATTATTGGAAAATAAAGGGATAATAGTTTCTTTTGTTTTAATGGCTAATCTTGATTTTATGTTAAAAATTCCTTTGTCTTTATAAATTTCTGTATTTGAAATAAGTGGTGGTTTCCAATTAGTCAAAGACTGAGTATTCCAAGAAAATTCTTTTGATAAAATATTTTGATCATTTTCATTGTTATCATGGTTGTCATTCTCAATATGTATGTTATAATCGTTCATAGGATCTTGATTTCTAGGAGGCCTTCTATTCGTAAAATTACCTAACCAACTCATGATTTACTATTTGTCTTGCTTTTCGGATACACTTCCTTACCTAATGGATGCACGACTTACACTTCCTAATGCGTGACTTAGACCTAGGTGACACACCGACTCGGGACAAATAAGTAAATTGTCTAAGCTAGTAACTAGCTTAGACAATTTACTTATTTGTCCCGAGTCGGTGTGTCACCTAGGTCTAAGTCACGCATTAGGAAGTGTAAGTCGTGCATCCATTAGGTAAGGAAGTGTATCCGAAAAGCAAGACAAATAGTAAATCATGAGTTGGTTAGGTAATTTTACGAATAGAAGGCCTCCTAGAAATCAAGATCCTATGAACGATTATAACATACATATTGAGAATGACAACCATGATAACAATGAAAATGATCAAAATATTTTATCGCATGAATAGTGAATAGTAAATTTGACTTTTTTGCTACAGTAACTTTGACTTTTGAAAATACGTATACGTAGGCTTTCGTTTAACCTCAGTTTATCCGTCACCCGAAGGTCTGGAAGGTTAGTGGTTTCCACCTTTCGTAACGGTTTTGTATAAATTATAAGCAACAATAAACTAGAGGCAGGAGTAGTAAACTTACTTTGTATATTGCAAATTGTTGAGAGTACAGATGGTTGATGAGTACAAGAGATTTCTAGAGAGAGAGATATTTAGAGAGAATTCTAAAATTGATACTAAAATTGAGCCTGCCTTTATAATGAGAGTTAACATTCTTATATACTACTCGATTTTTGTCTTGCAGGTGGGCAGGAGGAATCTTCTTTTGAAAATTGTGGCCAGTGGGCCAGGGCGGCTGATGCTTTGTTGAAATTTGTGGCCAGTGGTGGGCCAGGGCGGCTGATGCTTTGTTGAAATTTGTGGCCAGTGGTGGGCCAGGGCGGCTGATGCTTTGTTGAAATTTGTGGCCAGTGGTGGGCCAGGGCGGCTGAGCTTCACAGATCTAATTCTAGATCGTCTGGTTGTGTGTAGAAGTCATCATTAGGTTGAGTATCCCCTTCATTCATCGAGGATGAACTTCCTTCGTCACTAAGTTGGACCATTAGTCTTTCCAAATCCGTTGAATTTGTACATTTAGCCATCTGGGACATAATTTGTTGTTTCTTGGCTAAAAACTCTTCATTTTGTTGAGATTGTTTGAGAGGAATTGTTTTGCAATATTCTGGTTTTGAAAGAAAGTATTTTGTCACTGCTCCAGAATTGCAATGAGAAATTTCAGTTTTGTCCCACCATTTTATTTTGTATTTTCGAATCAGTATTGGTAAGATTGTTTTTTGTACACACTCACACTTTTGTACTGTCATACAGTCACACATTTGTTCCTCTCTTAAGTCAAATTCGGTCATAAAAATCCATGGGACTTGAAAATTATGACAAAATAAGGCCCAAAGAGGAGTCTGAGAAATTTGTTCTGGGTAAGAAACTTTTGTTGACCATTGGCCGAAGGCAATTTGTACATCTGTAGGGACAATTGATTTGTCTAAGCCGAAAGACTTCCACCATTGATGAAACCAATAAGGGGTTGGATAAGAAAAATTTGGACAAAAATATAAGAAGTATGAAAGAGAAAAAGATTTGTTTTGTCTAAAAAAGGCCCTTGACCAAGCCAAGATATAATCATAATAATTAAATCTGGCTGAATTGTTTGAATTTAGTAAATCTCTAGAATCATTTGGTTTTTGGCCCCAATCTGATAAAGTCAGGAATTTTAAAATTTTGACTTTGCAATAACGAATTTTCGTGTTATCAACATGATCTGTGGAATATTGAAAAGTGGCGGATTTTGTTTGTGTCAGAATGGTTTCATAGTAAAATTGGTTTTTCGTAAAATTATCAGGAATATAATTGTGCAAAGATGGTAAAATAAATTGTGATATTTGGTAAGGATGCCAATTATCAGTCATCTCATAAATTTCTGGTTCTAGGACACAAATAGAATCGGTATGATTTTTATAAAAATAATTTGTGGGTGGTGTTTGTTTAGGGTGAGGATTAGGAACAATTTGTCTATTGGGCTGAGAAGATTGAGGGTTTTCTATTTTGAGGGCAGATTTGTAAGTAACTGTCTTTTGAGAGGATGATGTTTCTTTTGAAATTGGGGGAGAGAATGGTTTTGCATCTGGGGAAAGAGTAGCAAACCTATTTTCTAGTTTTGGTTGAATTGGCATTCTATCAGGAATAAAGTTTGGGAATTTTGTAAGAGGTCTGATTTGTATGATGGATTGTTCTTTCTTGGCCTTTCCTTTGAGCGAAGTTCCTGAAATCATTCTAAACAGGGAGAATTTTAGTAGGTGGATTGATTTCAATTGATTTCAATAGTCTCGAGGCTATTTTAATCTGGTATATGCAAAAAATCCTCAAGATTAGGATAATGATCATGATAAATACATTTTGTGAGTCTTTTAAAAGTTGAGATTTCAGATTTGATAAGTATTGAAAAAGACGAGGCAGATTTATTTTCAAAGACTTCTTGTAAATCATGTATGTGAAATGTAAGCATTTGAGTTTTGTGAAAAGGGGTTCTTTTGTGAAAATTTCTACATTCTTTTAGAAGTATTGGGGACTTTTGTAATAAATAATTTATGTAATTGGAAGTATTTAAATGAATACGATTTCCATTTATAAAAAGGTCCCAAGTTTGTTCCTGTTCTATTTGTGAAATAAGTAAAGTCTCTTTTTCTAATTTTTCTAATTCTTGAAATGATTGTTCAGAAAAGAGTAAGTCTTCTTCATTTAAATTTGCCATTGCCTGCAATAAAGATTGTTTTTATTGAATTTTTATCTAATACAAACATATGAAATACATAAAAATACAAGAGAGAAATTTATTGGAGATTTTTAATTAACTTCCACATTTTCCTGGAAAGAGCCTTTGCTTGTATGAGCATATTTGTTGCGATCCTTTTCTGATGGTAGAAAACTCCATCGTTTTCTATGTATTCCTCAAGATCACTAATGATGAAACGTACATACATAAAGTGTATCCTTTTTTCATAATTTCCATAAGTTCCGGGAAAATCTGTAGATTTAAGATCTCTTAGTTGTCTAGCTAAATGGTTCAAATAATCAATGTTATCAAGGTCTCTATTAAGCCAGCTATTACGTCTACCATGTGTATAAAAATTTGGTTATTTATTAGTGGAAGGTCTGCCATGTCCTTGTAGGAATTCTCTAGTTAAGAAATCTGGAATTGAATTGTCTTTGCCTGCAATATGAACGATGTCAAAATCAAATATTGAAAAAGGGCTTGCCATCTGGCAAAAATTTGTTTTGCGGCTAAATTCTTTACATCTTTCTGTAAAACATCTTTTGCAGCTTTGCAATCTACTTTGACTATAAATTTTTGATTAAGTAGATCATCTTGAAATTTTGTTATGCATAGAACTATAGAAAGAATTTCCTTTTTTATTGTAGAATAATTTGCTTGTGTTGTGTTCCATATTCCCGAATAATATCTTATTATTTGGTCTTTTCCATCTATGTTTTGAGTTAATATTCCACCATATCCTATGTCTGAGGCATCAGTGGCTACTGTCTTAGGGGCATTAGGGTCACATATAGTTAAGCATGGTAATCTTTTCACATGTAATTTAATTTGTTTAACTACATTAGTATGCTCTTTTGTCCACGGTTTTGGATTTGTTTTTAATCTATCAAAGAGTGGTTTACAAATTTGTCTTAATTTAGGAAAGAAATCTGCTATGTAATTTAATGATCCTAGGAATCTTTGTAACTGATTTTTATCTTTTATCTCATCTGGGAATTTGTCAGCAAAATCTATAGATCTTTGTATTGGTATTAAAGTATTATTGGTTATTTCATGTCCTAAAAACCTAATCTTTGTTTGATAAAGTTTTATTTTTGTTTTTGATAAAACTAGGCCATTTCGTATCATTGTTTTATAAAATATGTTTAAATGTTTGTCGTGTTGTTCAAGAGTTTTACTAAATACTAAAACATCATCTATATAAACAATAATAAAAGTATATGGATTAAATATTTCATTCATTATTTTTTGAAATTCGCTTGGTGCATTTTTTAATCCAAAAGGCATAACATTCCATTCGTATTGTCCAAAGGGTACTGTAAAAGCTGTTTTGTATTTATCTTCTTCTGCTATTTGTATTTGCCAAAATCCTGATTTCATATCAAATTTTGAAAATATAGATGCATCATGTAATCGTTTTAGTAAATCTTGTTTATTGGGTATTGGATATCTAATCCATTTTAGTGCAGTGTTTAAAGGTTTGTAATTAATTACTAATCTTGGTGCACCTCTTTCTATTTCTGCATTTTTTGATACATAGAATGCTGAGCATGACCAAGGTGATTTACTCTTCCTAATTAATTTTTTATTGAGTAAGTCTTTGATTTCTTTTTTACAATATTCTAATAATTCTTGATTCATTTGTATAGGTCTTGCTTTTGTAGGTATTGTTTGTTCATTAAAATCTTTTTCATATGGTAGTGTTATTACATGTTTTTTCCTTTCCCAAAAAGCTGTGGGTAAGTCAGAACATAAGTCTTTTTCAAATTTTTCTAATTTTTTAGAGATTATATCTTTGTTTTGTTGAAGTTGTAATTTTTCTTCAATTTTGATATTTAATAATTCTTCCTTAAGAAATTTCATTTGATTTTGTAAAGTATTTAATTTAGAGATTCCTGTTTTTTGTAAATTATTTACATCACTATTAGATACAGGATATAAAAAATCAAATATAATTTTTTGTCCTAATATTCTTGATTCTACTCCTCTTTGTGAAACTGAAAAGGGATATAACATTTGTAAAAAAGGATTTCCTAATATCAGTTTTGTGTTTAAATTTTTTACAAGCATAAGACTTGTTTTAAAGCAGATACTATTATTGCAAACATGTGCTTCGGGTATCTTGTATTTTACTTCTAATTTTGAAGAATTGGCTGCTGAAAGACTTTGTTTTGTTTTAATAAAATATTTTGTTGGTATTATTCCTTGTTCAACACAATTTAAATCTGCTCCTGAGTCTAACATGGCTAATCCTTTATATTCGAAATCTTTGATTTTCATATGTATATGTACATACCATTTTTGATATCTGACTCGAGTAAGAGCATATATACTTTCTTCTGTGTATGTAGAGGAATCTGTATTTGTTTCCGAAGAAGATTTTTTAGCAAAAGGGTTCTTAAATTGTTTGTCTAATTCTTTGATAGCCTTAGAAGTAGAAGCTTCATCATTGTAGGTTGAATGTATTTGTTTTTTAATTTCTTGTAGTGCTAATTTTGTTTCTATTTCCTTTTGTGTTTTTTGTAAATCTAAGTTACTTTGTTTTAATAATTTTATTTCTTTTTTTATTTCTCTAATTTCATATTGTAAGTCTACTGATGAAATTTGTTTCTTTTTGTTTTGGAACATTTGTATAACATCTTCGTATTGAGCGGGCTTAGATGTGTCTGGTTTTTCTTCATTAATTGTATTGGCTAATTGTTTTAGAAATTTTCTTTTTATAGTTGGTTCATCTATTTCTTTATTTTTTTCTAATATCTCATCGTATTGTTCTATTGTATTTAATTTATTATTACACAAACATATCTCTCTTTTACAGGATTGGCATTCATCATCATTACTAGTATCAGTTTGATCAGAAGAGTTATATTCATCAATATCTGTGGATAATTCAAGATTATCTATGTTTTGTAATATTTCTTCTGTTTCTTTTATTTTTAAATTATGGCAGATTTGTTGTATTTGTCTTTTTGCTGGGCAATTTTTAGCGATATGACCAGGTTTTTTGCATAAAAAACATTTTATGGTTTTATTATATGGTTTAAAAGGCCTAAAGGATTTTTTTATATCTTGTATTATTCTTATTATTGTCGTATCGTTTCTGAAAATGTGCTTTTTTATTGTAATAAGCAGGGGGATTGTTTTGATAGTTTTTATTTGTTTTTCTATATTTTCTCCTATATGTACTATTTTTGTAATATGGGCTTCTATGTTGAGTGTAATTTTTCTTTTTGTATGGAGATTTTAGTTTATCAAAACCAAATTGTTCACACCAATGTCCTAACTCTTTTCTTGTTTGAGTAGTTTCCTTTTTTAATTTGTTTTGTAGTTTTTGGTCCTGGCATAGTCTCAATCCTGTGATATTTACGCAAGTAATTAAGTCTCCATAGGTAAGATTATCATAGGATATCTGTCCATATTTTTGTTCTATCGTGTCTTTTACTTTTTCGGAAAATAGGCCTGGTAATCCAGTAATAATTTTTCTTTCCAATGATAATTATTTGGATCAGCAAGATTAAAAACTCTTTTAAGAAAATTTTCTTTATACCATTTAAATTGTTCTAGTTTTCTGCATTTTAGGTTTTGTAATATTTCCGAATTCCTTTCAGTATATAAATCTATGTCTCCTATAAAGTGAGTTGTAATATTAAATATTAAGTATATTAATTGTGCAGGAGCTTGATTTCCATTTTCATCTAATATTGGGTGTCCATCTTGGTCTGCTTTTATAGCTTCTAAAATTTGTGTTTTTACTTGATGTGCTAATAATTTATCCCACCAAGTCCTTAATTGACCAGTGAATCCTAATATAATGTTTTCAACTGCTTGACGTTCTGTAATATTTGTAGATTTGTATATATTTCCTACTATTATCATTTCTTTTGTAATATTTATTATTTCCATTTCACTTAATCCGTCAATGTTCCATTCATAAATGTTTTTTGCATTGTATGATTTTGTTGGGTTTTTTAATATTTCTAAGTCGTCAGGGTCTTTATTATAAAAATTATGTCTCATTGTTTGAATTGGAATTGTATTTAAGTTTTCTTCTTCTTCTGATTCTGTAGTAGAATTATATTCATTATTAGAAGAGGTATCTGACTCTGAGGTTTTGTCATTATAATCTGTTAGCATTCGGATATTTGTACTTGTACTTGTTTCTTCTTTTACTTTTAAATGTGTTTTAATTTTATTCATTAAGTCATTTAGAGGATCATGTAGTGTTGGTTTGACTTCAGGTATTATTAAAGTATTCTTAGGAGGGGGAATTTGTTTAGTAAACATTGTATTTTTATTATTTTTTCTAGTTGATGGATTAATTTTATATAATTCTGAATATTCTGTAAATCTTTGGGATTTATAATGTTCATCATTTTTGGTTTGTATTGGTGTGGGTCCTATTTCTACATCTAGTTGTGCTATTTCTTCTCCTATTATGGTTAATTTTTTAGTAGAATTATCAATTTTCTCTTCAACTCTATCTAATTGTTGTCCTACGGTATATAAGTATAAATTTATCCAATTATTTTGTAAATGTAAAGATGTTTGTTTTTTATCGTCGGTGTCTAGTTGATTAGTTTTATCAATGGGGTATGCACCATATTGAATATTGTCTTTACTAAAGTAAGTGGCTTCTAAAGGTGGTTTTTCGTTTTCGTATACTTCGTGAGTTGGTAGAAGATCTGGTCCTACTTTGTACCATCGCCTTAGTTTTTTCTGTAATGTAGTTATTTTGTATAAGTAATCATGGTTTAAGAAATCAAAAAATGGTATGTGATATTCTTGCAATTCACAAAATTCGTAGTACTTTTCTTTTATTAATTTTTGTTCATTGGTATCATACGTTTGAAAAAATAGTTTTCTATTTTCTTCATTGTGCTTACTTGTAAAATCTTTTCTTAAAATACTTTTATTTAGAATAAAATCATTTTTTATCATATTTAAAGTAAAGTCACTATCTTCGTAAGATTGAACATTGATTCCTTCGTATGGGTGGATATTAATTCCTTCTCTGTTTGCTCCAGTATTGTTTGTTTGTTGTGGAATTTCAATATTAGTTTCATCTTCAAAAACAGTTTCATTTTGTGAAGAACTATCCTCATATTTAGTGTTCTGTGGGAATTCATATCTTCCTGATGTAGATCTTCTAGATGGTGCGTGGACATTTAATTTTTTGTGTCGAACACTCAACATAGAAGCCCATATTACAAAAATAGTACATATAGGAGAAAATATAGAAAAACAAATAAAAACTATCAAAACAATCCCCCTGCTTATTACAATAAAAAAGCACATTTTCAGAAACGATACGACAATAATAAGTAATACAAGATATAAAAAATCCTTTAGGCCTTTTAAACCATATAATAAAACCATAAAAATGTTTTTTATGCAAAAAACCTGGTCATATCGCTAAAAATTGCCCAGCAAAAAGACAAATACAACAAATCTGCCATAATTTAAAAATAAAAGAAACAGAAGAAATATTACAAAACATAGATAATCTTGAATTATCCACAGATATTGATGAATATAACTCTTCTGATCAAACTGATACTAGTAATGATGATGAATGCCAATCCTGTAAAAGAGAGATATGTTTGTGTAATAATAAATTAAATACAATAGAACAATACGATGAGATATTAGAAAAAATTAAAGAAATAGATGAACCAACTATAAAAAGAAAATTTCTAAAACAATTAGCCAAAACAATTAATGAAGAAAAACCAGACACATCTAAGCCCGCTCAATACGAAGATGTTATACAAATGTTCCAAAACAAAAAGAAACTTTTGTTGACCATTGGCCGAAGGCAATTTGTACATCTGTAGGGACAATTGATTTGTCTAAGCCGAAAGACTTCCACCATTGATGAAACCAATAAGGGGTTGGATAAGAAAAATTTGGACAAAAATATAAGAAGTATGAAAGAGAAAAAGATTTGTTTTGTCTAAAAAAGGCCCTTGACCAAGCCAAGATATAATCATAATAATTAAATCTGGCTGAATTGTTTGAATTTAGTAAATCTCTAGAATCATTTGGTTTTTGGCCCCAATCTGATAAAGTCAGGAATTTTCCTGAGTCTAACATGGCTAATCCTTTATATTCGAAATCTTTGATTTTCATATGTATATGTACATACCATTTTTGATATCTGACTCGAGTAAGAGCATATATACTTTCTTCTGTGTCTGTAGAGGAATCTGTATTTGTTTCCGAAGAAGATTTTTTAGCAAAAGGGTTCTTAAATTGTTTGTCTAATTCTTTATTAGCCTTAGAAGTAGAAGCTTCATCATTGTAGGTTGAATGTATTTGTTTTTTAATTTCTTGTAGTGCTAATTTTGTTTCTATTTCCTTTTGTGTTTTTTGTAAATCTAAGTTACTTTGTTTTAATAATTTTATTTCTTTTTTTATTTCTCTAATTTCATGTTGTAAGTCTACTGATGAAATTTGTTTCTTTTTTTTTGGAACATTTGTATAACATCTTCGTATTGAGCGGGCTTAGATGTGTCTGGTTTTTCTCTCATTAATTGTTTTGGCTAATTGTTTTAGAAATTTTCTTTTTATAGTTGGTTCATCTATTTCTTTAATTTTTTCTAATATCTCATCGTATTGTTCTATTGTATTTAATTTATTATTACACAAACATATCTCTCTTTTACAGGATTGGCATTCATCATCATTACTAGTATCAGTTTGATCAGAAGAGTTATATTCATCAATATCTGTGGATAATTCAAGATTATCTATGTTTTGTAATATTTCTTCTGTTTCTTTTATTTTTAAATTATGGCAGATTTGTTGTATTTGTCTTTTTGCTGGGCAATTTTTAGCGATATGACCAGGTTTTTTTGCATAAAAAACATTTTATGGTTTTATTATATGGTTTAAAAGGCCTAAAGGATTTTTTTATATCTTGTATTATTCTTATTATTGTCGTATCGTTTCTGAAAATGTGCTTTTTTATTGTAATAAGCAGGGGGATTGTTTTGATAGTTTTTATTTGTTTTTCTATATTTTCTCCTATATGTACTATTTTTTGTAATATGGGCTTCTATGTTGAGTGTAATTTTTCTTTTTGTATGGAGATTTTAGTTTATCAAACCAAATTGTTCACACCAATGTCCTAACTCTTTTCTTGTTTGAGTAGTTTCCTTTTTTAATTTGTTTTGTAGTTTTTGGTCCTGGCATAGTCTCAATCCTGTGATATTTACGCAAGTAATTAAGTCTCCATAGGTAAGATTATCATAGGATATCTGTCCATATTTTTGTTCTATCGTGTCTTTTACTTTTTCGGAAATAGGCCTGGTAATCCAGTAATAAATTTTTCTTTCCAATGATAATTATTTGGATCAGCAAGATTAAAAACTCTTTTAAGAAAATTTTCTTTATACCATTTAAATTGTTCTAGTTTTCTGCATTTAGGTTTTGTAATATTTCCGAATTCCTTTCAGTATATAAATCTATGTCTCCTATAAAGTGAGTTGTAATATTAAATATTAAGTATATTAATTGTGCAGGAGCTTGATTTCCATTTTCATCTAATATTGGGTGTCCATCTTGGTCTGCTTTTATAGCTTCTAAAATTTGTGTTTTTACTTGATGTGCTAATAATTTATCCCACCAAGTCCTTAATTGACCAGTGAATCCTAATATAATGTTTTCAACTGCTTGACGTTCTGTAATATTTGTAGATTTGTATATATTTCCTACTATTATCATTTCTTTTGTAATATTTATTATTTCCATTTCACTTAATCCGTCAATGTTCCATTCATAAATGTTTTTTGCATTGTATGATTTTGTTGGGTTTTTTAATATTTCTAAGTCGTCAGGGTCTTTATTATAAAATTATGTCTCATTGTTTGAATTGGAATTGTATTTAAGTTTTCTTCTTCTTCTGATTCTGTAGTAGAATTATATTCATTATTAGAAGAGGTATCTGACTCTGAGGTTTTGTCATTATAATCTGTTAGCATTCGGATATTTGTACTTGTACTTGTTTCTTCTTTTACTTTTAAATGTGTTTTAATTTTATTCATTAAGTCATTTAGAGGATCATGTAGTGTTGGTTTGACTTCAGGTATTATTAAAGTATTCTTAGGAGGGGGAATTTGTTTAGTAAACATTGTATTTTTATTATTTTTTCTAGTTGATGGATTAATTTTATATAATTCTGAATATTCTGTAAATCTTTGGGATTTATAATGTTCATCATTTTTGGTTTGTATTGGTGTGGGTCCTATTTCTACATCTAGTTGTGCTATTTCTTCTCCTATTATGGTTAATTTTTTAGTAGAATTATCAATTTTCTCTTCAACTCTATCTAATTGTTGTCCTACGGTATATAAGTATAAATTTGTCCAATTATTTTGTAAATGTAAAGATGTTTGTTTTTTATCGTCGGTGTCTAGTTGATTAGTTTTATCAATGGGTATGCACCATATTGAATATTGTCTTTACTAAAGTAGTGGCTTCTAAAGGTGGTTTTTCGTTTTCGTATACTTCGTGAGTTGGTAGAAGATCTGGTCCTACTTTGTACCATCGCCTTAGTTTTTTCTGTAATGTAGTTATTTTGTATAAGTAATCATGGTTAAGAAATCAAAAAATGGTATGTGATATTCTTGCAATTCACAAAATTCGTAGTACTTTTCTTTTATTAATTTTTGTTCATTGGTATCATACGTTTGAAAAATAGTTTTCTATTTTCTTCATTGTGCTTACTTGTAAATCTTTTCTTAAAATACTTTTATTTAGAATAAAATCATTTTTTATCATATTTAAAGTAAAGTCACTATCTTCGTAAGATTGAACATTGATTCCTTCGTATGGGTGGATATTAATTCCTTCTCTGTTTGCTCCAGTATTGTTTGTTTGTTGTGGAATTTCAATATTAGTTTCATCTTCAAAAACAGTTTCATTTTGTGAAGAACTATCCTCATATTTAGTGTTCTGTGGGAATTCATATCTTCCTGATGTAGATCTTCTAGATGGTGCGTGGACATTTAATTTTTGTGTCGAACACTCAACATAGAAGCCCATATTACAAAAATAGTACATATAGGAGAAAATATAGAAAAACAAATAAAAACTATCAAAACAATCCCCCTGCTTATTACAATAAAAAAGCACATTTTCAGAAACGATACGACAATAATAAGAATAATACAAGATATAAAAAATCCTTTAGGCCTTTAAACCATATAATAAAACCATAAAATGTTTTTTATGCAAAAACCTGGTCATATCGCTAAAATTGCCCAGCAAAAAGACAATACAATACAACAAATCTGCCATAAATTTAAAATAAAAGAAACAGAAGAATATTACAAAACATAGATAATCTTGAATTATCCACAGATATTGATGAATATAACTCTTCTGATCAAACTGATACTAGTAATGATGATGAATGCCATCCTGTAAAAAGAGATATGTTTGTGTAATAATAAATTAAATACAATAGAACAATACGATGAGATATTAGAAAAAATTAAAGAAATAGATGAACCACTATAAAAAGAAAATTTCTAAAACAATTAGCCAAAACATTAATGAAGAAAAAACCAGACACATCTAAGCCCGCTCAATACGAAGATGTTATACAAATGTTCCAAAACAAAAAGAAACTTTTTGTTGACCATTGGCCGAAGGCAATTTGTACATCTGTAGGGACAATTGATTTGTCTAAGCCGAAAGACTTCCACCATTGATGAAACCAACAATAAGGGGTTGAATAAGAAAAATTTGGACAAAATATAAGAAGTATGAAGAGAAAACAGATTTGTTTTGTCTAAAAAGGCCCTTGACCAAGCCAAGATATAATCATAATAATTAATCTGGCTGAATTGTTTGAATTTAGTAAATCTCTAGAATCATTTGGTTTTGGCCCCAATCTGATAAAGTCAGGATTGTTCCTGAGTCTAACATGGCTAATCCTTTATATTCGAAATCTTTGATTTTCATATGTATATGTACATACCATTTTTGATATCTGACTCGAGTAAGAGCATATATACTTTCTTCTGTGTCTGTAGAGGAATCTGTATTTGTTTCCGAAGAAGATTTTTTAGCAAAAGGGTTCTTAAATTGTTTGTCTAATTCTTTATTAGCCTTAGAAGTAGAAGCTTCATCATTGTAGGTTGAATGTATTTGTTTTTTAATTTCTTGTAGTGCTAATTTTGTTTCTATTTCCTTTTGTGTTTTTTGTAAATCTAAGTTACTTTGTTTTAATAATTTTATTTCTTTTTTTATTTCTCTAATTTCATGTTGTAAGTCTACTGATGAAATTTGTTTCTTTTTGTTTTGGAACATTTGTATAACATCTTCGTATTGAGCGGGCTTAGATGTGTCTGGTTTTTCTTCATTAATTGTTTTGGCTAATTGTTTTAGAAATTTTCTTTTTATAGTTGGTTCATCTATTTCTTTAATTTTTTCTAATATCTCATCGTATTGTTCTATTGTATTTAATTTATTATTACACAAACATATCTCTCTTTTACAGGATTGGCATTCATCATCATTACTAGTATCAGTTTGATCAGAAGAGTTATATTCATCAATATCTGTGGATAATTCAAGATTATCTATGTTTTGTAATATTTCTTCTGTTTCTTTTATTTTTAAATTATGGCAGATTTGTTGTATTTGTCTTTTTGCTGGGCAATTTTTAGCGATATGACCAGGTTTTTTGCATAAAAAACATTTTATGGTTTTATTATATGGTTTAAAAGGCCTAAAGGATTTTTTTATATCTTGTATTATTCTTATTATTGTCGTATCGTTTCTGAAAATGTGCTTTTTTATTGTAATAAGCAGGGGGATTGTTTTGATAGTTTTTATTTGTTTTTCTATATTTTCTCCTATATGTACTATTTTTGTAATATGGGCTTCTATGTTGAGTGTAATTTTTCTTTTTGTATGGAGATTTTAGTTTATCAAAACCAAATTGTTCACACCAATGTCCTAACTCTTTTCTTGTTTGAGTAGTTTCCTTTTTTAATTTGTTTTGTAGTTTTTGGTCCTGGCATAGTCTCAATCCTGTGATATTTACGCAAGTAATTAAGTCTCCATAGGTAAGATTATCATAGGATATCTGTCCATATTTTTGTTCTATCGTGTCTTTTACTTTTTCGGAAAATAGGCCTGGTAATCCAGTAATAAATTTTTCTTTCCAATGATAATTATTTGGATCAGCAAGATTAAAAACTCTTTTAAGAAAATTTTCTTTATACCATTTAAATTGTTCTAGTTTTCTGCATTTTAGTTTTGTAATATTTCCGAATTCCTTTCAGTATATAAATCTATGTCTCCTATAAAGTGAGTTGTAATATTAAATATTAAGTATATTAATTGTGCAGGAGCTTGATTTCCATTTTCATCTAATATTGGGTGTCCATCTTGGTCTGCTTTTATAGCTTCTAAAATTTGTGTTTTTACTTGATGTGCTAATAATTTATCCCACCAAGTCCTTAATTGACCAGTGAATCCTAATATAATGTTTTCAACTGCTTGACGTTCTGTAATATTTGTAGATTTGTATATATTTCCTACTATTATCATTTCTTTTGTAATATTTATTATTTCCATTTCACTTAATCCGTCAATGTTCCATTCATAAATGTTTTTTGCATTGTATGATTTTGTTGGGTTTTTTAATATTTCTAAGTCGTCAGGGTCTTTATTATAAAAATTATGTCTCATTGTTTGAATTGGAATTGTATTTAAGTTTTCTTCTTCTTCTGATTCTGTAGTAGAATTATATTCATTATTAGAAGAGGTATCTGACTCTGAGGTTTTGTCATTATAATCTGTTAGCATTCGGATATTTGTACTTGTACTTGTTTCTTCTTTTACTTTTAAATGTGTTTTAATTTTATTCATTAAGTCATTTAGAGGATCATGTAGTGTTGGTTTGACTTCAGGTATTATTAAAGTATTCTTAGGAGGGGGAATTTGTTTAGTAAACATTGTATTTTTATTATTTTTTCTAGTTGATGGATTAATTTTATATAATTCTGAATATTCTGTAAATCTTTGGGATTTATAATGTTCATCATTTTTGGTTTGTATTGGTGTGGGTCCTATTTCTACATCTAGTTGTGCTATTTCTTCTCCTATTATGGTTAATTTTTTAGTAGAATTATCAATTTTCTCTTCAACTCTATCTAATTGTTGTCCTACGGTATATAAGTATAAATTTGTCCAATTATTTTGTAAATGTAAAGATGTTTGTTTTTTATCGTCGGTGTCTAGTTGATTAGTTTTATCAATGGGGTATGCACCATATTGAATATTGTCTTTACTAAAGTAAGTGGCTTCTAAAGGTGGTTTTTCGTTTTCGTATACTTCGTGAGTTGGTAGAAGATCTGGTCCTACTTTGTACCATCGCCTTAGTTTTTTCTGTAATGTAGTTATTTTGTATAAGTAATCATGGTTTAAGAAATCAAAAAATGGTATGTGATATTCTTGCAATTCACAAAATTCGTAGTACTTTTCTTTTATTAATTTTTGTTCATTGGTATCATACGTTTGAAAAAATAGTTTTCTATTTTCTTCATTGTGCTTACTTGTAAAATCTTTTCTTAAAATACTTTTATTTAGAATAAAATCATTTTTTATCATATTTAAAGTAAAGTCACTATCTTCGTAAGATTGAACATTGATTCCTTCGTATGGGTGGATATTAATTCCTTCTCTGTTTGCTCCAGTATTGTTTGTTTGTTGTGGAATTTCAATATTAGTTTCATCTTCAAAACAGTTTCATTTTGTGAAGAACTATCCTCATATTTAGTGTTCTGTGGGAATTCATATCTTCCTGATGTAGATCTTCTAGATGGTGCGTGGACATTTAATTTTTTGTGTCGACTTAGTGACTGAGTTCTTTTGAATTTTAGATCTACTGATCCATCTTCATATTGTGTAATTTGTTCTATATCAGTTGTTTGATTTTGTTCTTTTCTTGGGACAGTTTTAGCAGGATATGACCATTTGTCGGGTAAAGTTATTTCATTCCATTTAATTGTTTTTGGTATATTTATATTAGCTTTTGTTTTATCAATTTCCCAAAAAATGGTTTCTCCTATTTTGTTCCTGTTAAAAGCATTAGGACATAGTCCTGTATTCATAACTTTAAAATATAATCTGTAAAATATTTCATATACGTGAGATCCCTTTTTCATATGATAATTATGCGTTAAAATATCTAAAGTTAGGATGTCCATTATGTGAGGATCTGTTAAAGAAATTGTAAAATTTGGATAACTATTAAAATGAATTGGTCCATTTGTTAAACTAGTTTCAATGGCTCCTAATAAAGAATCTGTATAGTTTAGATGTCTAGCATCTCTTAAAGCTATTTGTATACTTGTGTTTAATCCTTCCATTGTTAAGGGTTTAATAGCAATTTGTACTAATCCGATATGTAAGAATTTGTATCCTTGAGATATATATTTTTTTATAGATGATTTTGAAAATAAGCTCATAGTTTGATTATTGGAAAATAAAGGGATAATAGTTTCTTTTGTTTTAATGGCTAATCTTGATTTTATGTTAAAAATTCCTTTGTCTTTATAAATTTCTGTATTTGAAATAAGTGGTGGTTTCCAATTAGTCAAAGACTGAGTATTCCAAGAAAATTCTTTTGATAAAATATTTTGATCATTTTCATTGTTATCATGGTTGTCATTCTCAATATGTATGTTATAATCGTTCATAGGATCTTGATTTCTAGGAGGCCTTCTATTCGTAAAATTACCTAACCAACTCATGATTTACTATTTGTCTTGCTTTTCGGATACACTTCCTTACCTAATGGATGCACGACTTACACTTCCTAATGCGTGACTTAGACCTAGGTGACACACCGACTCGGGACAAATAAGTAAAT
Organism: Campanula takesimana; assembly: GCA_026119855.1. Lineage (NCBI taxonomy): Eukaryota > Viridiplantae > Streptophyta > Magnoliopsida > Asterales > Campanulaceae > Campanula > Campanula takesimana. The sequence continues at coordinate 34,275 of JAOWBW010000231.1, forward strand.
TGTCTAAGCTAGTTAAATAACTTTGTTGAATTAAAGGCTCTGATACCAAAGATCAGAGGTCCGATTTAAAAGCATGCATATTAAGATAATAACAATAAATAACATAGAAAAATCAGAATAAATATCGCATGAATAGTGAATAGTAAATTTGACTTTTTTGCTACAGTAACTTTGACTTTTGAAAATACGTATACGTAGGCTTTCGTTCAACCTCAGTTTATCCGTCACCCGAAGGTCTGGAAGGTTAGTGGTTTCCACCTTTCGTAACGGTTTTGTATAAATAAGTAAATTGTCCAACCCCTAACCTTCCAGACCTACGGGTGACGGATAAACTGAGGTTGAACGAAAGCCTACGTATACGTATTTTCAAAAGTCAAAGTTACTGTAGCAAAAAAGTCAAATTTACTATTCACTATTCATGCGATATTTATTTTGATTTTATTTATGTTATTTATTGTTATTTACCTCAATATGCATGCTTTTAAATCGGACCTCTGATCGTATATATATATATGTATGATAAGACCGAGCATCGTTCATCGGACCGGACCCGGTTCAAAGCCAGTACAAGCGAGTCCGACCGCGTCAAACCGGATAAGCCCGCAGGTTATAAGCCCGAGATACCCGGGCTTCGTGATAACAGCAACCGAGGTAGCTCTGTCTCCCGCTATTCTTAGGGTCCCGTGTTGATCACTCAACCACCTGCCCGGAGCCCGTAGCAGCCAGCTGTCATAAACGTACAGCAGACGTTACCTGTTCGTGCCTGACACACCATAACGGTTGGTGGAGGAACCATGTTTCCCTGACAACACGCCACGTTCCCAGCCACTCCCCTGGCCGAACCAATGAGGACCTGCCGCGTGTCCGTCCGGTACAAGGGCGGTTAGTACCTTAAACCTACCTCCTTCTTCTACTCATATAAATACTTCTATCCGCCCCCATGGGCCAGGTACGTGCTCTATCCTATTCACACACACAAGGCTTTCACAAGCTTTCTACTTAGGTTTTCCTCAGAGATCTTACTCTCACACCCGAGGGCCTAAGCCGGATTCCAACCCGGCCTTGGTCTTAACGGTGTTCTTGTTTGTGTTGTGATCAGGATCAAGAGACAGCAAAGTTGGAGTTCTATCTCCGTGACCCCAGAAATCTAGGGCGTCATCAGTGGTTCCATTGCCGGGAAACGAAAATCTTCCCAGTGCAATCTTCTTGCTTCGTTTGCTTTCCCAATCTAATTCGTTTCAAATCCTCATCTAGTTCTTCCGTTTTTCACGTTTCCAAAAGAGTACCCCGTCTCTTCTGTTGATTCTTGACATACGAAATCTTCGCGATGACAGGGAAAGAAGTAAACCCAAATGCTAGCCCTTCGGGACAAGTGCCCCAGGGATCAGTTTTTGCCAGGTTGGGAAATAAGACTCTTAGTGGCAACTCCTATACCCCCTCTCAAAGGGCAAGGAGAGAGGCTGATCTGAGAGATCGTATAGAAACTTCCAAAGCTCTCAAAACTCAAAAAACTCCCGTTACTCCCCTCACCCCTGATCAAATCCAAAAGAAAATCCAAATCCTCACAGATAGGCAGAACCTGGTAGAGGAAGGGCTACAGTTGAATCTAGCCCTCGAGGAGTTGTTTAATGCCGAGGCCAATGCTAGAAGCCCCCCTGAAAAATCAAAAGCCCATGATCTGGCGAGCTCCAAAAGCAGGGCCAGTAGGATTGTAGGAGGAAAAAGGCGGACAATCCTCGTAGATGATGACGAGGAAAGGGGAGAAGATGAAGGGGAGAGTGAGGAGGGAGAATCACAGCCCAGAAGGACAAGAGGCCAATCTAAAGGAAAGGCAACTGTTAAAAATGATGATGTAATTACAGAAACCGCAAAAAGGGCTAAAACGGGGGACATAATGGATCAAAAGTTCCAAAGAATGATCGCGGAGCTATGGGAGTCCAAGCAAAACGTAACAAAGTGCGTTGGACCCATGGACGCTTTCGCGTCATGGATCAGTGATTCCCCGATCCAAAGAGGAAAGGTGCCCACGCTAGACGCGTATGACGGCTCATCTAACTCAAAAAGCCATGTTGGGCGATTTGAAGGGCAGATGGCCCTATTTTCAACAGATGAGGCCGTGAAGTGCAAAGCCCTCGCCTCCACCTTTAAAGGGAAGGCATTGGGGTGGTTATTGGCCCATAAACCACGCTCTATCTGCAGCTACGAGCAATTGCGGACTTCGTTCTTAAACTCGTTCGCGGGCGCAGGGGAGGCCGCAAGACCAAAATCGGACCTGTGCGGCGTTAAGCAATACCCCGGGGAAAACACAAAGGCATACATCACTCGGTTCCAGAAAATGACCGAGCAGATTGTGGATCTAACAAGGAACGACATCGAGCTATGCTTCCTAGGGGGATTAACATCCCATACTTTGAGGCAGGAGTTTGCTTGCCGAAAGCCCGAGGGAACTGAGGAAATGTACAACCGAGCCATCGCTATGGCCGGAGTGGAGCCCGCATTTATGGCCGATGCCCGCAGGAGCGTTAGGGAAAGAATCGAGCCTGCTCATGACCCTCGTCATCACTCAGGCTACTCGGGAAACAATGGTGGCCGAGGTAGAGGCAGACCAAGAGGCATGCCCAACTTTAAAAGAGGCGATGACAGTGCTTTCACCCCTTTAATCGCACCGAGAACTGAGATATTACGGGCAGAAGCTTTGCCTCCACCACCTCCACTGGAGAGAAATCCTTACGAGGCGAACAAAAAGAAATGGTGTGGATACCATGAAAGCCACGGGCATTCTACCGATGACTGTTTCCAGCTCAAGAAAATAATACAACAAAAGGTGGAGGCCGGGGAATTAAAGAAATGGATCACGGGGTCCGGCAGTAAAGAAGAAGCCCCGCGGGGAAATATTCAATACGTCAGAGACAATAATGCAGATGGGGAAGGACGTTATGACATCCAATACATAGGAGAGGAAGCCCCGAGCAATACCCAGCTTTCCGCCCAGATCAGGCGACTGGAAAAAGTGTTCCTGATACCCACCTATCCGCCCGAGCAAGAAGAAATGATCGGTTTCAGAAGAAGTGAACTGGCATCTACCCTTTTCCACTCAACACAACCGTTAACAATCAAGATGGCTATTGGTAGAGCGGATATTGGAAGAGTCCTCATTGATACCGGGGCTTCACGGGACATACTTTACTTCCATTGTTTAGAAGAAATGGGGATGTCTGAGGCGCACTTAACCCCATATGCGGGCTTGTTGGAAGGGTTCACGAATCATACGGTCTACGCCAAAGGGACCATTGACTTCGAAGTAACCATTGGAGAGAGGCCGTTCGAGAAAACAGCCCGTGTCACGTTCATGGTGATCGATCTGAAATCCCAGTACAACGCGATCTTGGGAGTTACCGCCCAGGCTGCCCTTGGAATCGTTGCCTCAATCCCTCACCAGAAAATCAAGTTCAGTACCCCTGCAGGGATCGCGTGTATCGAGAATAAGCCCGAGCTCTTCCTCAAAGTCATAGAGAGAAAGAGAAAGGAGGGCGCAGCAAGGCAAAGACTGGGAAGCCCGAGGGAGGCAAAAAGGGCCAAAGCAAGTGAAAAAGAGGTCGCAGGAACGGCCATGATCGGGACATTGTCTTTCCACTCCACGAGGGCAGAATTCAAGCGGAGCAGGAGAGCCCGCCGTATGGCCGCGGAAACCGAGCATATCAACATCGTAATTGATTCACTGCATGACCGAGAGGTTGCAGATATTCGCCCTAATGATGCTTTGGAAGATGTGGTCATAAATCCGGCATTCCCTGAGCAGACAATAAAAGTCGGGCTAGAGATCCCCGCGGAAGAAAGAAAGGTGTTGATAGAGCTGTTGCGAAGAAGCCTAGACGTATTCGCCTGGACCATAGAGGACATGGAGGGGATAAGCAGAGAGGTGATCGAACATGAACTGAATATCGACCCCACATTTACCCGAGTCCTCCAGAAAGAAAGATACTTTTCACCGGAGAAGAAAGCGGCGATCAAAGTCGAGGTAGATAAGCTGCTGAAAGCAGGAATTATAAGCCCGATCAAATATCCGAAGTGGTTAGCCAACGTCGTCATGGTAACCAAAGCAAATGGAAAGTGGAGAATGTGCGTGGATTTCACCGATTTGAACAAGGCCTGCCCTAAGGATTGTTACCCTCTTCCCCGGATCGATCAATTGGTAGACTCTATCGCCGGCCATAGAGTATTAAGCTTTATAGATGCCTACTCGGGCTATCATCAAATCAAAATGAAGGAGGCCGATATTCCGTCATGCGCTTTCTATGCCGCGGGCAAAACCTACACGTTTAACAACATGCCGTTTGGCCTGAAGAATGCGGTCGGTACATATCAAAGGATGGTAGGAATCGTCTTTGATGATCAATTAGGCCGGAACCTAGAGGCTTACATCGACGATATGGTTATCAAGACCAAGGAGACCTCTCACGACCTTGATGTGACAGAAACTTTCACCAGCCTCCGGAGAAACAATATGAAGCTTAACCCATCCAAATGCGCCTTTGGAGTAAAGGCAGGGAAGTTTTTGGGCTTCATGGTGAACCAGAGAGGGATAGAGGCAAACCCGGAGAAGATCATGGCGTTAATAAACATGCAACCCCCCAGATGTGTTAAAGAGGTACAAAAGCTGAATGGCCGCATCACGGCCTTGGGGAGGTTCATCGCCAAGTCGGCAGAAAAATGCCTGCCTTTCTTTAAAACTTTGAAAGGACGAAAAAAGGAGGGGTTTGAGTGGAACGAGGACTGCCGGAATGCTTTTGAGCAGATAAAAGCTTACCTAGGAAAACCGCCGCTGTTGAGCAGTCCCATTTTGGGTGAAGAACTCTACGTTTTCTTGGCTGCAACAGATCACGCGGTGGCTGCGGTTTTGATAAGGGAAGAGGACGACCTTCAGAAGCCCGTCTACTATGTCTCCAAGGCACTATCCGCCGTAGAAGGGCGCTACTTGAACATCGAGAAGCTGGCTTTCGCCTTGCTCATGGCCGCTCGGAAGCTGCGGGCATACTTCATCGCCCACCCAATCACGGTCTATTCGGACACCCCACTAAAAAAAGTGCTCCATAAGCCCGAATCCTCGGGAAGAATGCTGTCATGGTCAATAGAACTGACTGAGTTCCAAATAACTTATTCCCCGCGAAAAACCATCAAGGCACAAGCACTGGCGGACTTTGTGGCAGAAACAACGTTTGAAGTAAAGGAAAGCGAAGCGGACAAAGACCAGCCCGATAAGGCAAAGATAAGGCGGGGCAAGAAGGCTGTGAATAATGAAGAAAGGCCGGAGAATTGTTGGTCGTTAAGCGTTGACGGATCCTCCGGAAAAACCGTTAGTGGCGCCGGAATCCTATTGATCGCCCCGGAAGGTCAAAGGTTTAAACGAGCTTTAAGGTTCAAGTTCGCAGTTTCCAACAATCAAGCCGAGTACGAGGCATTGATAGCGGGCTTGGAATTAGCCCGGGACATGAAGGTCTCAAATTTGATCGTAAAAAGTGACTCACAGCTAGTGGTAAATCAGGTCAAAGGGGAATATGAGACAAATCACCCGGTGCTGCTCAAATACAAGGAGCTTGCAGCAAACCTGTTGGGGGAATTTGAGTACCACGAGCTGACCCAGGTTAACCGGGCTGAAAACTCCGAGGCGGACTTACTTTCAAGAATCACAAACGAAGACATCGCGAAGCTCAGTATGGATTGTTGGATAGAATTTACGGAACGCCCGGCCATCGACAGGGTAGAGATCCACCAGATAGGGGAGCCTGAGAAGGATTGGGTAGACGAGATTACGGAATACATAGAAAAGGAGATCCTTCCCAGCGATCCGGATCGGGCAAAGGTTTTGAGAAGACAAGCCGCCAGATACACGATCATTGACAACGTGCTTTACCGAAGGTCTTTTACCAAACCCCTGCTGAGGTGTGTGAAATCCGAGACCATTACCAACTTATTGTACGAAGTCCATGAGGGCGTATGTGGAGGGAATCCCGGTGCACGGACATTATCCGACAAGATCAGATTCCTCGGGTATTACTGGCCGACAATGAAAAAAGATGCGGAGGAATATGTCCGCAAATGCGATCAATGCCAGAGATTCGCCAACATACCAAGGCAGCCATCCACGGAGCAGAGCCTGGTAGCCCCAACTTGGGCATTTGACATGTGGGGAATTGATTTGATTGGGCCTTATCCCAAAGCGCCCGGCGGAGCGCAAATGGTAGTGGTCGCGGTAGATTATTTCACAAAATGGGTAGAGGCCAAGGCGCTAACTAGCACGACGGAAGCAAGTATTATCAAGTTCGTCCACGACCATATATTCTGCCGGTTTGGTTTGCCCCGGGCTATCGTCTCCGATCATGGACCCCAATTCCAAAGCAAGTTTACGGCGGAATGCAAGAGACTCAACGTAGAACATCGGCAATCATCTGTCGCAAGACCGCAGGGAAATGGACAGGCCGAGGCCGCAAATAAGTTGCTTATGACCGCCTTGCACAAAAATTTGAAGGGAAGGAGCGGTCGCTGGATGGAAGAGCTCAGTACTGCCCTATGGGTTGTCCGAACCACAACGAGGAATTCAACAGGAGAAACCCCCTTTTCCTTGACATATGGATCAGAGGCGGTCGCGCCCGTAGAGGCAGCCCTACCCACCTACAGGGTCGCCCATTTTGATGAAACAAGGAATGAGGAAGCCCGGAGAAAAGACTTAGACCTTCTTGAAGAAAAACGGTTGGAAGCACGGGCAAAGATGGTCAATTACAAACAAAAAGCCAAAATCCATCATGACAAAAGAGTGAACAAGAGGTCTTTTTCCGTGGGAGACTGGGTCCTGAGAAAAGTTGAAGTCACGGGGAGACAACCCGGATATAACAAGCTCTCGCCCAACTGGGAAGGGCCTTATCAGATCGCCCGCATAATCAAAGAAGGGACTTACAAACTCCTCACCAAAGAAGGGAAGGACTTGAAAAACGCTTGGCACAGCGACCACCTGAAGAAGTATTACCCTTGAAGATTGTATTCCCCCCCTGTTATTAGAAATCCGCCTAGTTTCTACCTTATGCATTGTAATGTTGATGTACGGCTCCATGAGCGGAAAAAAGATGAAAGATCAATAATATTATGTTTGTCCCATTAAAATAAAAGATCTTCCTAAATTCTCATGAACGATACACGGTCTTACGCCCTCGAGCTAGACCGTAAGCCCGCCAAGGGACATACCGTTGCATGAATTCTCATGAACGATGCACGGTCTTACGCCCTCGAGCTAGACCGTAAGCCCGCCAAGGAAAATACCGTTGCATGAATTCTCATGAACGATGCGCGGTCATACGCCCTCGAGCTAGACCGTAAGCCCGCCAAGGGAGATAATAATGAAAAACAAAGTATTTAAGAAAGAGCAATAAATGCTTGGCGATTCCATGAGCAATAGAACACAATGAAAGTAAATGGCAAGGAGAAATAAGGATCAAAAGAAGAGCAATTAAGTATATTACAAAATCATGTCAAAATAAGAGCCAAATGTTCAAAATTCACAGAATCTAATACTATTACAAAAAGGGCCCCAGGACGCAGCCCGGTTTGATCTTCAGCTGCCCGGCGGTGGGTTGACTTCCACTTCTGGAACAGAATCAGAGGCAGTATGGTCAGCTGTAGAACGAGCCAGAGCTTCAGATGCTTCGGCTAGAGCGGAGGCAAAAGCTGAAAAGGGAAGAACAATACCTTCAACGAAGGGGCCATTGGGGCCAAATACCTTCTCCAGAGCCGCGGCCAGAGACAAGGCGGATTCGTCACCCGTAAACCGCAAGTCATCTATCATTTTGATCAAAGGTTGAACGGTTACAGGTGAAAACGGAGGCAGAGCAGTCCGAACCGACTCGGGCAAGGCTTCAAGCTGATGATCGGCAAAAGGTACTAAGGAATGACCGTTAAAACATTCCGGATCCGTGGCCACGATGGAACAAAGGATAGTGATCTCTTGGGCAGTATATTTCCCAGTGGCCGCCAGATTCCGGGCAATTGTATGCACCGCCTGTTCATATTGCTCATTGTCCGCGACGGATAATTTGTCGGAGTACTCTGCGGACTCTTTGAATTCAGCAACCGCCTTGCCCCTCTCCTCCTCCAAGACCCGCTCACGTTCATTCTCATAGCGCATCTGGTCAAGAAGTTTGCCGTCCAGCTCATCCACTTTGTTGGACAGTTCCGCGGACTTCTTCCTCTCCGCCTCCAACAACCTCAGGAGCTCAGTATTGCGAGCGTCGACACTCGCCTTCTCAGCCTCAGCCCGCTCCTTTGCTTCTCGAGCAGCGGCCAGCTCACTGCTTAATTTAGATACCTCCTTGGCCGCGCTAACGACCTCCGCATCTTTACTCTTTAATTCCTGGCCGGCGCTCTCCACAGTTTTGGTCAACTTTTGGACCTCCTCCCTCGCCGACATCAGTTCATTATTCCTCGCCGCGATCACGGCGGCATCAGACTCGTGTTGGGTCCGCAAATAGATAACCTCGTTGGCAATCTGCAAATAACAAGGTGATTAGACTACGATGCGAAGAGAAGCACGATATATAACCCAAGTCAAAAACGAACCTCGGTCAAGCACAAGCCAACGTTGCCCGCGGCGGCGATAGGATTCGAAGCAGCCAAGACCTTCTGTTGGTAATCTGGAAAATATAGACGGTGCATCAGCCCATCGCCAACATAGGCATTAGCGCTCCGGCGGCTGTGTAGATCCACCCCATACACCTCGGGGGCTTTGGCTATCTTAAGCCCGAACTCCCGGGCGCGCTCTCTGTCCTCAATGGACTCCACCGGGAATAAATTGGAGCATAGGGTCCCTCTCGAAGGAGATAAGACCGTGAAATCACCGGCGGAAGAGCCAACCCTCTGATACTTATCCCTCTGAGGGGACGCCGGATCCACGATAGCAGGGCGCTTCTTCGTGGGCTCGGCAGCAGACAGACCGCCGGAGGCTTGGGAGGAATGTCCGGTTCCAATCACTGATTTACCGTGGCCGGCGCCTTGGCGGGGATTCGGAGGAAGGTTCCGGGTCAGTTGCGGCTGAGAAACCACCGCCCCGGACTTATCAACCTTGTCCGTGACCGGGATCTTGACCCCAGGAGCCTCCGCCCTTTTCATGGCATCAGCTCTCCTTTGCTTTTCAAGAGCTGCGGCTTTCCTGGCCGCGACCTTGATTTCTGCGGCGGACTTGGGTGGCATCGTATCGTTTGGGTCTGCGAACAAGAGCAACAGTCAGGCGGGTAAAAACAAAGCGAAAGAAGACAAGAAAAATAATACGAAAGTATACAATGAAAGAGACCGAGTAAACCAGGGTCTGGGCAAGTCTCCCTCGAATTACAGGCCGAGCAATCAGAAAGGAAAGCAAATGATTGGTGAACTTTCCAATCAGGATCTCGTAACATAGGGGCCATGATGACCCTGGGCTCGGGGCCAGAAACGCGCCTCGGGGCCACCCCGGCAAAGATCAAGAGCTCCTTATCGCTAATAATTGCTGAGACGTCATAAACTTGAGGAGTCTCCACAACGGACTGGTCGTCCAGGGTAACCCTCTTCGTAAACCAGGCAAGATAGGCCTCCATCGCCGCGCTCAGCTCTCGGCCTTCTTCCGGATCTGGAAAGTTTTGGCGGGACATCGAAATCGGCGCTAAATTGTCAGGACGAGGGAATGGCCAGCCTAAACGGTTCTGAATAACGAAGGGATATCTTTGCCACTGATCGAACTTGTTAGTAGCAGCGGAAAAAATCTTCTCAGACCGCGGTTTGGTCTTTAAGCTTAAACAGCCCGCAGTGACTTGATGGGTGAAGTAAATATGGAGCGCGGACAAAGAAGGCTCATACCCCAGCATGCGGCTTACGACAATAAAGGATACCAGGTAGCGAATGGCATTCGGGGTCAAGTCCATAGGCAGGCAATGAGTGAACTCTAGAAATTCGCAAAGAAACGGATCCAAGGGAAGGCGCATCCCGTTTTCAAACTGAGCCGGGTAGAATATGCAGGCAAGGTTCTCGGCCCGGATCAAGGGAGGAGTCATCGATCTCCCACCCATGAGAGACTCGTATTCAATAAGACCGTAGACGAGATAGACTTTGGGGTCGACGCGGAACTGCGACAAATACTCATCACCATCATCATCCTCGCTTTCGTCCCTCAAACCCGCGCCAGAGCTAGACGCACCTGCTTGACTGGTCCTCCGGTTATCGGGGCCCTCAGGAAAGGAATCTACGATCCTAACAGGGGAACGAAGCAAGTTGACCTTGCGAGCAGTATCAGGGGCCAACCTCTCCAGTTGCCCGCGTGAGTCCGACTGGGTATCTGAAGAACCATCTCCTATGACATCCCGGGCAGGTTCATCCAACAAGAATTCGTCGCCATCATCAGCCCGCTCTGAAGCATCCCCGCTGCTGGTCACTTCAATCACCCCAGCACCCACGGAAACATCGCGGTTATGGCCTTGAACGGGCAGATCGTCATCCAGAGGGACATCCAACCAAGACTGAGCATTAGAGCCGCTTGCAGACACGCGGTCTCCACCTAATCTCACCAACCTTCTAGCGTTACCGGCCATATCTACATTATCGGGGAATCGAGTTAAAACCGCTTTCACGAAAACCCCTAACTGTTCCTCGCCCCCTATTACCCTCATTCTCCCCGAGTCAAAATGAACTAAGGGGCCTGTCTCCCACAGCAGGGGTAGGATCCAAGAGTCCCACTCATAGACTATCCCTATGGTCAGAAAAGCATCCCGGGAAAGCCTTTTCCAGGCATTTATCAGGTACCGGTAAATCCCTCCCGTTCGTCGACAACAACCAAAAAGGTCCGGACGAAGCATTCTCCCCAGGTCCAATTCATCCATAATCACAGTCAAAGGTTTTTTCAACAAAACTTTATAAAATCAAAGGTGGACCCAGGATTCCTAAGAAAGAGACAAGTTAACCGGTTAGAAATCGGAGATTCGGTGGTTAAAAGTTAAAAGCTTGGTTCGTGATGTTATAAGTTATAAAAACACGGCGTGTTAAGTTTCTACCCCGATGAACGGTGGAGAGGACCAAAGGCGAAAAGTTAGCAATTAGAAACCAGCGACGAAAATGAAAAGGGAAGCACTACCTGTTAAATCGAACGAGTTAAGGAAACGGAAGAAGCAAATCAGCGTCGTTATCAGCGGTATTTCTCTCAAGAGCGATGGCCAAAGATTATAAATGCCGAAGGTCTTTGAATAAGCCAGTTAGGGTTATTTATATCCCCAGAACGGGTCGGGTTTAAACCACAGATCCGGAGCGACCCGGCTTAGACCCGGAAAACGAAGAGGCGGGAATCAGCTTTTTTCGAATTCCAATGACGGTTCGCATTTAATGAGCGTGCTCCTTGTCATATCAAAGACCTGACAGCTACGTCACTAGCCTGACCCATGGGGCCCACCGTCCTGTCATCAACCACCATTGTAAGACTCCCGTCCCATGGTATTCCGTGCCCGTATTTACTACAGTTTGCTCGGGCCGAGACGTGGAAGCGTAACTCCTCGCGCCGCTCATAAATAAGCTGACCCTCGGAGTTAGGGGCCACTGATAAGACCGAGCATCGTTCATCGGACCGGACCCGGTTCAAAGCCAGTACAAGCGAGTCCGACCGCGTCAAACCGGATAAGCCCGCAGGTTATAAGCCCGAGATACCCGGGCTTCGTGATAACAGCAACCGAGGTAGCTCTGCCTCCCGCTATTCTTAGGGTCCCGTGTTGATCACTCAACCACCTGCCCGGAGCCCGTAGCAGCCAGCTGTCATAAACGTACAGCAGACGTTACCTGTTCGTGCCTGACACACCATAACGGTTGGTGGAGGAACCATGTTTCCCTGACAACACGCCACGTTCCCAGCCACTCCCCTGGCCGAACCAATGAGGACCTGCCGCGTGTCCGTCCGGTACAAGGGCGGTTAGTACCTTAAACCTACCTCCTTCTTCTACTCATATAAATACTTCTATCCGCCCCCATGGGCCAGGTACGTGCTCTATCCTATTCACACACACAAGGCTTTCACAAGCTTTCTACTTAGGTTTTCCTCAGAGATCTTACTCTCACACCCGAGGGCCTAAGCCGGATTCCAACCCGGCCTTGGTCTTAACGGTGTTCTTGTTTGTGTTGTGATCAGGATCAAGAGACAGCAAAGTTGGAGTTCTATCTCCGTGACCCCAGAAATCTAGGGCGTCATCAATGTATATACTCCCTCCGTCCCAAAACAGCTTTCACCCTTTTTGAAAAGCACGAGAATTAATAAAATGTGTAAGAAAAGTGGGTGGTGTGAGAGGGAAGGAGAGAGAAAGTGGGTTAGAGAATATTAAGTTGATAGTTGTTGTGAGTGGAGATGAGAGAGAAGTAGCGAGAATCTTTTCCATTTTGGGAAAGTGGGACTTACCAATGGGACACCCAAAAGGGAAATATGTGCAATGTGTTTTGGAACGGAGGGAGTATATATATGTATATATATATATATATATATATATATATCTTTAACAAATTAATTTTTACTACATCCAAAACAAAACCTACAAGATGAAACGCCGCCTCACCAAAGCCTCCTCCTCCGCCGCCCCTCGAAAAGCCTCCTCCTCCCCTGGAAAAACCAAAGCCTCCTCCTCCGCCACAGCCCCGTCGTCGAAAACCCTAACCCGACCCTCGTTGAAAAGCCTATACGAAGGCGAGAAAACCTACTCGATCACCGACATGCTCTCTACCTACAATCTCTCGCCCTCCAATATGGAAGAGGAACTCAAAAGTGTCAGCGAAACCCCCACCGTCTTGAAAGACATTCGCCTCGAACCCGACCGCGACATCATCACCATCCTCGAACAGTCGAAAACACTAAAAAGCGAAACCACCTCTCCGTCCACCACCAAAAAAGGAAGGCTTGTTCCGGGGGACTACGTCGGTGCTTGGCAATCGTGAGGACGGGATTGATGTTTGTTGCCACTGTTGGGTGTTGATTCCTCGTGATATTAATCCCATTGAGAGTATGACCAACACTGGTGCGCTCTTCATTCTCTTGGTCGCCAATGATTCTGTTGTATGGGCCCCCTGATTTCTTGTTAAAGATGGACAAGGAACTCAACTTGCCTGTTTTAGCCTTGCTGGATCTTGATCCCCGCTCCTTGAAGATTTTGGCCTTTTATGGCTCTAGGTTGAGCAATATCAAGTGGCTCGGCCTTAGGCCATCGGATGTCGCTGGACATCCGGACCCGCGTGAGCTTACCCTCCCCATGACTCGCATGGATATCAACACTGCCATTATCTTGTTAAACGATTCTTATATCAAAACTCGTCCCCAATGGCGTAAAGAATTGATTATTATGCTCCAGATTCAGCGAAAGATGGAGGTTCAGTTCCTGTCCTGCTTGGGGATGTTAGATTATTTGATAAACGTCTTGTTGCCAATGAAACTGCAGCTGGAAGATTGGATTTAAGACCTGCTAATATGCTCGGTGATTAACCTTTACTCTTTTCCATTGCGCAACTATCTTATTGCTATTGCTAAATTATCGTTCGTCCAAGTTAAATATATGTAAACTTATGCTTACTTTTTTTTTGATTAATTTAGGTGATTGCTAATTTGTTATTAACAATTAATTGATGTTGTAGGTGTAAAATTATGGTTACTCCTAAGATTAATTAAGCTTGTTGGTTAAATATTCTATATGCTATGGCTCTTTGATATTATGGAATATATCAAAATGGCTCATTACGCTTCCTATGCTTCTTAAACATTGTGACAAGTAGACGACATAACTCACTCTTGGGTCAACCCAAAAACAGCACCCCTCTTATCAGAGGGTAAGGTTGCATTCTTTCTGACCCCTTACCTTGTTTAGGCGGATGTTGATGTTGATGTTGATGTTGATGTTGATGTTGATGTTGATGTTGATGTTGATGTTGATGTTGATGTTGTTGGTTTATTTCTTTAAGAAAAATCAATTCAAGTGATAGATGTACAATTATGATTACTCTAGGATTAATTAAGCTTGTTGGTTAATTAGTTAACTACAATCAAGTTATCGATGTAAAATTGATTTTTCTTATTGTAGTTAGTTTTTTATACTCCCTCCGTTCCAGAAAAAGAGTCTCATTTTGACTTTTTGTGGTGAACTAAAATGAACTTTGACTAAATATTGGTGCTAATCTAATTATTATAGTGAAATTCTAAAAATTGTAATTGATAAATCTTTAAGTGATTTATCAATAACAATTTCTATAATTTCATTGTGATCATTAAATTGACACCAATGTTTGATCAAAGTTCATTTTAATTCACCACAAAAAGTCAAAGTGGGACTCTTTTTCTGGAACGGAGGGAGTATTAGATAAACTATGTCTACTGTGAGCCCTATAATTTGAGTATAGTTTTCGGTCTGTTACAAACTGGAGATTGTATAACAATAAGGTTTTGTTTTCAAATTATCTGTTTGATGGGAATTTGTAGGTGACATGCTTACGGGAGTGAGATATTTTGTCTATATTTAAGACACTTTTTATCATTACTTAACTTGCTTGTATAGAGGAAAGGGGAAGGTGCAATGCTTGGTACTCTAACTAGAATGCAATAGTCTTTTATTATATGAAGTTTGGGGGGGGGGGGGGGGGGATACTTCGACTTGTTGAATAGTTCATTTGGCATCAAAATGGATAAAGTTATTGCCATTACGAACATGATCGGTTAGGATAGGCATGTTGAGGCAGATTGGGAAATAGAAGGGGAAACTTCTCTTTGAGTAATTGGATTTTTATTTGAATTTTCGAATCATGCATATTAGTGTTCTGAGGTGATGCTGGGAATTGGATGTGTTAGTTGTAACATCCCAAATTTTCAGAGTAAAATAATATATTTTAAATAAATAACATCCGTCTCCAAACTCGGGAAACAACGGTCTTAAACCATAATTTAAATACCAACGGCTAGTTCATAACTAACATTCAAAAATTAAACGGTACTAAATTGTCTTTCAAAATTCCTAACGGCTAGTACCACTGTCCATAAACCTTCCGTCATCAATGCTCTTTGCATTTCACCTTAAAACGTTCTCCTCGTCCCTTGGAATCCTCCACCTACTTATTACCTGAAAACAGTAATTTTGGAAGGGGTGAGCGAACAATGCTCAGTAAGTTCATACGGGATCTCTCCGGGTTCTAAGGAGATATGACCGGAAGGACGAAACAACAATAATATTTTCAAAGATAAGCTTTCATAAAATATAGAGTTAACCGCTAAGATTCAAAAACAGTTAACAATAAGCTTTTTAAAAAAGAAGTGTGGCATTTACTTTCAAGTCCGTCAATTCCAAGATAACGTCACCATTTCAGGTGCAATGCATGATCAGGGCATTTAAGTAGGGATGGCAACGGGTTGGGTTCGGATCGGATCAGGACATATCCGAATCCGATCCGAATCATAAAATTGCTTTACCGAACCCGATCCGATCCAAACACCTATGATCCGCGCTCCGATCCGTGCCCCGATCCGATCCGATCGGCTCCCCATCCACTGTCTGAAACTTCAAATTTAGGGCTTCATTTTTTGAATTTCCAATCTGAAATGGAAGCCCTAAATTTGAAATCAGGCAAAAATCGAGAGATTGAAGTCTTTTACCTTGGTAAGAGCAGGTGTTGAAGATGATGCTTCAAGAGACGAAGACGGCGACGGCGAACGGAGACGGCGAACGCAGAACGGAGACGGAGACGGCGAACGCCGAATGGAGATGGAGACGGCGAACGCCGAACGGAGACGGAGACGGTGAACGGAGATGGAGACGGCGAACGCCGAACGGAGACGGCGAACGGTGACGGCGGCGATGTTGTCTTCTTAGAACGGGAAAAAGGCAGAGAGAACGACTCAGTGAAGTGAAAGTGAATGAGCGTGTTGTTTTTTTGACTTGCTCAACCCTAGTTTTAGTATTTATAGGTAGGGTAAAGTGTAAATGTTAAAATTTGGGAGGGGCAATAATAAAAAGCACAAGCATACTAATACTTCGGGTCGGATCGGGTCGGGGTCGGATCGGATCATCAGTGTGATCCGAATCCGATCCGAAACCCGAACGGATCTTAAAAATGCAAACCATATCCGAAATTTTCGGATCGATTTCACTTCGGTACGGATCGGGTTCGGCCAAATTGCCATCCCTACATTTAAGTAAGATTTATCATGATAATCAACCACTTCAATAAGCAGTATAAAAGTCTAAGTTCTTTTCATATCAAACTAGACTATTCTTCTTAGTCCTTTTCATATCAGACCAAGTTTTGCTAAGTCCTTTTCATATCAGACAAAGCTAACGTCTATACCCATTAAATTAGATATAGCGAAGTTTCAACTTAGTGTTCAAGGTACAAGAACACCATAACAATTTCAAAGATATTTAGGTACCCATTGAGTTAAAAACATGTCAAAGGGTAAGAACATTCAAAAGGCGTTCACAACTTTTAACAATTCAAATGTTACCGCCACTAGGTAACTACTCATGAAAGAATTATATGAAATCCTACATTAAAGGATTGAGACATTCAAGAACTAAGGAACGTAATCCCTTACCTTAGCTTTGCATTATTTTCCTTTGCAAGGTCACGTGCACAATCTACAAACACGCAATAAGACTTTCTTAGGAACACGAATTACTTTAATTCTCCGTCCCCAATATACTTTAATTTACTTTGTTAACCTTATGAGTCATCCTTAACTCCTCTAGGTTACCATCCATTCTAGGGTTTGTACCATCCCTAATATTTGTTCCCCAAAGTACCCTTTTTTGGTTTACCAAATTACCTCTAGGGTTTCATAGTTTCTATTCTCCATATCGTGTTTTAGTGTTTAATTACCCACATCAAAACACTATTCACAACCTCGTATATTACTATTCACAGCACGTCAATTCACTATTCACAGCATGCTTCAACACACACACTGGAAACACTTTTACACACACACTAAATACACCTTCACAGCACACACAAAACACACACACACCTACTGCCTTCCGGCACACACACACAAACACACACTTATGCACACACTGATACACACACACACACATGCGGTTGGACACACACTCATCGCAGCACGCACACGCACACACATACATACAATATTTCCATCATTCTTCCTCTTTTAATTCCATTCAATCAATCCTAGTTCATCAATATAGTTTTTAGGGTTTGGGGTCTAGTTTATACTCCCCAATTACTAGATTAATATAACACAAAGAATTCAAACTTAGGGAGTGGGGTTTTACCTTGATGGAACTCCCTTCCCTTCTTCTCTTCTTCTTCTTCTCCTTCCCGGCCTCTCTCTCTTTCTTGCGGCTTATGTCCGCCGCTCTCTCCCTCTCTCTCCCGTTCTTTTCTTTTTCTTTCTTTGCGGTAGATAATCGTTAGGGTAGGGTAAGTAAGAGTGTGTTTATATATAGTTTAGGGTTATAATTCCCCTAATTAAAAAGGATTATAAAAACCTAATGGGTTTTAACTACTTGGGCTCGGGTTTAAGTCCAACACAAAAACTTAATTAATTAAGCCCAAAACAATTTTAGAGAGTTTTAAAATAAATAAAAAATACTCCCTCTAAACCGGGTATTACATTCTTACCTCCTTAAAAGGGTTTGGTCCTCCAAACCAACGCACATCATTCTGAAAATAGCTCGGGATACGTCTCTCGCATTTCGCTCTCGAGCTCCCACGTAGCTTCTCTTTCAGTGTGGTTGCTCCATTGCACCTTCACATAAGGAATTACTTTTTTCCTCAAAATCTGGTCCTTGCGATCAACAATCTTCATAGGCCTTTCATCATAGCTCAAATCAGTGCGAACTCTAAGCTGTTTATACTCGATCACATGACTTGGGTCGGGAATATACTTCCTTAACATCGATACATGGAACACATTATGCACTCCCGCGAGCACAGGTGGTAAGGATAATTTATAAGCCACAGCCCCAACTCTTTCCAAAATCTCGAATGGTCCCACGTACCTCGGGCTTAACTTCCCACGAATACCAAACCTCATAACTCCTTTAGTTGGAGAGATTTTAGAAAACACTCGATCCCCTATCTGAAATTCTAAATCACGCCTCCTACGATCGGCATAGGATTTCTGTTTACTCTGAATTCCGTATCTGCTGTACTTTATCCGCCGTCACTTGGACAATTTCCGGTCCCGTCAACTTCCTTTCACCTACTTCGTCCCAACAAGTCGGTGATCTACACTTCCGTCCATATAATGCTTCGTACGGTGCCATTCCGATACTAGCATGTAAACTATTGTTATACGCGAACTCCACCAATGGCAAATGTTCATCCCACGTACCTTGCCAATCCAACGATGTAGCTCTTAGCATATCCTCCAATGTCTGGATAGTTCTCTCTGACTGCCCATCGGTCTGCGGGTGAAAAGCTGTACTCATTGTCAACTCTGTCCCCAACGCTTGTTGCAGACTTTTCCAAAATTTCGACGTGAATCTTGGATCTCGATCTGACACTATTGAAACCGGTATTCCATGCAACCTTACAATCTCATCAATGTATAGTTTAGCCATCTTTTCTAGGGAATCCGTCACCTTGATCGCCAGAAAATGGGCCAATTTCGTGAGTCTGTCCACAATGACCCAAACTGCATTATACCCTTTCAACGTTTTTGGTAATCCCACCACTAGATCCATTGCTATATGTTCCCACTTCCATTCGGGAATAGGTAACGACTGTAGTAGTCCAGCAGGCCTTTGATGCTCACTTTTCACTTGTTGACACACCAAACATCTTGACACAAGTTCTGCCACATCCCCCTTCATGTGGTTCCACCAATATGATTCCCTCAAATCTCTATACATCTTTGTACTTCCCGGATGTACAGAAAACCTCAAACAGTGAGCTTCATTCAAAATCTCTCTTTTGATGTCCTCATTGCTTGGCACCCAAATCCTTGATTGATACCTCACAATCCCATCTTCTCCTACACGAAAGTCTTTCCATTTACCTTCCACTATATTCGCACGTATCTTGCTCACTTCCTCATCAGTTGCTTGTGCGCTTTTGATCTTGTCCAACAGCGAAGGCTGTACACTTAAGTGTCCCATATACCCTTGAACTCTTACTTTCATACCTAACACTTCAATGCGGTTCCACGCACTTACCTCCTTAGGTTTTAACGTCGCTAATATTCCATGATTCTTCCTACTTAACGCGTCTGCCACTTTATTGGCTTTCCCGGGATGGTATAAGATTTCACAATCATAGTCCTTTAATAATTCGAGCCATCTCCTTTGCCTCATATTAAGTTCCTTTTGAGTAAAAATATACTTAAGGCTCTTATGGTCCGTGTAAATCTGACACGTAGTCCCATATAAATAATGTCTCCAAATCTTCAACGCAAAAACTACCGCAGCTAACTCCAAATCATGAGTCGGATAGTTCTTTTTGTGGACTTTCAATTGTCTCGATGCGTAGGCTATAACCTTGTCATTCTGCATTAACACGCAGCCTAATCCTTTGATCGATGGATCACTATATACCACAAATCCGTCTGATCCAGAAGGTAACGTAAGAACCGGCGCAGACACCAATCGCTGCTTTAACTCTAGGAAATTCTTCTCGCACTCCTCCGACCAAACGAATTTTGCCCCTTTTTGGGTCAGCCTTGTTAATGGTACAGATAACTTAGAGAAACCTTCAACGAATCTCCTATAATAACCAGTCATTCCCAAGAAACTCCTTATTTCACTAACCGTAGTGGGTCTTTCCCAATTTACGATTGCTTATATTTTTGCTGGGTCCACTGCCACTCCATCATTTGACACTACATGACCTAAAAACGCCACTTCCTCCAACCAAAATTCGCACTTTTTGAACTTGGCATATAATTGTTGTTCCCTTAAAATTTGCAGCACTAACCTCAAATGTTCTTCATGTTCCTCTTTAGTCTTTGAATATATTAAGATATCATCAATGAACACTATAACACGCTTGTCCAGAAGTTCTTGAAATACCCTATTCATCAATTCCATAAATGCAGCAGGCGCATTAGTCAATCCGAATGGCATCACCAAAAACTCATAGTGACCATACCTTATTCTAAAGGCCGTCTTCGCAATATCTTCCTTTCTCACCCTTAACTGATGATAACAAGACCTCAAATCTATTTTTGAAATGTAACACGCTCCTCGGAGTTGGTCAAACAAATCGTCTATCCTCGGTAACGGGTACTGATTCCTCACCGTCACACGGTTCAGTTCTCTATAATCGATACACATTCTCATTAACCCATCCTTCTTCTTCACGAATAACACTGGTGCACCCCATGGTGAGACACTTGGTCTTATCAGACCCTTGTCCAACAGCTCTTGTAGTTGCTCTTTTAGTTCTTTCAATTCTGCCGGAGCCATCCTGTACGGCGCCTTCGATATTGGTGCGGTTTCTGGTGCTAAATCTATAGAGAACTCCACCTCTCTCTCTCTGGTGGTATACCAGGCAAATCTTCTGGAAACACGTCCTCGAAATCTCTGACTACTGACAGCGATTCTATACTGACTTTTCCTTTATCAGTCTCACTAATGAAAGCTAAGAATCCTTCACATCCTTTCTTCAACAATTTGCGCGCCTTCATTACAGAAATGAAATCCAATCTCATCATAGGCTTCGTGCCTTGGAAACAGAACTCTTCTCTGGATGGTAATCTGAAATGAACTTCCTTCTTGAAACAATCGACATGGGCATGATATGCAGCTAACCAGCCCATCCCTAAGATCATATCGAATTCCCTAATCTCTAATTCGATCAAATCGACTTCCAATTCTTTTCCCTCCATGTTTAAGGGACATTTCCTATATATAGCTATGATAGGAATCGATTCTCTAGTTGGCGTATCTATCACTAGAGGCGTCTCTAAATTTTCAGGTTTCAAATTCAATTGCTTTGCCACACGAGTACTAATAACAGAATGCGTAGCGCCAGTATCAATTAAAGTATACACATTACGAAGGTAAAGTCGAAGTGTACCTGCCACGAGATCATTTGTGGCCCTTGCATCTCTAGCCGTCATAGTAAACACACGACCATGGCCTCCACCCTTATCCTTGTCGCCATCCTTTTCTCCTTGCGCAGTTGTGTTCTTCTTTGGCTCTGGACACTTCCAGAACGGGTGTCCTATCTTCTCACAATTATAACATTTCTTTTCTTTAAACCAACATTCCTCGGTCTTGTGCTTTCCCTGGCATGACTGGCATCTTTCAACTGTCCCTTTATCACGGGCATCATTCTTATCTCCATCTCTGCGATTATTGTATCCTTTATTCTGGTACTTATTCCCAGTACCCTCCTTTCCACGATTATCATCACTAGCTTTACGCTTGTTATTCCCGTCTCGGTTCCATCCTCCGGAACTTCCTTTTGATCCAGTTGCTTCCTTATCAACAGATTTCTTCTTTTCCTCCTTCTTGTTTCGGTAGTTGTGAGATTCTTTCTCAACCACCCTTGCTCTATCCACCACGTCGCTATAAGTTGGCAACATCAAAGGTGTGATTCTAAACCTTATTCAATCACTTAACCCAGCTTCAAATTTCCGGGCTTTCTGTCCCTCATTGTCGAAAAATGTCGGTGCAAATTCTAGCAACTCCGTAAACTTTGCGCAGTAATCGTCCACTGTCATGCTGCCTTGAGTTAACATCAAGAATTCAGCCACTTTCTCATTACGAACACTTGCTGGATAATACTTTTCATTAAATACTATCTTGAACCTATCCCACGTGAATGCCTCATCTCCACGCGCGACTGATGCTCTCTTTTCGGCTTCCCACCACTTAAGAGCCTTTCCTTTAAACATGAACATTGCGAATACCACCTGTTGTTCTGGTGTGCAAGTCAACGTCTCGAAAATCTTCTCCATATCTTTAATCCAATCCTCTGGCTTATCTTTTGGCTCTCCAGAGAATGAGTCTGGGTTTCTCTTCTGAAACAGTTCAAGAGGGTCTCTCTGAGCTACTTGTTGTGGTTGCGGCTGATTCGCCAACCCTTGTACCACTTGTCCAATTCCAACCATCGTCTGAGCTAATGTCTGTAGCAAATTAGCCATGTTAGGATCTTGTCCACCATTGTTTCCGGCATTGTTCCCAGCACTGTTCCTTCTGTTGTTCCTCGACATCTGAGGATAACATGATATCTTCATTAATACCACGAATACAAAAAGTTTCCCACGCACTCGCGCGCTATAATACTTCTTACTTCTATAATGCATATATAGTTCGTCTCATTAGACTTGTCATTTCAGTAAAGGTCAAACGCTAGACCTATGGTCGTCTTATTAGACCGGAACTTGCTCCATTTAGTAAATTTTACTAGACATTTTGGGTTCCACTACACCCTTACTTCTTCATTAGTCATTTCTATAGACCACAATTTACTTTCATAGGTCATTCAATAGACCGTTATTACTTTCACTTGGTCATTTTACTAGACCGGGATCACTTTTCGTTAGTCTTTTTATTCGGCCGCGCTTGCTTTCTTTGATCTTTTCACTAGACCAAAATTTCATTCATTAGTCAATTCAATAGACTATACTTGATTGCTCTTGGTTAACACATACTTTTAACATTATAGCACAACATGAAATCATAAAAACTTTAAGACATCATATAAGAGAAAAGTCACTTTTATTAATAAATGGAAATGTTCATTTTCATACTAAAATGAGTTCAAATTAAAAGAATTTTAAAACCACTACCACTAACTACTTCTACTAAGCAAAGAATTTAAAGGTACTAGTTATCCCTCATTCCATTTTCCTTCCTAGGCCTCCCTCTAGGCCGACCACTAGGCATATTTGGGGTTTTATTCACTTGATTCTTGGATCCCTTGGGTCTTCCTCGGGTCCGCTTTGGCATCACTAGTGGCTCCTCGTCCTCTATCTTGATTGGAGTAGTTTCACTCCCTTTTATAGCAACCTCTTCCTCTCCTAGTTCCTCAATTTCCTCATTGGCTTCCATTCCTCCCACATTAGGTGTTTCCTCAAATTCTGGAACTTTGTAGTAATTTCTATAATAGTCCTATCTTATTGAGGCTTCATACACGTCCTGCTTATTCACCGCCTCTTTTAGGTTATCAACTTCAATTCGAGCATTCTGCCACATTTCCCTAGTCTGCATCCATCTATTAAATGCAAAGTCCGTCTTTTCCTTTTCATGTTTAATCTGTTTCTTGAGCTTGAGGCATAAGACGCCAAAGGAAAGGACAACTTTGAAGTACGCATGTTTGATCAGAAAGCTCAAGAAACAGATTAAACATGAAAAGGAAAAGACGGACTTTGCATTTAATAGATGGATGCAGACTAGGGAAATATGGCAGAACGCTCGAATTGAAGTTGAGAACCTAAAAGAGGCGGTGAATAAGCAGGACGTGTATGAAGCCTCAATAAGATAGGACTATTATAGAAATTACTACAAAGTTCCAGAATTTGAGGAAACACCTAATGTGGGAGGAATGGAAGCCAATGAGGAAATTGAGGAACTAGGAGAGGAAGAGGTTGCTATAAAAGGGAGTGAAACTACTCCAATCAAGATAGAGGACGAGGAGCCACTAGTGATGCCAAAGCGGACCCAAGGAATACCCAAGGGATCCAAGAATCAAGTGAAGAAAACCCCAAAGATGCCTAGTGGTCGGCCTAGAGGGAGGCCTAGGAAGGAAAATGGAATGAGGGATAACTAGTACCTTTAAATTCTTTGCTTAGTATAGGTAGTTAGTGGTAGTGGTTTTAAAATTCTTTTAATTTGAACTCATTTTAGTATGAAAGTGAACCTTTCCATTTATTAATAAAAGTGACTTTTCTCTTATATGATGTCTTAAAGTTTTATGATTTCATGTTGTGCTATAATGTTAAAAGTATGTGTTAACCAAGAGCAATCAAGTATGGTCTATTGAATTGACTAATGAATGAAAGTTTGGTCTAGTGAAAAGATCAAAGAAAGAAAGCGCGGTCTAATGAAAAGACTAACGAAAAGTGATCCCGGTCTAGTAAAATGACCAAGTGAAAGTAATAAGGGTCTATTGAATGACCTATGAAAGTAAATTGTGGTCTATAGAAATGACTAATGAAGAAGTAAGGGTGTAGTGGAACCCAAAATGTCTAGTAAAATTTACTAAATGGAGTAAGTTCCGGTCTAATAGGACGACCATAGGTCTAGCGTTTGACCTTTACTGAAATGACAAGTCTAATGAGACGACCTATATATGCATTATAGAAGTAAGAAGTATTATAGCACGCGAGTGCGTGGGAAACGTTTGTATTCGTGGTATTAATGAAGATATCATGTTATCCTCAGATGTCGAGGAACAACAGAAGGAACAGTACTGGGAACAATGGTGGACAAGATCCCAACATGGCTAATTTGCTACAGACGATGGCTGGAATTGGCCAAGTGGTACAAGGGTTGGCGAATCAGCCGCAACCACAACCAGTAGCTCAGAGAGACCCTCTTGAACTGTTTCAGAAGAGAAACCCAGATTCATTCTATGGAGAGCCAAAAGATAAGCCAGAGGATTGGATTAAAGATATTGAGAAGATTTTCGAGACGTTGACTTGCACACCAGAACAACAGGTGGTATTCGCAACGTTCATGTTTAAAGGAAAGGCTCTTAAGTGGTGGGAAGCCGAAAAAAGAGCATCAGTCGCGCGTGGAGATGAGGCATTCACGTGGGATAGGTTCAAGACAGTGTTTAATGAAAAGTCTTATCCAGCAAGTGTTCGTAATGAGAAAGTGGCTGAATTCTTGATGTTAACTCAAGGCAGGATGACAGTGGATGATTACTGCGCAAAGTTTACGGAGTTGCTAGAATTTGCTCCGACATTTTTCGACAATGAGGGACAGAAAGACCAGAAATTTGAAGTTGGGTTAAGTGATCGAATAAGGTTTAGAATCACACCTTTGATGTTGCCAACTTATAGTGACGTGGTGGATAGAGCAAGGGTGGTTGAGAAAGAATCTGACAACTACCGAAACAAGAAAGAGGAAAAGAAGAAATCTGTTGATAAGGAAGCAACTGGATCAAAAGGAAGTTCCGAAGGATGGAACCGAGACGGGAATAACAAGCGTAAAGCTAGTGATGATAATCGTGGAAAGGAGGGTACTGGGAATAAGTACCAGAATTAAAGATACAATAATCGCAGAGATGGAGATAAGAATGATGCCCGTGATAAAGGGACAGTTGAAAGATGCCAGTCATGCCAGGGATAGCACAAGACCGAGGAATGTTGGTTTAAAGAAAAGAAATGTTATAATTGTGAGAATATAGGACACCCGTTCTGGAAGTGTCCAGAGCCAAAGAAGAACACAACTGCGCAAGGAGAAAAGGATGGCGACAAGGATAAGGGTGGAGGCCGTGGTCATGTGTTTACTATGACGGCTAGAGATGCAATGGCCACAAATGATCTCGTGGTAGGTACACTTCGACCTTACCTTCGTAATGTGTATACTTTAATTGATACTGGCGCTACGCATTATGTTATTAGTACTCGTGTGGCAAAGCAATTGAATTTGAAACCTGAAAAGTTAGAGACGCCTCTAATGATAGATACGCCAACTAGAGAATCGATTCCTATCGTAGCTATATATAGGAAATGTCCCTTAAAGATGGAAGGAAAAGAATTGGAAGTCGATTTGATCGAATTAGAGATTGGGGAATTCGATATGATCTTAAGGATGGACTGGTTAGCTGCATATCATGCCTATGTCGATTGTTTCAAGAAGGAAGTTCATTTCAGATTACCATCCGGAGAAGAGTTCTGTTTCCAAGGCACGAAGCCTGTAACGAGATTGGATTTAATTTCTCTAATGAAGGCGCGCAAATTGTTGAAGAAAGGATGTGAAGGATTCTTAGCTTTCATTAGTGAGACTGATAAAGGAAAAGTCAGTATAGAATCGCTGTCAGTAGTCAGAGATTTCGAGGACTTGTTTCCAGTAGATTTTCCTGGTATACCACCAGAGAGAGAGGTGGAGTTCTCTATAGATTTAGCACCAAAAACCGCACCAATATCGAAGGCGCCGTACAGGATGGCTCCGACAGAATTGAAAGAACTAAAAGAGCAACTACAAGAGCTGTTGGACAAGGGTCTGATAAGACCAAGTGTCTCACCATGGGGTGCACCAGTATTATTCGTGAAGAAGAAGGATGGGTCAATGAGAATGTGTATCGATTATAGAGAACTGAACCGTGTGACGGTGAGGAATCAGTACCCGTTACCGAGGATAGACGATTTGTTTGACCAACTCCGAGGAGCGTGTTACTTTTCAAAAATAGATTTGAGGTCCGGTTATCATCAGTTAAGGGTGAGAAAGAAAGATATTGCGAAGACGGCCTTTAGGACAAGGTATGGTCACTATGAGTTTTTAGTGATGCCATTCGGATTGACTAATGCGCCTGCTGCATTTATGGAATTGATGAATAGGGTATTTTAAGAACTTCTGGACAAGTGTGTTATAGTGTTCATTGATGATATCTTAATATATTCAAAGACTAAAGAAGAACATGAAGAGCATTTGAGGTTAGTGCTGCAAATTTTAAGGGAACAACAATTATATGCCAAGTTCAAAAAGTGCATTTTGGTTGGTGGAAGTGGCGTTTTTAGGTCATGTAGTGTCAAAGGATGGAGTGGCAGTGATCCCAGCAAAAATAAAAGCAATCGTAAATTGGGAAAGACCCACTACGGTTAGTGAAATAAGGAGTTTCTTGGGATTGGCTGGTTATTATAGGAGATTCATTGAAGGTTTCTCTAAGTTATCTGTACCATCAACAAGTCTGACCCAAAAAGGGGCAAAATTCGTTTGGTCGGAGGAGTGCGAGAAGAATTTCCTAGAGTTAAAGCAGCGATTGGTGTCTGCGCCGGTTTTTACGTTACCTTCTGGATCGGACGGATTTGTGGTATATAGTGATGCATCGATCAAAGGATTAGGCTGCGTGGTAATGCAGAATGACAAGGTTATAGCCTACACATCGAGACAATTGAAAGTTCACGAAAAGAACTATCCGACTCATGATTTGGAGTTAGCTGCGATAGTTTTTGCGTTGAAGATTTGGAGACATTATTTATATGGGACTACGTGTCAGATTTACACGGACCATAAGAGCCTTAAGTATACTTTGACTCAAAAGGAACTTAATATGAGGCAAAGGAGATGGCTCGAATTATTAAAGGACTATGATTGTGAAATCTTATACCATCCTGGGAAAGCCAATAAAGTGGCAGACGCGTTAAGTAGGAATAATCATGGAATACTAGCAACATTAAAACCTAAGGAGGTAAGTGCGTGGAACCGCATTGAAGTGTTAGGTATGAAAGTAAGAGTTCAAGGGTATATGGCACACTTGAGTGTACAACCTTCGCTGTTGGACAAGATCAAAAGGGCACAAGCAACTGATGAGGAAGTGAGCAAGATACGTGAAAATATAGTGGAAGGTAAATGGAAAGACTTTCGTGTAGGAGAAGATGGGATTGTGAGGTACCAATCAAGGATTTGGGTGCCAAGCAATGAGGACATCAAAAGAGAGATTTTGAATGAAGCTCATTGTTCGAGGTTTTTTGTACATCCGGGAAGTACAAAGATGTATAGAGATTTGAGGGAATCATATTGGTGGAACCACATGAAGGGGGATGTGGCAGAACTTGTGTCAAGATGTTTGGTGTGTCAACAAGTGAAAAGTGAGCATCAAAGGCCTGCTGGACTACTACAGTCGTTACCTATTCCCGAATGGAAGTGGGAACATATAGCAATGGATCTAGTGGTGGGATTACCAAAAACGTTGAAAGGGTATAATGCAGTTTGGGTCATTGTGGACAGACTCACGAAATCGGCCTATTTTCTGGCAATCAAGGTGACGGATTCCCTAGAAAAGATGGCTAAACTATACATTGATGAGATTGTAAGGTTGCATGGAATACCGGTTTCAATAGTGTCAGATCGAGATGCAAGATTCACGTCGAAATTTTGGAAAAGTCTGCAACAAGCGTTGGGGACAGAGTTGACAATGAGTACAACTTTTCACCCGCAGACCGATGGGCAGTCAGAGAGAACTATCCAGACATTAGAGGATATGCTAAGAGCTACATCGTTGGATTGGCAAGGTACGTGGGATGAACATTTGCCATTGGTGGAGTTCGCGTATAACAATAGTTTCCATGCTAGTATCGGAATGGCACCGTACGAAGCATTATATGGACGGAAGTGTAGATCACCGACTTATTGGGACGAAGTAGGTGAAAGGAAGTTGACGGGACCGGAAATTGTCCAAGTGACGGCGGATAAAGTACAGCAGATACGGAATTGGCTTTTGACCGCTCAGAGTAGACAGAAATCCTATGCCGATCGTAGGAGGCGTGATTTAGAATTTCAGATAGGGGATCGAGTGTTTTTGAAAATCTCGCCAACTAAAGGAGTT
Source organism: Campanula takesimana (assembly GCA_026119855.1). Lineage (NCBI taxonomy): Eukaryota > Viridiplantae > Streptophyta > Magnoliopsida > Asterales > Campanulaceae > Campanula > Campanula takesimana. The sequence goes on from JAOWBW010000231.1 coordinate 62,748, forward strand.
ATGAGGTTTGGTATTCGTGGGAAGTTAAGCCCGAGGTACGTGGGACCATTCGAGATTTTGGAAAGAGTTGGGGCTGTGGCTTATAAATTAGCCTTACCACCTGTGCTCGCGGGAGTGCATAATGTGTTCCATGTATCTATGTTAAGGAAGTATATTCCCGACCCAAGTCATGTGATCGAGTATAAACATCTTAGAGTTCGCACTGATTTGAGCTATGATGAAAGGCCTATGAAGATTGTTGATCGCAAGGACTAGATTTTGAGGAAAAGAGTAATTCCTTATGTGAAGGTGCAATGGAGCAACCACACTGAAAGAGAAGCTACGTGGGAGCTCGAGAGCGAAATGCGAGAGACGTATCCCGAGCTATTTTCAGAATGACGTGCGTTGGTTTGGAGGACCAAACCCTTTTAAGGAGGTAAGAATGTAATACCCGGTTTAGAGGGAGTATTTTTTTATTTATTTTAAAACTCTCAAAAATTGTTTTGGGCTTAATTAATTAAGTTTTTGTGTTGGACTTAAACCCGAGCCCAAGTAGTTAAAACCCATTAGGTTCTTATAATCCTTTTTAATTAAGGAAATTAGAAACCCTAAACTATATATACACACTCTTACTTACCCTACCCTAACGATTATCTACCGAAAAGAAAGAAAACGAAAAGAACGGGAGAGAGAGGGAGAGAGCGGCGGACAGAAGCCGAAAGAAATAGAGAGAGGCCGGGAAGGAGAAGAAGAAGAAGAGAAAGGGAAGGGAGTTCCATCAAGATTGTGCACGTGACCTTGCAAAGGAAAATAACGCAAAGCTAAGGTAAGGGATTACGTTCTTTAGTTATTGAATGTCTCAATCCTTTAATGTAGGATTTCATATAATTCTTTCATGAGTAGTTACCTAGTGGCGGTAACATTTGAATTGTTAAAAGTTGTGAACGCCTTTTGAATGTTCTTACCCTTTGACATGTTTTTAACTCAATGGGTACCTAAATATCTTTGAAATTGTTATGGTGTTCTTGTACCTTGAACACTAAGTTGAAACTTCGCTATATCTAATTTAATGGGTATAGACGTTAGCTTTGTCTGATATGAAAAGGACTTAGCAAAACTTGGTCTGATATGAAAAGGACTAAGAAGAATAGTCTAGTTTGATATGAAAAGAACTTAGACTTTTATACTGCTTATTGAAGTGGTTGATTACCATGATAAATCTTACTTAAATGCCCTGATCAGGCATTGCACCTGAAATGGTGACGTTATCTTGGAATTGACAGACTTGAAAGTAAATGCCACACTTCTTTTTGAAAAAGCTTATTGTTAACTGTTTTTGAATCTTAGCGATTAACTCGATATTTTATGAAAGCTTATCTTTGAAAATATTATTGTTGTTTCGCTCTTCCGGTCATCTCTCCTTAGAACCCGGAGAGATCCCGTATGAACTTACTGAGCATTGTTCGCTCACCCCTTCCAAAATTACGGTTCTTCAGGTAATAAGTAGGTGGAGGATTCCAAGGGACGAGGAGAACGTTTTAAGGTGAAATGCAAAGAGCATTGATGACAGAAGGTTTATGGACGGTGGTACTAGCCGTTAGGAATTTTGAAGACAATTTAGTATCGTTTAATTTTTGAATGTTAGTTATGAACTAGCCGGGTATTTAAATTATGGTTTAAGACCGTTGTTTCCCGAGTTTGGGGACGGATGTTATTTATTTAAAAGATATTATTTTACTCTAAAAATTTGGGATGTTACAGTTAATGTAATACCCGGTTTAGAGGGAGTATTTTTTTATTTATTTTAAAACTCTCTAAAATTGTTTTGGGCTTAATTAATTAAGTTTTTGTGTTGGACTTAAACCCGAGCCCAAGTAGTTAAAACCCATTAGGTTTTTATAATCCTTTTTAATTAAGGAAATTAGAAACCCTAAACTATATATACACACTCTTACTTACCCTACCCTAACGATTATCTACCGCAAAGAAAGAAAAAGAAAAGAACGGGAGAGAGAGGGAGAGAGCGGCGGACAGAAGCCGCAAGAAAGAGAGAGAGGCCGGGAAGGAGAAGAAGAAGAAGAAGAAGAGAAGAAGGGAAGGGAGTTCCATCAAGGTAAAACCCCACTCCCTAAGTTTGAATCCTTTGTGTTATATTAATCTAGTAATTGGGGAGTATAAACTAGACCCCAAACCCTAAAAACTATATTGATGAACTAGGATTGATTGAATGGAATTAAAAGAGAGGAAGAATGATGGAAATATTGTATGTATGTGTGTGCGTGTGCGTGCTGCAATGAGTGTGTGTGCAGCCGCATGTGTGTGTGTGTTGTGTGTGTGTGCCGGAAGGCAGTAGGTGTGTGTGTGTTTTGTGTGTGCTGTGAAGGTGTATTCAATGTGTGTTTGTGTGTGTAAAAGTGTTTCCAGTGTGTGTGTTGAAGCATGCTGTGAATAGTGAATTGACGTGCTGTGAATAGTAATATACGAGGCTGTGAATAGTGTTTTGATGTGGGTAATTAAACACTAAAACACGATATGGAGAATAGAAACTATGAAACCCTATGGGTAATTTGGTAAACCAAAAAAGGGTACTTTGGGGAACAAATATTAGGGATGGTACAAACCCTAGAATGGATAGTAACCTAGAGGAGTTAAGGATGACTCATAAGGTTAACAAAGTAAATTAAAGTATATTGGGGACGGAGAATTAAAGTAATTTGTGTTCCTAAGAAAGTCTTATTGCGTGTTTGTAGATTGTGCACGTGACCTTGCAAAGGAAAATAACGCAAAGCTAAGGTAAGGGATTATGTTCCTTAGTTATTGAATGTCTCAATCCTTTAATGTAGGATTTCATATAATTCTTTCATGAGTAGTTACCTAGTGGCGGTAACATATGAATTGTTAAAAGTTGTGAACGCCTTTTGAATGTTCTTACCCTTTGACATGTTTTTAACTCAATGGGTACCTAAATATCTTTGAAATTGTTATGGTGTTCTTGTACCTTGAACACTAAGTTGAAACTTCGCTATATCTAATTTAATGGGTATAGACGTTAGCTTTGTCTGATATGAAAAGGACTTAGCAAAACTTGGTCTGATATGAAAAGGACTAAGAAGAATAGTCTAGTTTGATATGAAAATAACTTAGACTTTTATACTGCTTATTGAAGTGGTTGATTATCATGATAAATCTTACTTAAATGCCCTGATCAGGCATTGCATCTGAAATGGTGACTTATCTTGGAATTGACGGACTTGAAAGTAAATGCCACTTCTTTTTGAAAAAGCTTATTGTTAACTGTTTTTGAATCTTAGCGGTTAACTCTATTATGAAAGCTTATCTTTGAAAATATTATTGTTATTTCGTTCTTCCGGTCATCTCTCCTTAGAACCCGGAGAGATCCCGTATGAAATTACCGAGCATTGTTCGCTCACCCCTTCCAAAATTACTGTTCTTCAGGTAAAAGCAAGTTAAAAGAGTCTACTGGTTATGGGGCAATTTGATTTTTTTTTTTATAATAATATCTGTTAAAATACTAACGTTCGTTAATTTTTAATAACATATTAAACGATTTTGGTTAATTTTGCTAATTTATCAATAGTACGCATGTTGCATTTGTTAGTTCATTAGTACTGAAGTAAAACTGAAATTCTAGAGTAGTACGCTGGTCAATTTGGTAGTTTACTCTAACTTCTACTCCCACAAACTTTAGTAAATTGGAAATGTTGATGTTAGTAAATTGGAATAGTGAGTAGTAGAATGATTTTAGGCTACCGACATTTTATTAGATTGCGGAATAAACAAGACGACATCCCCTCGTGCCCTCTGTGTATCTCATCGATACTCACAACCTTAAAGTACTACTAGTACTCCAGTCTCCACTAGTATTTGTTCAAATATTACCCAAATTTTGGGTACGATTCACAATTTTTATTGTAAAAAAAAAGCTGTTGTATACTCCTTCCGTTCCATCTCTATCACAAGTTCTTATTTTCATTTTTATTTTCATTTTTAGTCCGTCTCAGGTTAAGGTTCTTAGAGCATCTCCAATGGAGAGGACCAAATTTGGTGTAGGTTTTACACCAAATGTTACACTAAAAAAAAATCTCCTCCAATGTATCACACTATTTTTCACACTAAAAAGGAATATTCTCTATCCACCTCATTTTTTCACTAACACTCATTGTTACCCAAACAATACTTGAAGTCTATGATTTTACATATAAACCCCTCTTTTAATTGAGATGATATAATAGTATGTTTTTATAATTATTTTTATGCATTGTACTTTTATAATTAAGTAAAATTTATTATATAATTTATTAACATATAAGTTAATTAACATAATTTACAATGTGTAAATTTTTAGAACTTAGAGGGACTAAATGTGACAAGTGAAACATTTACACCAAATTTGGTGTAATGAATAGTGTTACACCAAATTTGGTGTAACACTATTCATTTACACCAAATTTGGTGTAAAATATGGTGTACATTGGAGGGGTGAATAGTGAATTTTTTCTCAAATAATTCCCTTTTTCATAAGTATTTACCATAGTATCACCTTTTTCAAAGTATGTACCAGAATGACCAACTTTGAGGTAATTCGCTACTAGGAAAAGCGAATTAACTAATTCGCTAATGCCAAAAGCGAATTATTCTTTGACCAGATTAGGCCCGATTTGCGTTAGGGCGTTAATTAAGGTTAAACTAATTCGCTTCCTGCACTAGCGATTTATGCCAAGGTAATTCGCTTCTTCAAGAAGCGAAATAAGTTTAAATGATTTCGCTTTTTGCGGAAGCGTATTAGGTTTAGTACCCCCTCTTCTGCTCAGTTCAGTTCAGTTCATTACAAACGAACACAGAGAGTTTGAGAGGGCGATATCTGGGCGATTGACCTGGTGTGATTGTCGACTGGTTAGGGGTTTTCTCAATTCGAAGCTGTGTCATTCCCTCCCCGTTCCTAATATAAAATGTAAGTATTTCTTTATTTTTAGCAAAATATCTATCATATGAATTGGTTGGGATTTTGCCATTTTTGGTTCAATTTCGTGGGTGATTGTCGACTGGTTATTGAGTTTAAGTAGCGTTTATGATTTGGTTTTTGTACAATTATATTGAATGTGTGGTATTTGCATGGTTGATTTCAAAATTTGGTTTGAAATTGGGGCTGTTTTGAATGGGGATTTTGATGATTTTGAAATGGGATTTTGATGATTTTAATTTGTAGTTTTTCTTTGAAAGTATGAAAATTATTTTTGTTCTGAAAAATTAATGCAAAAAATGTGATTGATTTTTATTTGAAGCCTATTATCAGTAAAGCAAACATGGATTCAATTAGGGAATGACTTTGTGTTGTGTTGCTCTCTCAGTTAATGAAGTGATTGATTAATCTGTTTGAAAATTAACACTCCCTTTGTCCCACACTTTCCAACTAATCGTGGGTTTTTTATTGTTACAGATGGATGTAAATGAGCCGTTTGTAGATCCGGGTCCTTTGAACCGGACGGTGCTGACGTTACAGGGTTCCCATAGATCTTCTCAACTATGGGCTGGTGAAGAGTTTGTAGTATATCGTTTCGACATGGTCCAAAGCCCCCGACAAATATAGATGGAAGGGTTGTGAACAGATTAAGGGTTGCGGGGTTTTACGGAGTTTACAGGATGGGGGAGATGAAGAAATATGACTGTGCTTTATTTGAGGCGTTGGTCGAGCGGTGGCGCCCGGAGACCCACACTTTCCATCTACCTGTTGGTGAGATGACGATTACGCTGCAGGATGTGGGTCTATTGATGGGTTTGCCGATAGATGGATTGCCCGTCACGGGCTATCAGACATATATGACAGACGCCCAGTGGGCTGATTTGTGTTTTGAGTTGTTAGGTGTCAGACCTGGTCCCCCGAACTTGAAGACGGGGATGTTGAATCTCAAGTGGCTTAAGGAGCATATCTTGAATCTTAATTTGGGAGAACATGCCACAGTAGCGGATATTGATAGGTACACACGTGCCTATATCTTGGCATTATTGGGGTCATATATCTTGGCAGATCGCAGTAATTCGAAGGTGAAGCTCATATATTTGCCACTTCTTAGAGACATCGATGTTGTAGGATCTTATAGCTGGGGCAGTGCTGCGTTGGCCATCCTTTATCGAGAGCTTTGCAAGGCGACTTCCCCCCAGACTAGTCAGTGTGGAGGATTCATGCCGATTGTGCAGGTATGACTATTTAAATATAGTATACATGTGCACCATATCATTTTATAGTATATATTTATATATATTGATATATTTATAAATATTGATGTTGATTTTTGAACAGATTTGGGCATGGGAGAGATTGAGGTGTACCCAGCCGCGGTCGTTAGGCGCTGTATATGGGGCAGATGTAGATGACCCTTTGGGGGCTAGGTATGATAGGACAACTACTTATCAATGAATTGATATATTTTTTTTACGCTTTTGGAGTATAATTTTCTTTGATTTTCAATTTCAGATGGCGAGGGGCGTTATCGTTTGGTTATGTGACTAGACATAACCTGCGCGGCTATAGGGATGCGTTAGATAGTTTGACTGCGGATCAGGTTGTGTGGGAGCCATATGGAGAGCGTGTTGCTCCAGGGTATTGCTTGCAGGGGGAGGATGTTTGGAGGACGAGGTCGCCTCTTATATGTTTCGAGAGGGTGGAGTTGCACCTGCCTGATCGAGTTATGCGCCAGTTTGGCATGCGCCAGTTCATCCCTGGGCCAGTTGACACTGATGTTAGATTGCATCAGATTGATAGACGGAGTAGACCCAGACTAAGTTGGGTGGATGACCATGCCGCCTATATTCAACAATGGGAAGCACGTTTGTTCAATGTGGTTCCTAGGTCAGAGGACGAGGTGGATATGGACTATTCATATACACATGAGTACATGCTTTGGTGAGTGTCTATTGTTTTTTGTATACTCTCTCTATCCCGGAATAAATGTTATAGTTGACATTTATTCATTTCTTTGCACCACAAATTTTTAATATTTTTAACATTTTTTTCAAAAGGTACAAAAGCATCATACGTTTGTTGATTCACAATCCTGCTCATGTAGAGGATGTGGGGTACCGGTCACATGCTAGCCTCACAGAAGGGATGGTGAGTTTCTAATTCCTTTTCAGTAAGGATGGTGGGTACCAGAATAAATGACGTTTTTCTGAATATATTTTTTTCAGATTCAAAGCTTCCAACGTTTATATGTCGTTAATGAACAATCAATTATTGAGCAAGGACCGGACCAGTCTCGACTTCAAACGCGACACATCATCACACATGCCCTGACCCATATTAGAGAGGAAGGACGACTTCTGGGTCAACCTCCTCCATCACCGGTTGACCGTACCCATGAAGATGAGGGTCAGAGACAACGTCCTCGTCGTCGTCGTCGTCGTCGTGTGGATGATCAGGGACAGGGGGAGGGGGAGGGACATGAGGGTGATGATCAGGGACATGGTGGGGGGGGGGGGGGGAAGGACATCAGGGAGATCAGGGACATGGTGAGGGTGATGATCTGGAGGAGGGGCGATGGGGCAGATATTCACAGGGATGGGGTCATAGTAGCGGACAAGGGGAGGGATCTTCACATGGTGGTGAGGGGGGATAGGGCAGTCATGCACAGGGATGGGGTCATAGTAGTGGACAAGGGGAGGGATCTTCACATGGTGGTGAGGGGGGATGGGGCAGTCATGCACAGGGATGGGGTCATATTAGTGGACAAGGGGAGGGATCTTCACATGGTGGTGAGGGGGGATGGGGCAGTCATACACATGGATGGGGAGGGGGAATGGGGAGGGGGTGGGGAGGGGGAATGGGTATGGGAGGGACACCTCATTATCCACCTATTCTACCATTTGGTGAGGATGGGGATTCAGATGATGATCAGTCTTACCCTCCTCCTCCGGCATCAACTCAGTCTACTGCTCGACCACCTATTCCTTCGCCATTTGGACAAGCCGGGCCTTCTAATCTTTTTGCTACTCCGTCTAGGACATTGCCTAGGCAAGGGTCTAGGACAAGAAATCCTACAAATAGGTTTACTCCTTCTGACTATTGACCACTGATTTATTTTTAACATTATTAGTACTCTTATATGATCGGGATGTGATCATTAGGCCGAGAACTTTTTTTTTAGTTGTTGTTGCTTCTATTTAAATTCTGGACAAGGGTTGAAGTTAACAAGGGTTGCAATATTGATTTGTGTTTGCTGGTAAAAAAGTATTGTTTCAGTTCAACAAATAAATCAGTTTTATGTTCTTTATATCAACTGGTATATTTGGTTTTGTTTGCAGGTGGAGTGCCAGAAAGCTTGAATCTGGCATTTGGGCATCTGGTATAATTCGCTTCCGGGACTAGCGAATTATGCTTCTGGTATAATTCGCTTCCGGGACTAGCGAATTATGATTTAGAATAATACGCTACTACAAGTAGCGAATTCCACTTAAAACAGATTAAATACACCCACCATACATTTGCAGAAGACAGTACACAAAACCATCACCCCCTCTCTTCTCAGGCGATTCAGGCGATTTTCTTAGTGAAATCCTAGAATTCTTCACTCATTTGACTACATGTAAGTCTTCTTTTGTTATATAAGAATACTGTTTATTTCGGTTCAAATTCTTTGATCTTAACCTTGTTGATTTTGAAGGCTGTTTTTGACATAATTAGACTAGGATTTGACGAAAAGTGTTAAAACAAACTTTGTTGTACTCTGTATGATCTCTCTTTAGGCAGTTTATTTGGTTAATTTGGACTTAAATTGAATGAGTTATGGTTGGTCAAAGCTTAGTATTTAATCAAAATCTTAATTTTTTGTTGATTTTGAAGGCTGTTTTTGACATAATTAGACTAGGATTTGACGAAAAGTGTTAAAACAAACTTTGTTGTACTCTGTATGATCTCTCTTTAGGCAGTTTATTTGGTTAATTTGGACTTAAATTGAATGAGTTATGGTTGGTCAAAGCTTAGTATTTAATTTGTACTAGATATTATGTAAGGAGTAATTATTATGTAATTTAATTGACACAGATGGATCCATCACTCCCCCCGCTGGTATCGTGGACGACAACCTCTTCCCGGTCATCCCGGTCAAACCTCCAATCCTCAATCTAATCTCTCTCAGATCGAACAAGAGTTAGAATCTCCACCACCTCATAATGTGCCTGGTCCCGCTGGTGTCGCACAGGCCGCCGTACGTCGGTATCACTCCGGAAAAACTCATGTCTCTCAGGGACCCCCTCAGTCGACCCAAGAGGCCATAAGGAGAAAGCTTGAAGAGCCGGTGGAGGATGATCATTTCCAGCGCAGACCTTGGCTATCTGCAATGGACTATCTCACTGCAGAGGGTACATATTATCCGTTGAAGGCCATCAAGGAGAAATGCCATAACTATGATAGGGTGGATCAGGTATGATATCAACATTATTTATTTTTAAGGTTAATATTTAAAAATAATTGGTCGTTATTTTTTTGGTTACTACTACAGGTTGTTGTTGTTGTCACGGAGTGCACACCACAAGATACTGGCTCTCTTAAGGTGACTTTAAAGGATCCTACTGATACAATTGAATCTATCATTGGCCCCAAAGTGCTTAACGGAAGTGAGCATGGAAGTGACATAGATGTTGGTGCTGTTCTGATTCTTAAGCAGGTATGAAATATTTTCCTTAACATTACACTCCCTAAGGATATTTTCCTTAACATTTTGTTCTAAATATTTTGTTTTGTTGATGATATTAGGTTGTTGTCTTCGCCCTCGCACGCTCAAAAAAAGTACTTAACATTACACTTTCCAATGTTTTTAAGGTATTCCCTAACGATTGTTAAGTTAATTTGTTGGACATGTAATATTTGGATTTATGTTATATTTCCTATGTGACCGGGATGTGGTCACTGAATTATTTTATTTATGTTATATTTCATTAGCACTACAAATGATAGAACTAGGGATGGCAATTCGCCCGAACCCGATCCGAACCCGAGGGCGATCGCCCCGAAAAAGTAGGGTTAGGATCACAATTTTTAAAACCCGCACGGGTTCGGGTCGGGTTCGGTATTACAATTTGACCCGACCCGAGTGTATAAGTGATATATTTTTATTTTCATATAGGACCTTCTAAGTCAAATTAAGTGTTGTTAAATTTATTTTTATAGTTGTTTGTAAGTGAGGTTTTGATGAGTTAAGACTAATTTGTATAACTCATTCAAATTAAGCTTAAACATAAATTAGGCAAAATCAAATATGGGATGGGAAAATTAGATTTTATGCCACTCGGGTCGGGTCGGGTCGGGTCGGGTTCGGGTTTCATTAACTTCGGGTCGGGTTCGGGTCACTCTATTTGAGGTTAGGGTCGGGTTCGGTTTTGGAGAAACCCGCCCCGTTGCCATCCCTAGATAGAACAAACACAATTCAAATATCTTACAACAATACAAAGTCATTAGCACTACAAATGATAGAACAAACACAATTCAAATATCTTACAACAATACAAAGTCATTAGCACTACAAATGATAGAACAAACACAATTCAAATATCTTACAACAATACAAGTTCATTAGCACTACAAATGAAAGACAGACACAAGATAAATATCTTACAACATAATCACATTGAAATGACGTGGAATTTGACCCAATTCAAATCTATTCCCTGTTAGTTGGACACCTCCGGCACGTGTGTCCTTCCTTCTTACAAGTTGAACAATGGATTATTCGTTTTCCAGATTGCCAGTCCATACTATTTCGAAGCCGTCTTGATTGTGGTCATCCCTGCTTTGCATCGCGTCGAAGCATATCATTTGGTTCAAATATTGGCACCCGACCATCCACATTCCAATAGTCCTCATGCTGCAATGGTTCAAAAGTCCCTGACCATGTTTTGTAGTATGACCCGAGAGTGTAAAATTGATCAACGTAACTACGACCATCGACATTCATGAATGTGCAACATGCAATTGCATGGGAACACGGCAAGTGATATGCGACCCATTTTCCACATGTGCATGTACGCTCATCAAATCTCACAATTTGAGTATTTCCACCTTTTTCACCACGACGTCCGGTTGTCACTTGAAACACTCCCCTGTTATTTACGTTGAACGGTCGAACATGGTGTGACCCAGCCTTTTTGGTGTTGTAGTTGTATCGACGATGGATCCTTTGGCTAAATTTGTATAGTGCATTAGGGTTATTAGTAACACCCCCTAATGCATTCATTGCAAACCCCAGTCTGCTGTGAAAGTATTCCACACAACGGTAGAAAGAAGTCTCAACAATAGCTGTTATTGGCATGCCACGTGATCCTTTCATGACCCCATTAAAGACCTCAGATAAGTTCGTAGTCATAATACCATATCTATAACCACCATCATGCGCCAGTGTCCACTTCTTCTTATCTATATGCTCAAACCACTTGATGGCTTCTGGGTCAACTAAACGGATCAACTCTAAAGTATTTTTCAATTTTCTATCTTGGTGAGCACAACCAGCAACCCAGAACAGACGCTTCAAATCACTACCATGATGCTTCTTCAGAAAATTTGCTCTCATATGCCTCAAGCAATATCGATGATGCACATTTGGCCACCAAGTATCTTCTGCAACTGTAGCAAGAATGCCATTATGACGATCAGAAAGTAAGCATACCTCACGACCCTTGATAATATGTTGACAAACAAGGCGTAAAAACCAACTCCAGAGAACATGGTCCTCTTTTTCAACAATAGCAAAAGCAAGAGGAACGATGCTGTCGTTGGCGTCAACACCCATAGCAATGAGTATCACCCCTTTATAACGTCCATGTAAGAACGTTCCATCAACAGACACGACAGGCCTACAATGAGTGAAAGCTTGAATACAAGGCCCGAATGCCCAGAAAACACGATCAAACTTTTTATATACACCAGGTGGAGGAGGATTATAATACTCAACAATAGTTCCAGGATTGTATTTCTGAATAGCACCTAGGACACGAGGTAACCGAGCATAAGATTCCTTCCAGTCTCCAAACACTGAGCCAATGGCCTTTTGTTTCCCACACCATGCCTTCTTGTAAGAAATTGTCCTACCGTATTTCTCATTTATATCTGCAATAATAACTTGAACATTCAAATCAGAATCAGCCTTGACCTTATGGAGAATATGCCGACCAATAAACTTAGCATCCAAGTTGGGGTGATCAAGACTAAGTCCAGAATACAAACAACAATGAGGGCCTTTATACTTGGTCACTTCCCAATATCCTATCTTCTTCTGACTCACACGAGCATAAAAAGGGCATGGATAGTCTTTCAACAAACACTCAATGGCCCACGTTCGGAGTGTGCTCTTTCTTACCTTAAAACGTCGATTGGAATGTATGTGATACTTCTTTATCTCATATTGCACCTCAATCTTCTTAGAAAATCGTATCCCTTTAGCCAATCCACCCTTCTCTCCATCCCATATCGGAAAACTACATTGATTATTAACAGCAATCACATCAACTTCTTCTCCAATATCATGATAAAGAGGATAGTCTGCTCTCTCATGCATTCGTTTCTCTCTCCTTTCGTACGCTACTAAATCTGATTCAATCCCATCATTCGGCCCATCGTCACCCTCGCTAATCTCACTACCGGTGCTGTTTTCTTCATCATCATCATCATCATCATCATCAGGAAACAACAAACTATCTATTTGTGCATCATAGTCTTCATCATCTTCATCATCTTCATCTAAAACATCATCATCAGCCGGAACATCCTCACGTGGCACTCGTCTACGACGCGGTCTCTGGTTACTTGGACCCTCGTCAGGCTCTCGGTTGTAACTCTGCGAATTATCATAGAATGTCTCTGTACTTGGACCCTCGTCAGGCTCTCGGTTGTAACTCTGCGAATTCACATAAAGTGTCTCTGCCTCTGCATAACGTTCATTCGTCTCTTGATTATAACCAATGTCAGTCCCACCCCCACGGATATCAAACACCTCAATAGCCTTCATGATAATATACAACTGCAAGTTACTCAACCCACCAAATTGAGCATTAACATCAAACATTAACGCCACACCATTATCGTTTTGGATGTGAAATGGAAAGTAATTTGCAATTCCATGGTCAAAGGAATGAGGAAACCTACAAATAACTTCCAGCTGAAATCTTGTTCGATCTACCCCAATATGTTCATACAACTGATCAATCAACTCAGTGTAAGTCCATCTATGTATCGCTCTAAGACCAAATTTTGGTCCTTTTTCAAAAAGAGGACCATTAAATGGATCTTCATCATCCCCTCCCCAGTAGCACATGAAAATAAGCGGTAACCCACTCATCGATACCCTAGAACCCTAGAAAATGATAATAACAGTCAAAATCTTAAATTTATCATTTCTCTCTACAAATTCACTAAAAAACCTAAAATAAATAACATCAAACACAAAAATGACATATAGATAGAGATCTTGGTGTACCTTTTTGCTTGATCTGAGTATTTCAAGAAATGGATTTGCAAAATCCTCTCCTCTTTGCGTCCCTTCTTCTTTCTCTCTCTATTTTCAGACAAGATGGAGATATAATGAGCAGCACATACTGAAACCTTATCTTATTGTGTGGGTTTAATGTAATTCGCTACTTGAAAAAGCGAATTACAAGATTCGCTACTGCAGGAAGCGAATTATCTTAACCTTAATTAACCCCGTAATGCAAAGCGCGCCTAATCTGGTCAAAGAGTAATTCGCTTTTGGCATTAGCGAATTACTTAATTCGCTTTTTCTAGAAGCGAATTACTTCAAAGTTGGTCATTTTGGTACATACTTTGAAAAAGGTGATACTTTGGTAAATACTTAGAAATAAGGGAATTATTTGAGAAAAAATTCGGTGAATAGTGGTGAATTTGGTGTTTTAGTGTCAATTATAGTGTCCATTGGAGATGCCCTTAGTTGCTTTATTACCCAAAATAAATTATGGGACCCACTTGTCATTCTCACAACAAAAACTCCCTACCCATTTTATCTCTCATACTTTCTCTTACTAATTTTTTCATACTCACAACATTTACTTTTTCTTAATCTCCGTGTAAAGTCAAACTAAGAACATTGTGCTGGGACGGAGAGAGTACTTATTTTATTGTAAAACTTGTTTTCATCACTTAATATAAAAATATAATTTTTTAATGTAAAACATGTGTTACACATTTTTTTAATGTAAAATAGTTTTTCTATAAAACTGACTCAAAAAGTTATCATATTTTTTCCTAAAGATAGATATTCAAATTTATTTTAACAAAATATAAACTAAGAAGTAATTTTTAAATAACAAAACGTTTATGAATAAATATAGGAATATGGCTAGAAGTCTAAAATCAGTGGCGAAATACGAATTTAGTTGGAAGAGGGTTGATATTATGATATAATGCTATTTTTTAAAATTAAAAGGGGGTCAAAATTGTATATATTATAATTTTTAAGAATAAAAATGTTATTTTCATTAAACTTAAGAGTAATAAAAATGACAAAGCTCCAAAATTAATGGGGTCTAGTGACCCCCTTGCACGTAGCCTCACCACCTTTTAAAACATGTATTTTAAAACAAACATAATAATTTAAATTAATAAGTAATTTTTAAATACTTTCCTGTCTTAAAAAGATAGTTTCATTTTGACAACAAGCATTGGTGTCAATATAATCATCACAATAAATTCTGAAAAGTGTTATTGATAAATTACTTAATAATTAATCAATTACAACTTTTAGAATTTCATTAAAATGATTAGAATCAACATTAATATTTAATCAAAATTTATTTTTGTTAACCATACAAAATTAAAATGTGACTATATATGAGACTGAGGAAGAAGTAACATAAAACGTTTATGAATAAATTAAATATAGGAATGTGGCTAGTAGTATAAAGAGAGTAAATTAAGTTAGCCGTGGAAAAGACGTTCGTCCCACTTATTATTTCTCCACTTATTATTTGCTAGTAGTAATAATTAATTTAGTTGGTTCACTTTTTATCTGTCAGTCGGTATAAAACCTCAAACCATCTCTCTCCAACTCCTTAGCTGATCAACAATGGCGATACCCAACCTTTTGAAGGATCGAAAATACCCTTTCATTTTCTCTCTCTTCGCCCTCCTCATCTTCGTCACCTTCCTTCTCATTTCCAACACCCAATCCCCTATCTCCATCCCCATCCCCCTCTCCTCTGTTCTCGATCCCTCACTCTCTCCACCTCCACCTCCACCTCCACCGTCGCCGTCAGCTTCATCTTCGACTCCGTCGCCAGATCCAATCCCTAGCACTGTCGAGCAATTCAATTTTACCTCTCCGGTTGAGAAGTGGACGACTTGCAGAGGTGACCAGGCCGTTGATTACATACCATGTCTGGATAATTTTAAGGCCATTAAGGCTTTGATATCGAGGAGACATATGGAGCATCGGGAACGCCATTGTCCCATTGAAGCCGTTCATTGCTTGGTTCCGCTCCCTTCCGGTTATAAGGTTCCGGTTCCGTGGCCTAAGAGCAGGCACATGGTGAGGTTGTTACTTTGGTAAGATTTATTTATTTATTCATATCTCATACTCCATCGATGTTTGCTTAAAAATGAATGACCAACGGCTGTTGATTAGAACGGAGGTAGTATAGTAGTCGGTATCAGTACGAACAGCTTAGATCAAAGATCTCCGCCTCCTCCGGCATACATGTGGTAGTGGAATTTCGTTTGCTCATTAATAGTATCCCATCCTCAGTCCCATATATTAACTGTTGCAATTGACTAGTCGATACTTTGCTTGTTTTTCCATTGATTGTACTGTGATAAACTACGTCAAGACTATTTCCTTATTTGGAAACGCGACACACACTAGGACATTTATTATGTGATGTGACCGAGGGAGTAATACGTTGACGGTTAGGAGTTAGTGTGACCTCTGTATGCCAATTTTGAGAAGGCTCTGTGGAAAGAAAGGGAATAATGCAACATGGATGTAGTCAATGAAATGTTTGAAGGCATAATTGTCAAAAATAAATACCAAATCTGTTACCAGATGAATGTTATTGAAATAAAAAGTATTACTACATATTACTATAATCAGGATTACTAAGCTAATAATAGTGGTTGGAAAATTCAGGAACTGAGCCTTCGGGCGAGAACTTTTGTTATCCTTAATATAGAGATTGCCAACTTCCCCATAAAGGTCTGATAGACCCTTCAAACTCGAATCAGCAGTTGCCGTTGACATTTGGTTGGATTTCAGAGTAGAGCAATGCCATTCTTTATGTGCTGATGTTTTGAATTCTTTCATGTGAAAATATGCATTTTCTTCTGGTTTTCTTATGTGCCTGGTTAAAATGATGCTTGTTTTCTTTTCACATGTTTCGGGTTTGTCATCACTTATTCAAAGAGTAAATAGCTTATCAGAACAATTGTCCACATGATTCTTAAAATAAACAGATGCGAAGTTAGTTAAGAATCGTGTTTACTGTCTGAATAACTTGTTGGCATTTCTGTTTTGTTGATTTTTTTTTTTTTGAAACGTGCAATTTTCAGATATGGTTTGACAATGTCCCCCACCCTAAGCTGGTTGAATACAAGAAGGTGCAGAATTGGGTGAGGAAATCTGGTGATTATTTTGTTTTCCCTGGAGGAGGTACTCAATTTAAGGAGGGAGTTGCTCACTACATCGACTACATTGAAAGGGTAATGTTTCAACTAATTATGTCTAGTTATGTGCTTGTGTTTAAGACCTCATGAAAGGAACAATGACCCTGTAACTTCTTTATTGTAACACTGTACTAGTTCCATTAACCGGATCATAGTCAATCGATATATATGGGACTTGTTACCGTTCTAAACATTTTAAATCGGTGTATAAGTTGAATGATAAGAGCATGCATAGTGCAGTTATCTTCTCATATGGGAATGTGGTTATAAAACAACATTTTCTGAGTCGACTAGGAAGAATATAAATTCTAGGAACCAGCTTACTTGAATTAAAATCAACTTGTGCCCCTTCATATATCCCGTGCCTTAGGGAATCAAACTGACAAACTGTTGTAAGTCATATATTTCCTTTTTACCGGATCAATTATTTTATCTTCATGACTGGTATATTCATCAGGAATTAATATTAAACATTCTTAATAAGTAATGTCTGGAAGTCAGCATCACATATGGAACTTCTTTTAAGCTGATGGATCAAGTAATTAATCCTTTCTTTCTAGAACTTGTTTACATTGATTTATTATTATTATTATTATTATTATTATTATTATTATTATTATTATTATTATTATTTTCTGGTAATGGAGACACATTGTAGTCTGCATTTTATTCTATTTGGATATCCTGCATACTACCTCTTAATCTTAAGTTTGTTGCTTTCTTGTAGACTTTACCAACTATTGAATGGGGTAAGCTCACAAGGGTTATCTTAGATGTTGGCTGTGGTGTTGCTAGCTTTGGTGGGAATTTGTTGGACAAGGATGTCATCACCATGTCATTTGCCCCAAAAGACGAACATGAGGCACAGATACAGTTTGCTCTTGAGCGAGGAATTCCTGCTACCCTCTCTGTTATAGGAACACAAAGGCTGACATTTCCTGATAATGTGTACGATTTGATTCACTGTGCTCGATGCAGGGTTCACTGGGACGGAGATGGTACATGTTAGAACTTGCACGAGTTTTATTTTTGATCTTGAGCCCATTTTATTTATTTATTTTGGTTGAAAATGCAGGTGGAAAACCATTGCTGGAGCTAAACAGAATTCTTAGGCCTGGAGGATATTTTATATGGTCTGCTACGCCAGTCTATCGCACTGAGGAAAAAGAGCAGCGTGTCTGGAACGGTTTGTATTCCTTACGTCTTCTAGAAATTTCTATCTCCTTCTGCAAAACTTTTGGAGAGTATAAGATGTTTTCATTTCCTTCTTCATGTAGCTATGGTTGCTCTGACCAAGTCTATTTGCTGGAAAGTGGTGGCAAAGAACATTGATTCATCTGGAATAGGGCTTGTCATATACCAGAAGCCTGTTTCAAATTCCTGCTATGAATCACGTAACGAAAACAGCCCACCTCTCTGTGATGAGAGTAGACGGCCCAATAGTTCATGGTACACAATTTACTTTATTACTCCTTCAGTCCCCCAAAATAGTGTCCATTTTCAGTTTTTCAAGTAATTTCTGGAAGTTGACTTTTAAGTACTTCAGGTAGTATTTATACATAAACACTCCTAAGCATCAACAAATTAGGATATGTATGATAGTTGACATGTGAATCCAGTAACTTTACTAAAAAATGGGCACTTATTTTTTTTTTGGGGGGGGGGGGGGGGGGAATTCTTGAATTTGGACGCCCAATTTGGGAAGGAGAGAGTGGTATTTCAATGATCAAACTATCTTTTATCATTATTTTTCGTTTTAGTCGTCATGTTATTATCATTTGCAATATGGCTAGGTATGTGCCCCTTGACGGCTGTCTTCCGCTAATTCCAGTAGCAAGTGAGGGTGGCTCGTATAATTGGCCTACACCCTGGCCCCAAAGGCTCAAAAGTAAACCTCTAAGCCTATCAACTGAACCAGATGCTGAAGAAATCTTTAACGAAGACACTAAACATTGGTCTGCACTTGTCTATGATGTTTATCTGGGAGGCCTAGCTATAAACTGGTCAAGTGTGAGGAATGTAATGGACATGAACGCAGGTTATGGAGGGTAAGAAATTCATATTTGGAGTTCATTACCGCCTTATTTTCCTATTACTGCTGATTTGGTGTTTCTTTTGCGGGCCAGATTCGCTGCATCACTCATTGACCAACCTCTTTGGGTAATGAACGTGGTTCCTGTTAGTGGGCCCGATACTTTACCTCTCATCTTCGACAGGGGGCTAATCGGGATATATCATGACTGGTGTGAATCACTAAGTACCTATCCTCGAACATATGATCTTCTGCATTCTAGTTTCCTCTTTGGAAACCTAACTAAAAGGTACTGCAACTGCCTAACTGTACTTACTCATACTAAAAAAAATTATTTAATCAAATGTTTTCTTCTATAAGTAATCCTCTAAAGTTCGTACTGTTAATCTGATCCTCTTTTTTTTTTTTTTTTACAACTTCTCTCTCAGGTGTGATATATTGGATGTTGCTGTTGAGATTGATCGTATATTAAGACCGAACGGAGTACTTATAGTTCAAGACTCAACCGCAATGATAAACAAGCTTGGTCCAATATTGACTTCACTTCACTGGTCAATAACCATTCACCGGGAACAATTTCTTGTTGGTAAGAAAAGCTTTTGGCGTCCAAATTAAAAATATGGCAGAGAAAACAGCTCCAGATAACGTCCAGTGTAATCTTCTGGTCTTATTTTATTTCCAAATTTTCAGGAACATGCAATTTTATTTCCTCCACGGTATAAGAAATTTATGAAGCTGTAAATTTACGTTGTTTCCTACCTTGAAGTATAGACAAATAGAAGTCTTTATTATTAAAGAACACACGGATAGTAATAACAAGTATTGGAATTTTTTTTTATTTTTTTTTTGGGTACTTATAGAAATGCCTTTTGTGTTCATTGCATCTCCCGTCCCCTCTATTTTTCTGTTAACTATTTGATCATGTTTCTGATGATTGCCACCAAAGTGCTTTTTGAATGTGAAAACATTCTCAAAACCAAGATACAAAGCCAAAAAGCTGGAAAATTGTAATGAAACTATACTACATCAAGATTCAACTTGAGGCAAAGATTTGCTCTTATTTTACAGAATATCAATGTTTGGAGAAAAATAAGCAGACAGGAAAATAGCATTACCATATTGCATAAGAACTAAACTCACACGTCCATCACAAAAACAAACTTACATGTATACTACAAAAACTTCATCAGGGCTTTACATGAATCTAAGCCCCTGCAAACAGAAAAAAAACAAGTACCCTTGCCGTAGAAGGAAGACTCATGAAATGTCTTCAGAAGAAAGCTGCACAAGGAGAGGTCGTATTATCTGCAACAATCCTACCATTGGAAGCTGAAACAAATCGAGAATAACAACCAAACTCGTCTTTGAAATCATAAGTTTGATAACTTTGAGCAGCACCAGAAAGAACAGAATGATCTTTGACCAACATCCAGCCAGTCGCGTTTTGAGTGGTATCTAAAGAGCTTGAAATCCCCCCATCAGAATACGTATCCTTCAGGCCATGAGCAACAGTTGTCACCATAACGTATGTATCATTTTCAGATTTAGGTAGATTTGTTATGGAAAGGCTAAGAGGGTATTTCCTCTTAATTTTTGTTTTACCGATCTTGATACCTAAATTAGTTGCGATCTTCACTTTAGTCTTTACTTCAACTTCCTGCTCAACATGTTTCACAGCACCATTGTTCTGAAACTTTACCACATTCTCAAATTCGATTTCTTCAGAGAAGTCGGTTGTTAAATTGCCTGCACTTGAATTTACCCAGGAAATGATACTAGTCTTTCTCTTTGCTTCTATCTTGAATGATCCATCAAGTTGTTGAATCACATACTTACGTTCAATCTTTAGAGTTGGGATTTTGAATTCAACAACTTTAGCTTGAACCTCCACGGAGCCAGGATCAACCCAAAGGTGCAAATTAGCATCAACAAGCCAAAATGAAATACCATCAGCCACACCAAGACCGAACAAATGGCTCTTCCCATCCAAAAGAAGCCCTAAAAATGGTGTCAAGTCAAAATCGTACGAAGGCAGGTCAAAAGCTCCAATTGCAACAACTGGTTCCCAAAACAACGGATTAATCCCACCGGTGAATATCACTGGAATAGGGATCACGGATCCTACCAAGTTTCCATCAATTGTCACAAGAACCTCCCTAAAAGCCCCATTAGCTCGCCCTGAAGTCAAATTGTTTGCTTCCATATATGAAGAAGGTGGATTTGAGTACCAAAACTCATCATCACCGTGAAATGAAACATACACCTCAAGCACAGCTTTCAAAGTATTTGGAGGAATTTGAATCTCCTTTGTATACACATCGGAATCATTCTTAATCCTGAACCAAAGTTCCTCCGATACATTTCCGGATATCGGAACTATCAGATCAGCTGGTTTTTTGTACACATTCATCAACTTTCTACTGATTTCTTCAGGTTTGTTTACTTGATTTCTTACAATTTCCATGGATTTGACATCTGATTTCTCAAAACCTAACTTCCTTGTTTGCTTAATGAAACTAGCTAGTCCAGATGATGGAAAATTAACGACGCTATCATCGTAATAGATAACAGAAACATTGACATCATAAACTCCGGTGAACTCGTCGTTGACAAGGTTTTCAAGCATAACAGCGAGAGTAAGATTGGATTGCTGGAGAAGAGAGGAATACCTGGTAACATCCTTACGAACTTTCCAGAAGACTCCACCGTCATTCGGCTCGGCAGTGCTGGTACGTAGTAGCTCGACTCCGTCAAGCCAGACGCCGGAAATGCGATCATACTGCTCGCCCTTAGAGTATACATTGAACTCGAGGACAGCCTGGGACCAGGTACAATTAAGAGGCGGTGAATATAGTGCGGTGACCGGCGGCAGGCCGTAGGTGTAGGCGAA
This sequence comes from Campanula takesimana, assembly GCA_026119855.1. NCBI lineage: Eukaryota > Viridiplantae > Streptophyta > Magnoliopsida > Asterales > Campanulaceae > Campanula > Campanula takesimana. Next base: position 84,324 of record JAOWBW010000231.1, read on the forward strand.
GGAGTGATTGAGGAGGGAGAGGGAGCACGACGGAGTGAGGTGGTCGGAGGGTAAGGGGTGGGTGACTTGGAAGTATTCTTGGGATTCGTTGCTTTGGTGGAGAGAGTGGGAGAGTGCGGCGGATTTGGTGAAGTGGTGGGATTGGAATTGGGTGGGAGTGGAATGGATTGGGATGGCGAAGAAGAAAGAGGCAAGGAGGAGGAGGAGGAGAGGAATTCGCATTTTGCTGTGCGTGATCGGAATCGGAATCGGAAAGATGGATGGGGTAATGGAGTGGGAATTTAAGAACTAGTAACTGGATGGGGATGGGAAGGCGGGATTTTGTATATAGATAGGCTATAAATCTGGGATCAAAGATAGTAGTTGAGTTGACCAGTGGAAAGTAATTTAAAATTACGCATTCAATTCGAGTGGTTGTGTTGTGATGGGAAGCTTCAGGCATGCCAAACGTGGTAAGTCATGAAGAACGTTAATGTGTACCCAACAAAATATGATTAAAATAATACTCCATCCGCTCTTTAATCTACAAAAATTGCTATTTTGATTGTCTCACTTTAATTTATAAAGTCCTTAAATGGAAATATTTTAATACTTTTAAAATAATGAGACTCACTTCTCATACTCACAACAACTATCCACTAACTATTTTCTTTCTCACTTTCTCTCTCCTATTTAACTATCTACCCTCACAACACATTACATTTTTCGCCCTTTCCTTAATTAATGTGCTCATTTGTAAGTTAATGAGGGACGGGGGAGTACTCCATCCGTCTCATGTTCTTACTTTCCTTTTTGATATGTTCCAATTTAAGGTTCTTAGTTGCTTTATTCCTTAAATGACAAAGTATGAATTCCCCCCGTCCCATTTTAAGAGTCGAAAATTTCTTAAAAGGGTGTCTCATTTAAGAGTCAAAATCCTAAAATGGGAAGTGGGTCATACATGTTATACTCACAACAATTATCCACTAACTCTTCTCTACCCCACTTTCTCTCTCCTACCCAACTATCAAACACTCACAACATATCACTTTTTCCTTAATTGTTGAACCTATCTATTTTTTTACTCTTAAAATAGGACGGAGGGACTATATTAAAAAAAATCATCACTTACCTATCTACTTTTAACCTACTTGCTTTATAAATGAACAATTATATCCTCCTCATCACACAACTATTGTTGACTCAAATTTGCTTTGGTTCCTTAATTAGCGTGTATTGTCAAACTAAGAACCTTAAACCGGGACAGAATGAGTACTCTATCTGTTTAAAAATAATTTTATATTTAATTTTATAAAATATTTATATATATTTTACAAACTTTTTAAAAATATAAATATTTGCTTCATTAACTATTTTTTATATGCACATTTAAATTTAATTTATGGAATTGAAAAGAATTTTTTAAAATAATAAAAAATAACAAATGAAAACATCACATTTCAAAAAAGAAAGACAAATATGCCTACGCGTTGAAGTTGAATAAAATGCTGATAAAGTATGTATTTGGTAAAGTCATTTGTCTTATAATGTTGATTATTTTATAGAGTGAAAGTTTTTTTGTTTTTTCCTTTTAAATTGGGTTTTTTTTTTTTTTTTAAAGAAAAAATTATATTGATTCATAATACTACGAAAGCTTTAACTGGGCCTAAGAAGTATGAATAGTCTAACATAAATCTTCGTAACAAGATTTGAACTCATAACCTGTCGCGCCCCGTACCCGTGGTCCTACTTGGCCCCACGCTCGGGACACGAATAGAAGACGTTATGAAACCTTTTAGAAATTTTTTCGAAATGTCCTTTTAGAAAGTGGCACAAAAACACACTTGAAGTTCAAAGACTTCACTTAATCTTGAAACAAACTTTGACAAACACTTTCACAGCGGAAGTACTTAGCCCGAAAGCTTACAAACTTTTAAACAAATGTACATACATCAACCTTTACCAAAATAGATGGAACCATAAGAAGTACGGTTACTCTACCCAAAGAGTTTACATTTACATAATGTAACCTTCAACAAAACAAGTCCCAACTCTTACCCAACGAACGTCCTCCCGTGCCGAGTGTCCTATCCCCTGGACCCGCCTTTATCTAAAACAGTAAACAAATAAGGGTGAGAATAAATCTCAGTAAGCTACTAAAATGCAACTACGTTACATGCTGATATGATGATCATAAAGAAACAATATCAACAAGTAAACATATAGCATATAGCACATAACATCAAGTTATATATCACATTGCCCACACTCCGGTTGATACCAAAGCCAAGGTTTACCCAATAACCATAACTGATGAGAATACCAACTGAGAAACCCATCAGAGAAAACCATCTGAGCAGCATAAATAGCTGAAGCCGTCAGGATCCCGAAAACCAAACCATAACCAATAGAACCAAGTAACCAGAGAGGGAAATATGACACAAAGTCATAACCCAAATACTCACCAAAGGGAGCAATTCATCCCATCCAAGGCCAATCTGGACTGGGGAAACTAGAAGGCACAGTGGACACCTTATAGTGAACTTGGCTTGTGTGCCACTATAATTCTCCCACCGCCTGACTCACAAGCTCCAATGGAAAACCTTATAGTGGACTTACCTGTACCACTATAATTCTTCCATTGGCTGACTCCACAACAAGACCAGCTGGACTTTTAACAAGAAGCACAGTAATGAATACTTGCTAAACACAATCCAAGGCATTTAATCCAAGAAGGAATTAAGCCAAAACATCACAAGATGCACACAAAGATTCCTTGTAACAAGTCCACAAAAAGGACATTTAATCCATTACTAACATTCCACAACAATCATCTAAGTACTTTAGGACACTACCCAAAACCTAGACTAAGGTTGATCTCTAAACTCCTTAGTTGGAAACTCTAAACTTTTCCAGACCACTGGGCGGTCGCCCAAACAGGGCTGTGTGGCCGCCCAAAATGCCCTGTCCCCAAGAAGAAAACCCTTCAGATAGATGCGCGGCCGCACACCCAATTTTGGGCGGCCGCCCACGTCACCCGGCAGGCCTAAAAACTTAACCAAAGTTTACTCCTTTTGTTTCACAAGCATAACACATATATGCTACACAACTTAGACACTTTCATTAACAACTTTCATAGGATTACAACTTGGTTGCTAACCCATTCTTATACTCAGTAAAACCCAATTCCATATACTCCCTTTGTCCCAAAATTACAAGTATAGCAAATATTACCCAAAACACAAAATGAACAAGTAGGAGTATCATATATAGCATATATGACTATTTTAACATTTAAAGGGGAATTAGTAACTTACCTAGTTCCGGAAAAATATCGCTGAAATAAGTTTTGTTCGGCTAGAAATGACCTACTCGACGCCCTGATCATTTTTATATAATTAGTTTTTAAAACGGGTAAGTAAATAAAAAGAATTAAATCGAAATGGGTTGAACTTACCTTTTTCTCCTAACCCTAACTGATACGAGGAGGAAAGTTGCAGAAGAAAGAAAATAACACAGAGAAGGAAGAAGGAAAGGGAAGTTTCCTTTAATATCTTACCCACTTTTTACAAAATGGTCACCCAACTTTCAAGGTTAACACTTTAGCCCCTAAACTTACATTTTCAACAAGGACCCTAAAGTTTCAACTTAATCATTTAACTCCTTTAATCTTTATTTTTACTAACTAAGTAAATAACACAAATAATCAAGTATGATATGCAAATCATAAAATATGATGCAACACATAAAAATGCACATATAAGTCAAATAAAAATCCCCAAAATTATAAAGTAAATAGAAACGGGTTTTGGGGTCGCTACAATCACTCCCCCTTAAAGAAAATTCGTCCCGAATTTTAGGGTTACTTACCGAGGCCCTCAAACAACCAAGGGTACTTCCTCTCGATCTCCTCCCGAAGTTCCCAAGTCGATTCCTCCACATTATGATTCCTCCACACAACTCGAACAAGAGGAATACTTTTGTTTCTCAATTCTTGCACCTTCGAATCAATGACTTGGACCGGATGTTCCTCATAAGACATACTCGGCTCAATATCCTCGGGAACCTCAGATAAAACATGAGAAGAATCATACACATACTTCCGAAGCATAGAGATATGAAACACATTATGGATCTTATCAAGAGAAGGAGGTAATGCAAGACGATAAGCCCGATCCCCCACTCTTCCAAGAATCTCAAATGGACCAATAAACCTCGGAGCAAGCTTGCCTTTCTTTCCATATCTTCGAATACCAACCTTAGGGGAAACCTTCAAAAACACAAAGTCACCCTTTTCGAACTCAAGGTCTCGCCTCCGATGATCAGCGTAGCTTTTCTGTCTACTCTGGGCAGTACTCAAACGATCTCGAATAAGTTTAACCTTCTCAACTGAATCATTAACCATCTGAACACCCCAAATCTTGGCTTCTCCCACTTCATCCCAACAGATAGGAGATCGACATTTCCTTCCATACAAGGCTTCATAAGGAGCCATCCCAATACTGGACTGAAAACTGTTATTACAAGCAAACTCTACGAGAGGCAAATGAATATCCCACGAATCTGAAAAATCAACTGAGCAAGCCCTCAACATATCCTCAAGAATCTGGATAGTTCTCTCGGACTGGCCATCTGTTTGAGGATGAAAAGCTGTACTAAATCTCAACTCTGAACCCAAAGCCTTCTGAAACGCTTGCCAAAACCGAGATGTGAATCTAGGGTCACGATCAGATACAATGCTCACTGGAACTCCATGTAATCTCACGATCTCATTAATGTACAGAGTTGCAAGCTTTTCCATAGAATAACCGATCTCAATAGGTAGAAAATGAGAAGACTTTGTCAATCTATCCACAATCACCCAAACTGCATCAAACCTTCTTCGAGTACGAGGTAACCCTGTCACAAAATCCATAGTAACAAGTTCCCACTTCCATTCCGGAATCTCTAATGGTTGAAGCAATCCTGCAGGCCTTTGATGTTCAGCTTTCACTTGTTGACATGTTAAGCACTTGGATACATAATCCGCTATCTCTCTCTTCATATTATTCCACCAAAAGTGTTGCTTCAAATTCTGATACATTTTAGTACTCCCGGGATGAATAGTATACCTTGATTTATGGCCTTCATCAAGAACTTGGTGTTTAATCCCATCCACATTAGGTACACACAAACGACCCCTGAAAGTTAATACCCCTTCAGAACTGAGTGAGAAATCCTCAAATTTACCATCTTTGATTTTATCCATCATCTTTACCAATTCCGGGTCATCCTTCTGAGCTTCCTTTATTTGTTGAACTAAAGTTGGAAATACTCGAATGTTCGCAAAAATAGCTCCATGCTTTGATTCATAAGGACTCCAATCTCGAGTATCCTCCAACATCTTCCATTCCCGCACCATCAATGAAGCTACATAAGACTTCCGGCTAATAGCATCAGCTACCACATTTGCCTTGCCCGGATGATAAGAAATTGTACAATCGTAATCCTTCAACAGCTCCATCCATCTTCGTTGTCTATTATTCAACTCTTTCTGGGAGAAAAGATACTTCAAACTCTGATGATCTGTGAAAATCTCAAACTTTGCTCCATAAAGATAATGTTTCCACTTGTGTAATGCAAAGACAATAGCTGCAAGCTCCATGTCATGGGTAGGATAATTCTGCTCACTCGGAGTCAACTTCCTCGAAGCATATGCAATCACCCTTCCATTCTGCATTAATACACACCCGAGGCCTTCTTTAGAAGCATCACTATAGATTACCAAATCATCATTACCATTAGGTAGGGCGAGAATAGGAGCTGTAGTCAATCTCTTCTTCAACTCTTCAAAACTAGCTTGACACTTTTCATCCCATACATAAGGAATATTCTTTCGAGTCAAATGAGTCAAGGGAGTTGCAATCTTAGAAAACCCCTCAATGAACCTTCTGTAGTACCCAGCTAACCCCAAGAAACTTCGAATTTCTGTAACTGATTCTGGCCTCCTCCAATTCACAATAGCCTCAACTTTAGATGGATCAACTGATATACCTTTATTAGAAATCACATGCCCAAGAAAAGATACTTCATTGAGCCAAAAAGCACATTTACTGAATTTAGCAAACAACTGCTTCTCACGAAGAATAGATAAAACCATTCGCAAATGCTGTTCATGCTCTTCCCGGGACTTGGAATAAACCAAAATATCATCAATAAATACAACCACGAAGGTATCAAGATAAGGTTTAAAGACTCTGTTCATCATATCCATAAAAACAGCTGGAGCATTAGTCAACCCGAAAGGCATAACAAGAAACTCATAATGGCCATATCTACTACGAAAAGCAGTTTTAGAAATGTCTTCAGAACGGATTTTCAACTGATGGTACCCACTCCTCAAGTCAAGTTTTGAAAAGACAACTGACCCTTGAAGTTGATCAAATAAATCATCAATATGAGGAAGCGGATATTTATTCTTTATAGTTACCTGATTCAGCTTTCTGTAGTCAATACACAGCCTCAAGGACCCATCTTTCTTTTTAACAAACAATACTGGAGCTCCCCACGGGGATACACTAGGACGAATGAATCCTCGATCAAGTAACTCTTGCAACTGAACCTTCAACTCTTTCAATTCAGCTGGGGCCATTCTGTAAGGTGCCTCAGATATAGGAGCCGTACCTGGAAGTAAGTCAATACAGAACTCTATTTCCCGGTCAGGAGGCATAGTATACTCAGAAGAAAATACATCTGAAAATTCTTTAACAATAGGCACATCCTCAATATCAGGAACCCTTTTAGTAGTATCCAAAACACTAGCCAAATACCCCGCACAACCACGGTTCAATAACTTTCTAGCCTTCATATAAGAAATAATTCGAATCTCTCTACCCCAGGGAACAGTTTCAAAAGAAAACTTAGGAACATTTGGGATAGAAAATGTGACCACTTTATTAGCACAATCAACAGACGCATGATATTTACCCAACCAATCCATACCCAAGATAACATCAAAATCTTGTAATGGTAAGATAACTAAATCAACAGGTAAAACATGCTCACGTATATGCACATCACAAGAATGCAACACCTCATTGGTCACCAAACACTCCCCTATAGGAGTTGACACCTCTAACACATAAGGCAGAGATTCAGAAGACTTATGCAATCTAGAAGCAAAATGCAAAGACACATAAGAATGCGATGAGCCAGGGTCTATAAGTGTACGTGCCCTCAAACTAGACACAGAAATAATACCTCCTATCACATTAGAGGACTCCGAAGCCTGCTGCTGAGAAATAGCAAAAACACGACCCTGAACCTTAGGCTTGCCTGAGGAATCCCTCTTCTGACCCTGAGAGGACCCAACCACACTTCCCGATGCTTGCATCCTATACTTAGGGCAATCCCTCTGAAAATGTCCTAACTGACCACAGTTCAAACACTTGCCCTGCTTCTTCCAACATCTCTCTTCTGAATGCCCTTCTTTCTGACAATAATTACAAACTCCTCTACTCTGACTCCCTGAAGTGTTACTTTGATTTCTATTACCTGACTGTCTTTGAGAAGAACCATTGAATTGTGAAGATCCACCTTGATTTCCTCGATTATCACCACGTTGTGGTTGCCTAACTTGCTTCCTAGCGCCTAACAATTCCATTTTCCTTTTATGTTCCTCAATGTCATGCTCCACCTGGTAAGCTCGATCCACTGCATCCTGAAAATCTTGCAACTTATGGGATACTAGCTGAGTTCTAATCACGGTTTTCAAACCTTTCACAAACCTCGTAGCCTTCCTCTCCTCAGTTGCCACTAGGTGAGTACAATACCTGGACAACTCTGAAAATTTAGCTGAATATTGAGCAATTGACATAGAACCTTGCTCCAAGTTAAGAAATTCCATCTCCTTCCTGTCTTGATCTACTCGAGGAATGAAGTGTTCTTTGAACTTTCCCAGAAAATTCTCCCAAGTATAAGGCACATGAGTCTCATCCCATTTTGTTTTCAAAGCTTTCCACCAATGCTCAGCCGCTCCATTCAGTTTATAGGTAGCAAACCTGACTTGATCTTCCTCCGAACATCTCAAAGCATCAAAGATCTTTTCCATCGATTCAATCCACCTTTCAGTTTTAGATACATCGGGCTCTCCATCATACTCCATAGGCTTCATTTTCAGAAACTGTTCTAGGCCATATCTTGGTGGTACCTGTTCCCTTTCTTGCCTCTGATCACTTAAAGTTTTCATCGCCGCTTCGAACATTCCCTGAAACATAATTCGAGCCTCTTCTCTGGCATCCCCTTGCCCCGAAGAGCCGGCCTGATCTCCGTCAGTTTCACCCATTTTTAATGAATACCTGCATCAAACACTCAACGTTACTCACTCTATACTCTACTACCCTCCTAAGTCATGAAGTCATTCTAGACCATCTACAACCTAGCTCTGATACCAACTGTCGCGCCCCGTACCCGTGGTCCTACTTGGCCCCACGCTCGGGACACGAATGGAAGACGTTATGAAACCTTTTAGAAATTTTTTCGAAATGTCCTTTTAGAAAGTGGCACAAAAACACACTTGAAGTTCAAAGACTTCACTTAATCTTGAAACAAACTTTGACAAACACTTTCACAGCGGAAGTACTTAGCCCGAAGGCTTACAAACTTTTAAACAAATGTACATACATCAACCTTTACCAAAATAGATGGAACCATAAGAAGTACGGTTACTCTACCCAAAGAGTTTACATTTACATAATGTAACCTTCAACAAAACAAGTCCCAACTCTTACCCAACGAACGTCCTCCCGTGCCGAGTGTCCTATCCCCTGGACCCGCCTTTATCTAAAACAGTAAACAAATAAGGGTGAGAATAAATCTCAGTAAGCTACTAAAATGCAACTACGTTACATGCTGATATGATGATCATAAAGAAACAATATCAACAAGTAAACATATAGCATATAGCACATAACATCAAGTTATATATCACATTGCCCACACTCCGGTGGATACCAAAGCCAAGGTTTACCCAATAACCATAACTGATGAGAATACCAACTGAGAAACCCATCAGAGAAAACCATCTGAGCAGCATAAATAGCTGAAGCCGTCGGGATCCCGAAAACCAAACCATAACCAATAGAACCAAGTAACCAGAGAGGGAAATATGACACAAAGTCATAACCCAAATACTCACCAAAGGGAGCAATTCATCCCATCCAAGGCCAATCTGGACTGGGGAAACTAGAAGGCACAGTGGACACCTTATAGTGAACTTGGCTTGTGTGCCACTATAATTCTCCCACCGCCTGACTCACAAGCTCCAATGGAAAACCTTATAGTGGACTTACCTGTACCACTATAATTCTTCCATTGGCTGACTCCACAACAAGACCAGCTGGACTTTTAACAAGAAGCACAGTAATGAATACTTGCTAAACACAATCCAAGGCATTTAATCCAAGAAGGAATTAAGCCAAAACATCACAAGATGCACACAAAGATTCCTTGTAACAAGTCCACAAAAAGGACATTTAATCCATTACTAACATTCCACAACAATCATCTAAGTACTTTAGGACACTACCCAAAACCTAGACTAAGGTTGATCTCTAAACTCCTTAGTTGGAAACTCTAAACTTTTCCAGACCACTGGGCGGTCGCCCAAACAGGGCTGTGCGGCCGCCCAAAATGCCTTGTCCCCAAGAAGAAAACCCTTCAGATAGATGCGCGGCCGCACACCCAATTTTGGGCGGCCGCCCACGTCACCCGGCAGGCCTAAAAACTTAACCAAAGTTTACTCCTTTTGTTTCACAAGCATAACACATATATGCTACACAACTTAGACACTTTCATTAACAACTTTCATAGGATTACAACTTGGTTGCTAACCCATTCCTATACTCAGTAAAACCCAATTCCATATACTCCCTTTGTCCCAAAATTACAAGTATAACAAATATTACCCAAAACACAAAATGAACAACTAGGAGTATCATATATAGCATATATGACTATTTTAACATTTAAAGGGGAATTAGTAACTTACCTAGTTCCGGAAAAATATCGCTGAAATAAGTTTTGTTCGGCTAGAAATGACCTACTCGACGCCCTGATCATTTTTATATAATTAGTTTTTAAAACGGGTAAGTAAATAAAAAGAATTAAATCGAAATGGGTTGAACTTACCTTTTTCTCCTAACCCTAACTGATACGAGGAGGAAAGTTGCAGAAGAAAGAAAATAACACAGAGAAGGAAGAAGGAAAGGGAAGTTTCCTTTAATATCTTACCCACTTTTTACAAAATGGTCACCCAACTTTCAAGGTTAACACTTTAGCCCCTAAACTTACATTTTCAACAAGGACCCTAAAGTTTCAACTTAATCATTTAACTCCTTTAATCTTTATTTTTTACTAACTAAGTAAATAACACAAATAATCAAGTATGATATGCAAATCATAAAATATGATGCAACACATAAAAATGCACATATAAGTCAAATAAAAATCCCCAAAATTATAAAGTAAATAGAAACGGGTTTTGGGGTCGCTACATAACCTTCGTAACAAGATTCGAACTCGTAATTTCCGCATGAGAAGCTAACACCATATACCGCTTGAAGTATTTTAAATTTATTTATTTTTAAATAAAACTTTGATTCTATCCATTTCTTCAATATATTTTTTAAGCTTGAAAAACTAAATATTTGTGAAGTGGATGATAAAATTATATTGATTTTTTCGAATAATCCTTTTAAACATATTATACTTGTAAACGAATGAAGTAAATTACCATTTTCTTGGTCTTTTCATTTTTTTTTAATAACACTTATAATTTAAAGGAGTTAGTAAACACACAACTTAGTTCAAAAAGAACAATATAACAAAATTTTAAAAGTTTTTTTTTTTTAAATGATGTGGAAAGAATATGGCTCTCCACTAGGATTTATTTTGGGTTCAAAACAAATTCACTATCTTTTTAGAAGAAGGGAGAGAAGTGAATCAAATAAATAAATAAATAATAATTAGAAATAAAAAACAATAATACTAACTCCACATGTATCAAAATCAAAATTCGATTCATATAGAACACTATTCCCACTTATTAAATTATCATCTCCAACAATAAATATCAAATTATTTTTTAGTTTTATTAGCTTTACTAATACTTCAATATTATAAAAATTAACACAGCTCAAGAAGACTAAAACCATGACATAAAACATGAGTAACAATATAACATAAAAATATGGAATTTAAATATGTTGGTGCAAGAATACAACATAAAATATACTCCATGCCATAAAAAAAAGACAAAAATTGTGAAATAAAAATACGACATGTAAGATATGGTATAAAATTAATTAATTAATTATTATGAAAAAAAAATGATGTATAAAATACATCATAAAATACGAATTTTGTTTATTGAAACTTGTTTTTTCCATTTAATTGACGTCCATATAAAATTTGAGTTGGTATTACGAAAATTAGCAAGTGTGCTACATTTTTTAATTGTCTCTTACACACCCCCTCACGTGTAGCCGGGCTTTGCCAAGGTTTACAACGTGAACTTGTTAATCGGGTGGCGCGGAGCAGAATCGTGGACCGTTGGGCCTGCACGTGTCCCATGTAGAAGCAGCGGAAGTCAGACCACCATAGATCGGTGACTCTGATACCATTTTAAAGTTTGAGGTTCCATCCAAAAACCAATTGACTATGGGAGGAGTGGCCCAGGATCCTTATATAGACAATTATCCTACATCTACTAAAGAGAGATATATGGACATTGGACAAGTATCAACTCAAATGTAATTAAATACCTATTGTTAATACCATCACATATGTATCAGAGTTTGAATTTAATACCTATGGTAGAACTTAACCTTATGTTGCATTACATTTTGGTCCTTAGAGACTATTTACGTTTTGCTGAATCATCCTGGTAAGTTTGCAACTCCACCCACCTCTCCACCTGAACATTTTGCTAGTCCTAGCGTTTTTGCACATCTTTTCTTTTTGATGTTTAATGTTCAGATAAATTTTACATTAGATATTGAGAGAGAGCTGCGGAAGGAGAAAAGAACAAAAATGGACTTAAAGCTCTAAATACCATATAGAATGACCTGAAACTGCTCCAGAAAGTGGTGCGTACAATTTTTCTTACTTGTAAGAACTTTACACAAATAAAAATTTGTAATGTATGTAACATAACATACTTACTAACTGCTGCTGCAGAAAAAACATAAGAAAATATTTTGCATCACGTATCCTACAAATATTTTGGGTTAATTACAATTTACGACCTAAACTCTATAAAGTGTTTTTCAAGCGGGGCCCCATGTTTTTTTGGCAAATCAAGGCTCAGAGTACATTTTTTTGATTAATTAAGGGCTTTTTTGACGTAATTCGTTAAAAATTTTGTTAAATAACCATGTGCCATGCACGTGATCGATGGATTGGTTAGTTGAAAGCTCATGTTAACTATTAAGGGGTTAAATGTAAAAAGCTCAAAATGAGGAACGAAACTAAAAAACAATCGCTATCTAAAATATTAATTGAAACCCTTCGCCAAAAAAAAACGTGGGGTCCCTCTTGGAGAACACATTGTAGATATCAAACCCTAAATTGTAGGGGGCAAGTCTCATGTACAACCGTCGCACGGCTGTGCGACGGCGCATAGCCGTGCCGAGCCCCATTTCTCTTTTCTTTTTTTTTTTTTTTTTGCCACCCCAACTTTTTTGCCTTCAACAAAAGTAACACTTATTATAACGAAATGTAACACTTTTTTTATTCAAATGCAACACTTTTTTTAAAAAAATGTACCACAATTTTGCTGCAGTAGATAAAGATAACATAAAGATTGACAACTAAACTAATGTAACACTTATTATAAAAGAAATGTAACACTCATTTTTTCAAATGTAACACTTTTTTTCTCCGAAAATTAACATAAGATTGACAACTAAACTAATGTTACATTTTATAAAAAATGAATGTAACATTTTTTTTCTCAATTGTAACAGTTTATATTCTTAAATGTAACATTATATCTGAAATGTAACAATTTTTTTATTGAGAAAGTAACAATTGAAATGCAAACCCATTTTTTTTTTGTAAAATTGGTGTTACATTTGACTGTAAAAAGTGTTACTTTTTGAATATGAAACTGTTACTTTTATTAGAACAAAGTGTTACATCTCAGCTGACAAGCAACTCAAACTTTTTATGTGTAAAAAATGTTTTTTTTTTTAAAAAAAAATCAAACCATATCATGACCTATGTAGTTTTATTCGTCTCGCCGAGACGAACACAACGGTATTTTTTTTAAGAAATTCTGAATTATAAATTTCAAGATATAGCATTTTAAAGTTAATGAGGTTTTTTTTTTTAAGGGCACGTGTCACAACGGGAGAGGGGGAAGGAGCCGGGCGGGGCGGGTCGGCCCATGGGCCAAGCCCGCCGCTCGCCATACACCGGATGTATCCAAGAATTTGTCAATTGTAGGTAACCTAATATTTTATGTTTTTGAGATTTTTATGAATGAAGTACTATATTATTATTAATGAGACATGTTTACACATTGGTCGTCGGGGTAAATATAAAGTCACAAAAAAGTGTTACAAAATGTGGCTTACAAAATGATGTGTCAAAATTCTATTGTTGTTTTTTATTAGAGTGTGCCGGATTCACAATCGATTCAATCAATAAAATATAATCACCGGTTTGTATCCATTATTTTGTAAACTTCTTTTTTGTGCCCCCCATAATTTAGACCATCAATACCAAATTACCAATTCAGGTTTAGGTAAGTAGCACGGAATAACGATTTGTTTGGGGGTTATTCTATCAAAATGAACATTCCTTCCTTTCCAAGACCCCCACCCCATCACACAACGCATGCTCCCCTCCCCGCGCTGATCTTCTCTCTCTGTTTTGGCGGGTATATAAAGCACTCTCACTAACCTCCCCAGTCCTCACTTTGCATGTGATTTCTCTCTCTCTCTCTCTCTCTCTCCAACCTCCATTAACGATTCTTCTACAGAGCTCGAAAATCTCTTCAGCTGTACGGTAATTTGGTGTCGTTCAACTCCCTCGCCATGTTTTACTCTCATCAGCTCCTTGCTCGGAAAGCTCCGCTTGGCCAAATATGGTGAAATTACTATCTCCTTTTCCTAATTCCATTACCATTTTTCCTCTCTCAATTCTTCTCCCTTCCAATAAATTTCCCTCCAGTTCGCTTTACTTTATAGACTACATATACATCCTTCACGAACTGTTTGAATGTGTTTATAAAGCATCCTTAATTTATTTTATTCCATTTTTTATGCTAATTCAACATTCCTTCAAATCCTTCTTCAAATTAACATGTTCAAGTGCATTTCTATGCGTATAAAATTAATGTGCCTGTTTCGTGTTTGTATGTGTGTGTTTGTTTTGTCAACGGAAGCTCTAATTTGCAAGATCTCTAAATTCACAATTCATGTATGTGTATGTGTATCGGTTTTACATTTTTGTCAAGGATGGCAGCTACAATGCATGCGAAGATCAACAGGAGGAAGCTAGATAAGCTCAATATCATCAATATCTGGTGAGCTAATGCTAATTGATTGTTCCCAATATTATGGGATCCAGAACTAGATTTAAATAATTAAATTATGTGCTACGTTACAGCGAAGAGATTTTAAATCCTTCCGTCCCAATGGCGCTCAGACTCTCCGGAATCCTGATGGGTAATTAAACCTTCTCACGCTGAAATCACTTTCCGTTTATCTAACTTTTCTCTCCGTTAATTTTTTCCATCAGGCGGAGTGGTCATCGTTTACGAACGTAAAGTGAAACTCCTTTACGGTAAGCTTCAGGAATGATCATACTTCTTCATTTTATGTAATTCATGTAAGTTTTTAGGTTCACTGACCTGCCCCTAATCCAATTTTGTTCAATACAGAGGATGTAACTCGACTTCTGGTAATATCTCATTTACATTTTATTTTTGGTATATTTCTTAATATTGGCCTTAGTTAGCCAGTACTTTTGATTTCCGATGCTGTTGCCGTAATTTGGTTCCTAGGTGGAAATTAATGAAGCGTGGAAGGTGAAATCTGTAGCTGATCCTACTGTTCTCCCAAAGGGCAAATCTCAAGCGAAGTGAGTTTCATGTATTTATTCTGTGTTCTCAAGTCCAATGCTCGTCTTACAGTAGTTGAATAGGAGTGAAACTGTGTTGGAAACAAATTAACTAGGAGTATATTTTATCATGTCACATTTTAGTGATATCATGCGGGAAATAGGTCAAGAAAGTGTATTATCATACGAGGATGTAAGAAACTGAGAATTGAGTTGGTGTTCAGGGCAGGCTATGATTGCATTTACTTGGCTTTTGTTGTCTGATTTTTGTTGATGTCAGGTATGAAGCTGTTACACTCCCAGAAAATCAAGAAGCTGAACTTGGAGAGATTGAGCAGTCACTACATTATTCTAATTCAAACACAATTATGGGATTCCAGCAAACTGCCTATGTTGCCATGGTAGATTCAGATACTAAATTGGTGTCCATTTTCCTTTTTTGGTATATCCAAGTTGAGAGCTCATTGTTTGTTTGTTTTTTTTTCCGAAACCAGTTGAGTGCTTATTGTTAAAATGGAACACCTTGATTGCCGTTTTTTAGTGGTATAAACAATTAATGCACTGTCCTCGACACTTACTTGGGGCAAGAAATTCTTCTCTTATTAAAATTTGGTCTCACTGTTTCAAAAATACTTCTCATAATAATTCACAAAATTTGCTAATGAAATCTGACTAACACTTGAATACGGGTCAAAATCGAAGCTAAAAATTGGAAAATCCTTTGTCTGTGCAGCGATTGGACAATGTTGATGAGCCCTTTGTCAGCCACAACCCCAAGGAACAAGACCTGCCTCAGAATCACCATCAAGGCTTTCTTCTTTTCCCTTATCTTTTATGAATTGGCATTAAAAGCAATAAAGGTGATATACATGAAACATATGCGATGAAAGTTTTGGATTGTGCAACTACCGATACATCATTTCTTGTACAGTACAACACTCTACAATTTCTCATTTAATCTCCCTCTGACTTACAGCTGACCCTGCTAATATCACCTTATTCGAGCATTTTGATTCATACCAGGCAGATACAAGTACATTCAATCGATTTGAAAGGTGAACTGATTATAATGGAAAGTTGAATCCCCCCCCCCCAAATAAATAAATAAATACTGCTGTATAATCACAAGGCTTGTACATGTAGTAGATTACTGATTTTGCTCCTTTTATAGCTACCAGCACTCTTTATGTAACTGCTTTACTATAGGTCTTTCTTGTTTGTTTGGATAGATGGTTGATGTAAACTGTGGCAGGTTTGACATTGAAGGCGATGAGGATGAGGCGCAGGGGAATTTCGCACCACAGGAGCATACAGAAATACCAAGCACTCTTATACCCTCTCCGCCTCTCCCTGAGGTTCCTCAACAACGTACGTCCCCCACAATTGGTGTCTCCAGTAGTCTTGAACTTGTGACAGTCTGACAAGAAAGTGAATGATTTTCTGGGCATCATGCCAAAAGAATACGATGATATACTATATTTATAGAATTAGTGTATTTAATTGAGTTTACTTTTTATCTCTGGAATATTATAATTCATCCAATGAAATGGTAAAAAGGGAGGATAAAACTTTTATTTTGTTTAAATTGACAAATATTACATGTCACATAATTATGTGGCCTATAACTATTCTTTTCAGTTGGTGGCTAGAGCTCTATTTTGTCGTACAGCTTTTGCATTTGGGACTGGCCTAGGAAGATTAATTCTGTGTCTTTAACCAAGACAGATTTTTACTACTCTATCGACTTACTATAACTTACAGTTGTGTCAAAATAAGAAGGAAGAATCTGATTTGATTCTAGGTTGCCAGGTTATTAAACATTTCTTCAACCATTCAGTAGGCATTTCATTATTTTTAATACCTATAATGTAAGACTGGTGTGCAAATCAACGAACCCTTCTTTCTTATCTGCCTTCTGTAAAGTTGCACCAGGCGTATGGTCTTTACTTATGGCTAGATAAAAGAGTATATGAAACTATATGCACCAAAAATTGTGTTTTAACCTGTTTGTAGTATGTTTTAGGGAAGAAGCTGATCTTGAGACATCTTATATATGTATGTATGCTTTGTACTGACCTGTAGATTTCTTATAGCTGATGAAATCCATGAGCAGCCTCCTGAAGATCATGCTAATCAGCAGTCAGAGGAGGGCAGGGAAACTCTCCAGGTATCTTAATTGCTCTGCGAAGTATAAATAAACATATGAAATGATTCATGTCATTGAAGTGTTTGATAAAGAATTTTATGCTTTAGGTCCAGCAGGGTCATGCCAGGCAGGGGCCATCACGGAGGAGAGTGAAAAAGTTTCCAGCTCCATCAATGGATTATGAACAAACAATTATTCCAGGTCAAATGTACCAATCTTGGCTCCAGAATACGTCTGACATAGTGTCAAGAAGAGGTACAAAGAGAAAAGTAAGTTTGGGATGGCTAAAATACACGTCGAAGGTTCTACTCTATGTTACCAACCTCGAACATAATTCGGCTACCAGATCTATTTTGCAAACAGATTGTAGTAAAAAATAGCCATATCTTCTGCACTTATAAAATAAAAAGTAAAAAAATAACATCCTTTATAAATTGCAGCACTGGGGTACCATGCCCTCTATGAAGATTGCCAAACTCATGGAGCTACCCCCAGTGGGACTACTTTGTGGGTTATTTACAAATCAAGAATTCTACTATCCTGCTCCTCTTCTGAAACAATGGATGAGAAGCACCCAACCTCCACAAGACTGTCCATCGGGTGAGAACTTTTGTATGATGGTTTTTGCGTTACTTTCTACTGATATAAGAGAAAAATTTAACTTGATATTAACTTGCATACAGGGAGGACATCCCCAGCCCAACCACCTGAGCCGTCGTCATCATCACCCCCCCGAAAGACCATATGTACGTGATCCAGCAGCATTTGTAAGTTAATCTATTAGATTATATTGTTGCGAAATCATAAAAAGGAAAGAAAATTATAAGTCTCTGATAAAGTATCTATACTGTGAAGCCACTAGATGATTTTCATAGTGGAGTCGGTTCCCAATCATTGGGAGTTTCTATAGAGAAGCAAATGCCGAATGTTAATAACTATGACATGCCATCTGACATCCTCATGGGCGGGCTAAGAAGCAACCTTGTGAACAATGGAACAAGAGCAAATGGGACGGATAGAGTGCCAGTAACTGAGGTCAATATGGTTACCCCTGGGAATTCTGGTATACGCTACTTTTCAGACCTGCACTTCCTTTCTTGAAAAAATTCTTAAGATATTTATTTAAAGTAAGACCACCATGCATCATAAGTGGAAGCTGAGCAAAAGTAGAACTTTAAAGTTAAGTTACAGGAGCGCTATTTCAATTACAGCCCTTAAATTCTATGATGCCTTAACTAAACCTTAGCGTTTAAGCAGAGGTATTCTAAGTTTCTAACAATGATTTTCTTGTCATGGCAATCAACAGGAGACGAAGTTAGATCCATTCCTAGTTCAGGATCTGGACATGGTTCCGTTCCACGTAATTCAGATGTCAATTCAATCAGGTTAGTTTAGTATTTGTAATCAATATCCAATTGCCTACAACCCGAGTCTCGATAGAATTTTTTGTTAGAATTTCAGATTTCTGAGGAATATGTATGCTTCCATGCTTACTTGATTTATAGCTTTGTGCATTTCCTGATTTTGCAGTTCCTTTTTCACCTAAGTCTCAGAAAGTGGATTTGTAATAATATTTTCTTTTTGTATTTCTAATTTGAAAAGACAACTCTTGTTAGGGCCATATGGTATGGAAAGGTTATCTTTACTTCGATATCTTTTGGGAACAAAGTTCTTAAAATTGAACTTCTGAGAAACTTCTGTTGAGGTCCTGATACCATATTTATACAGAAATGAGCTGTATGTGCTTTAGTGCCCTAACTTTCAAAATTTCAGGACCAACAAGAAACGAATCTCGTCCTCATCTAGACACAGTGGCAGTGGCCTCGAACCTGTAGCAGAGGAGAATTCATGGCATCACCTTGATCCAAATTTCAAGTTAGCAAGACTATCTGAAACCGGTGTGACACCTGAAAATGGTAAATTGGCCGTCAGTCTCCTCTTTCTACTCAAATAGTACTCTCCCCGTCCCAAAATAAATGTCACACTTTCCATTTTGGTCCATCCCAAAATAAAGGTTGCATTTCTAAATTAAGAAAGAGTCTTGGTGCATTTTTATCATAGTACATGCATTGTACAAATAAATAAAGCACAATTCTTAAGTTGACAAGTCAATTACGACATTTATTTGGGACGGAGGGAATATGTATGTATTAATTCTCCTCAGCACTTCTCGAAAGGCAAACCCCCTTCTTTGGTTTTGCAGATCTCTTGGTTGAAACTGGACCAACACAAACTCAGCATAACCCCATTATCGATCAACCTATGGACCAAATAACTGACTCTATCCGCATGTAACACTTTTTACATTCTTGTAAATAAAATTCACTATATCCTTGGTACCAATCTCGAGTAAGTTAATATAAAGCACTGGACTTGATGTTTATAGGCACCTGAAGATGCATTTTGACACACCGGGATCAGCTCAAACTGAATCCCTCAACCAGCTTGCATTGGGAATGAATAGGAAACGAGCTGCCTATCTCTTTTATCAGACTTGTGGTATCGTATCTATCTTTCACTTTCCCCACTTTCATTTTTCCAAAGTTTCCAACTACTTTAATAGTAACAACAATCATAATTTCGGTTAAGAAGTGATATAAATCAGCATTTATTTACCTGCAGTTCTGGCTACTCGTGATTATATAAGAGTCGTACAAAGGGTGCCTTATGGAGACATTCTGATCTCTAGAGGCGCTAAGATGTAACAGGGACTTGAGCTGAATTTACTTATTCAATTATTCCACTAGAGCAGCAAAAAGGAGCAATTTTAGAAGTAGATTAAAACAATTAGGGTTGATGGGCGTATTATACGTATTGAGTGAGTTATTGAGGTGTCTCTGTAATCGCATCGCAGTAACAGTATGAGATGCTTAGAGATGTTTTATGTGCTGGTTTGGGATTAAAATTACATTTCTGTCAATAGTATAGGTGAAGTGATCAATTTTCTGTTTCCTTGAGTTGTTTTATGTTTGGTAGCTACCATTTACTCGTATATTTGATTGATACTGTACTGTTTGTTGAGTTGGAAAATTCCAACACATGCAGGCAAAGTGGAATAATTTTCCAGGCAGGTTTTTCAATATGATTTTCAATTTTCAAAATGGGATTGCCTTCATTTCATTGACTAAAAGATTTGATGGATGCACACATGCACATGCACTTTTTGTATTTGCATTGAGTGCACTTGCACCAATGCAATGTAATACTCCCTCCGTCCCAAAATGATCTTCTCATTTGCCATTCCTCATTGTCCCAAAAAGTTCTTCCCATTTCTATAATTTAGGCTTAAAAGTGCATAAACACAAAATGGCTAGTGAAGGAAGTATTCGTATCCTTAAAAAGTTTGAATAGTCAAATGTGAAGATCACTTTGGGTTTGGGACGGAGGGAGTAATAAGGGAAGATCTGCAAACGAGTTCAATGGTTTTAGATCGAGTACATTTGAATTAACAATTTAGTTTTCATAATGATTTATTGCAAATTTTCATGTAATCTCATTTGATTACATGAGATCTATAGATTTTGATGGACTGATACTTTTTCTATTAGTAGTATTTTCTTTTATTCAACCACCCCTCAATTATAATCAACCAGCATATTTGTGATATGTGTGCTGAACTTATACTCCTTCCGTCTTTTTATTTATATGTGCTGAACTTATACTCCTTCCGTTTTTTTATTTATATTTGACTATTTAAACTTTTTTAAAATATAACCACTTGTTTCACTAGTCATGTTATGTTATGCTTATACATATTTAATCTCAAATGTAGAAATTGGAATAACTTTCTAAGATAATGAACAACAAATGAAAAGATCACTTCGGGACAGAGGGGTATGTACAGATCTATATATTTATACATAATTCCCTCTGTGTTATGTCTTAAAATGATTTTCTCATTTTTTTGGTTCAATCCAATCTCTATGCACCATGGTACAGTTACCTTCTAGTAACAATAGTTTATTAGAGTAAACTAAAACTTAATAGTGACAGAATCCAATACTAAGTCCTACCTTAAATAAATCTACCTAAGAATAAGATAAGATTTAGCATCACCATTCTCACAAGAAAGAAGCTTTCCTCCCTACTTTCCCACCCACCAAACCCTAACTTATTAGTACCCTGGGACCCATTCACCTTCCAAGCAACTTCTCCCTCCCTCTTTTAAATTCTACTACACTAATAATAAAGAGATAATTACAATAAAACCCACAATAAGTTTCTTTATTGCAATTTTAAGCCTTCAACAAAACTAAATTGCACAAAAACCCTTCTACCAATGATTTTATTGAAGTTTACAACTTTTGTTAGTTATTCATTACAAACTAACTAAAAAATTGCATTTTCAACCCATTAAACGTTTCCAACTTCTAGTGTTCATCATAAGGAAAATTTTATTAGCTTTTATTACCTATCGACCTTAAACAAATTTTCGATTTTCACTTTAAGGAACATTTTAAAAATTTTAAATTTAAACATTTTAGACTTTTTAAGTAGAATGAGTCTATGAAACCCCTTCACCATTTGATTTTAAAACTAACACACTTTACTTATTTCAGTATTCATATCCTTCCATCCCAACTTAACATGCACACTTACTTTTGAGCGCGTGAATTCAAGAGTGAAAATGTGCGTGCATGTATATATATTAAAATACATTGTAAATAGAAAATGGGCTGTGAATATGATAATAAGGATATGAGTTGCAAGTGAGACTCATAGTTTAAATATGCGAGCGTGACGAGTGGGATACGATAAATATAATAATAATAATAATAGTAATAATAATAATAATAATAATAATAATAATAATAATAATAATTGTTATTCATTGTAAAAGTGAGACTTATCAATAACATCTAAAAAAAGGGGAAATGTGCGCATTAAGCTTGTATACGCCCTCCGTTCCATAGCAAAATCTCATTTGACTTTTTATAGTCAGCACAAGTGAATTAGACCAAACATTAATATCATTCTAATCATTTCAATAACATTTTTAAAAAATAGTTAATGATAAATCACTTAATGATTTATCAATTGCAAATTTAAAATTTCACTAAGATGAATAGATACATTAATATTTAGTCAAAGTTAAGTTATGTTGACTATCAATAGTCAAATGAAAGTATCGTTCTGAGTGAAGGGAATATTTTTTAATTAGTCAAAGAATAAAAAAACTCAAAGTTAATCTTTTGAAACACTAGAAGTATGATAAGTTTGGTTTCAAGAAAAGTATGGTAAGTTTGAGGGGGTGAATGTCCATTTTTTAAACCCATTTTTTAGTGAAAAGTAACCAGATGTTTAAATTGCAATAAAAAATTAGTTGAAGGTCTTTTAAGGATTTATTTTAAATAGAGGTTTAAATTGCAATAAGGGGAAACTTATAAGCATTTTTTTTATAATCATCTCTTTTTTTTTTTTTTTTTCTTTTTAATAATGTACTACTACCACTCTTAGACCATCTACAATGGACAAGAAAATTTTTGTTGAATACCAATTCACAAAAAAATTTCACATGAATTGCTCCAATGGTTGTTGAAATGATTTTGTGTGAATTTTTTTTGTGAAAAAATTCAACAAGTGTGAATGGGAAGAGGGAGGACGGATTTGCCACGTGGCGCGTCTCTATTGGGCCAGCGAGGCGCGTGTATTACACGCGCCGACAAGGGCGCGTGTACTGAGAAGGTCCGCCTTTTTTTTTTTTTTTTTTGGTTTTGACACTTGTCAGCGCATGATTGGCTGGCTTTATTTTTTACTTTTATCCCAATTTTTTGAGCTCAATTATTTCACAGAAAATGAGTTTTTTTTTTTACACCAAAATTCCTAAAAAAAAATTCTCTTTAAATTGACGTAAGTTTCATTGTATTCCGACACAAAAAAAACCTATTTTTTTAAATGGATCTCAATAATAACTATTTCAATACTAATCATAAAAATAAAAAATAAAAAATAAATTTTAAGTGGTGGGTATAGGATGATGAGTGAGAAAATTGTTGAATGGGGGATTAAACAAACCATTGTAGAGTGTTTTGTTGAATGGGTGTTGAATGGATGAGTTGGAAGAGAGAGAAACTGATGTGGAGTGATAAAATGGGTGTTGAATGGTTTTTTTTGTTTAAACCATTGTGCATGGTCTTACTAATAATCAAAGATGATGACAAATAAGTGGGGCCCTACCCTCTTCACCATGACTTTGTCATTAATCGCATTTACTCAGTCAATCCCTACACTCCCACCTGCACTTCTCATTTCAAATCCTTTAATCCCCAAATAGTCCTCCTCCCGCGGCCGTACGTCGGACGGCCACCTCCAAATCACTACACCCTACTCCGTTCTTCCCTCCGCCGGAAATTCTCAACGATATCTACATACACATCTCACTGTACGTATCTCCCTTACAACTTTTCCATTTTAGCTTCTTTTTCAAGTAAAAACTGTTTCCTTTTGTTCTCTATGCGTTTTCAACTCCTTTTCTGGTAGTAATTACTTCACGTGAACTAAACCCTAAGTTTTAGTTTCTCTCTCTACTTCTACAAATTGTATTTTGCTTGTTCTATTCTGAGCTATGTTGTTTGTTTGCTTGGTTTATGTGCTCCAGCTGTGTTGTTTTTCCGGGTTGACTCGGTTTAGATGCTCGGGCTCGTTGCAGTTTCTCTTGTTATTATTTAATTTAGATTATTCTCTCTTGCGATGATCGAGTTTAATAGAGTAAACGAGCACCGCTTCTTCTCGGTGTTTGTGTTGATCGTTTGTTTGCTGTTCCAGAATTTGAGTTCATGTTTCTCTCTCAATGATGAAGGTACGAGATGTCCATTTGGGTGTAATTTTAAGTTTGAATTTGTATTTTACGAAAAGTAGGGGTGAAGTTTTGAATGAAATATTCAAAAATAAAGTTTTTTTTTTTTTTTAAATAGCAAAGGCAATGGAAAAAATGGGATCTAGTTTATGCATATGTTTATGTTGTATTTGTTCAGGGTTTGCGTTGTTAAGATTTAGAGAGAGTGTGCTGAATGATCCTTATGGAGCTTTATCGAATTGGAATGATGAAGTTGGAGTTATTGATCCATGTTTGTGGTTTGGCGTGGAGTGTTCCGGTGGCAAAGTTGTTGTATTGTAAGTAATGCTTGTATATTATTGCTACATTTCCCGTTATTTTGAGATTCTTATTAGCATCATTGCAGGAATAGTCAAATGTTGTTGTCTGTTCAATTTCATGTTTCTCATTATTGATGTTCTCCACTGGTGGAAAGTTTAGAAAAGAAAAAGTTGGACTGAGGTGTATGGGTTTCAGGAAATAATGTTGGAGTGTGACGACCATATTATAAT
Organism: Campanula takesimana; assembly: GCA_026119855.1. NCBI lineage: Eukaryota > Viridiplantae > Streptophyta > Magnoliopsida > Asterales > Campanulaceae > Campanula > Campanula takesimana. The sequence goes on from JAOWBW010000231.1 coordinate 108,880, forward strand.
TTAATTATATGATGTGGTCGTTATTATGATATACGCAGATCTTTATTTGTGAAAATGCATAAAAGTTTTTTTTTTCTTCTTGAAATTGGTAAAAGAAATGCTACCTTGGCATAAGTAATGAGTGCATGACTAATCACTTATACTTCCTCTGTCCCATAACAACTTGCACCATTTTTCTCCGACGCGGAAATTAAGGAGAGAGTATATACTCCCTCCGTCCCAAAATGATGTTCGCACTTTTTTTGCCGTTACCACGAATGAACTTTGGGCAATAACTTTAGGTTGATTTTAATTATACTAATGAAAATCCAAATCCTATTGTTGATATACCATCAACAATACTCTCAATAACAAGTTTTAGATTTTCATTAGGATAATTAACTTATCTAAAAATATTGCTCAAAGTTAATTCATAGTAATGACAAAAAAAAGTGGGAACATCAAGTTGGGACGGCGGGAGTATATTCACAAGTAATGTGGGAAGAGGGTTGTGAGTGTGATGATTTGAGAGTGAGACCCACAATTTAAGTGTGAGTATGACAAGTGGGTAGGGTAAATAAAAAAAGAATAAAAGGTGGACATTTTAGGAAAGTGAGACTTACCGATGAGACACTCAAAGAGGAAATTAGTGCAAGTTGTTATGTGATGGAGGGAGTACACTTTTTTTTTTCTCTTTTTTTCCGGGACGGAGTTTAGAGGGGCTAAAGGAGATTGATGTATTCCCTAATGGGTTAAATTTACATTTTCATTGTCTAAAGCATAACTTTCTTAATTTTCATTTTCTTAAGCGAAAGCTGCAATCGTTTAGTCACCGTATTTAACTTACTGGATGTTTCATTTTATTTCTATTTAGTGAGGTTGTACGTATAAACTTCCAAATTTGTTATATAAATTAATTAGTTGACCCATTGGCATGATTGAGCGTTTAATATGTTGTAAACGTGTAATCATAACTCGGAAATCTCTGTATATTGCAGGAACCTCGGAAATCTTTGTCTTGGAGGAACAATACATCCTGATCTCGGAAATCTGATGCATATAAAGTCTATGTAAGACAAAGTTCTCTTCTTATTAGTTGCTAGTGATGTAAAATTTCTAATGTTCCCAGTTCATATTGTGGTAAAAAAATTTGCTCGTGGGACATTAGTTGATTTTCATGGGATGCTTTTTTGCAGAATATTACGCAATAATTCATTCTATGGTTCCATTCCCGACAAGATTGGGGAACTGAAGGAGTTGGAAGTATTGGATTTAGGGCACAATAACTTTAGTGGATCACTTCCATCTGACCTTGGAAACAATCCTTCTCTAACGATCCTGTAAGTCAGCACTTAAGACCTGCTAATATAATTGATCAAGTTCACTCGCTAATAATAATTTTTTTGTTAAATCTTGTAGCCAATTAGACAACAACGAGCTTTTTGGTAGTATTTCTCCACAAATTCTGGAGCTTAAATCGCCAGCCGAAGCTCAAGCTCAAGTAGACCAGAACCAACTATCTAACCCTGGAATAAAATTCTGTTGCAACAGACAGTTAATTCCAAGGTATGTCTTTTCTGCTGCTTTGTAAAAAGAGTATGTTTAAAAAAATGATATTCTAAAACTATTGGTCAAAAAATTTCTCTTTTGTCAGGAGGGTCCCCCAAACTGGAGATATTGCTCATCGTAAACTGCTACAAGCAGCAGGTGTCCTTCCTAACTTTGGGTTTCCCCTGCAGCCAGATGTAACAATATCTCAAAATCAATCACCATCACCATCACCATCACCAGGTATATCACCATCTCCCGAGGCCTCATTGTCTTCTCCTGCACCCTCGACTAACCCGAATCAAGAGCTCGCCTCCCCTCCTTCCTCAACCGTTGATTCTCCACCTTCGCATTTTGCCCCACTGCCTGCCCCTTCAAGGCATCGTCCTGTATTAGTAATAATTGCTCCAATAGTGGGTTCCGCATTGCTTTTTGTTTTGGTCATTGGCATATTCTTCTGGCGTTGCAATAAGGTTGCTACAGTCAAGCCTTGGGCTACGGGGTTAAGTGGGCAGCTACAGAAAGCATTCGTAACTGGTAATATTTTGCTTCAATCACAATTACGTTTGTCAACTTTCTTTCTTTTTTGGATTCGGTGACGGAAATGTTATATAATGCTCCAAAAAGCAGGTTCTGAGAATGATTTGCACTTTTCACTTTGAAACTAATTAACACACAATTATATTTGACATCACAGGTGTACCAAAGTTAAAGAGATCAGAGCTTGAAACAGCATGCGAAGATTTCAGCAATGTAATAGGTTCTTCGTCAATAGGAACAATATATAAAGGGACATTGTCTAGTGGTGTTGAAATAGCTGTTGCCTCTGTAGCAGCAAAGTCTTCCAAGGAATGGTCCAAGAATTTAGAAGCCCAGTTCAGAAAGAAGGTATATTTACTTACTATTTATTTTCATTTGTTTTTCCAGTTTTCATTTAATTATTCTTGCGATGGCTTCAGATTGATACATTATCAAAAGTAAACCACAAGAATTTTGTCAACCTTCTTGGGTATTGCGTGGAGGAGGAGCCGTTTACAAGAATGATAGTCTTTGAGTATGCTCCTAATGGAACACTCTTTGAACATTTGCACAGTGAGTATTGATCTTTTCTCTCAAATATTTTCATTTATAGTCTGCCTCATTCTTCGGGTGACTACTTGAGATTAGCTTATATCATAAATTGGTAATGTCTAATTATTTAGTTCATAGTATAACTTAATCACCTCAAAATTTTATTCCTCTACTCTTTATGCTATAAAAGTCCTGTTCTTACTTGCTGACATTACATAGAGGAAGTGTAATAGATGAATCTGAGTAAAAAAAAAAAGGGCAGCCCGGTGCACAAGGCATCCCCGCCTAGTGAGGGTCCGGGGAAGGGTCCCCACCACAAGGGTGAAATGTAGGCAAACCTTACCTTGTGGTCATTTACTAAGACGAGCTTGTATTCACTTCATGTGCCCTACCTACAATTTTCATTTTCTGTGCCCTTCCCTAGAATTTAGTTTAATATAAATATAATTTTGTGATCGCAAATAGCCTAAAATTTATATCTATGAAAGAGGAAAAAGAATGAAGGCTTATTTGTGGTCATTTATTAAGTAATTTATCATATCTTTTCTTATTAATCCTGCAGTAAGAGAAGCAGAACACTTGGACTGGTTAATGCGGATGAGAATTGGGATGGGCATGGCATACTGTCTCGAACACATGCACCAACTAAACCCACCCATTGCCCACAAGAACCTAGATTCTTCATCCATAAGCCTAACCGAAGACTATGCAGCCAAGATATCAGATTTCTGTCTACGAAACGAGTCCGTTGCAACCAGAACAGAATTAAACCAAGAAAGTAATATTTATAGCTTTGGTGTCGTACTCTTTGAGATGATAACCGGTAGATTTCCTTTCACCTCGGATAGTGACTCACTAGACGACTGGGCATCAGACTATTTGAAAGGGGACGGACCCCTCAACCAAATGGTGGACCCCACACTAAGATCATATCATCCGGAGCAGCTTGAACAAATCGGTGAAGTCATAAGATCGTGTGTACATCCTGATCCTCAAAGAAGGCCAAGGATGAGAGAAGTAAGTGCAAGACTTAGAGAGATAACAGCTATAGGACCTGATGGAGCTATACCAAAAATATCTCCGCTTTGGTGGGCAGAGCTTGAGATTATGTCAACTGAAGCTGCCTGATTATGTGGGTTGATTTTGTAAATTACGGGACGGAGGTTTTTTCTCTTGTTTGGCTGATGAGAGGCAACAAGCGTCCAAAAAGAAGGTATTTATATGGTAGATGTACATAAAATTTAGGTGAATGCTCTTTGTTCTGTTTTTTTCCGCAGTTGGATAAAACTGCTGTGAAGTTGCAGAACAAAGGCATATATACACTTTTGAATTATCTCCAACATTTTTCTTTCTTTTGGAACTTTGGGTCTTGTCGCTCCGTATTTACTATGTCAACAAAAAAACACTTCATCTTTTCTTCTTCTTATTTTTACTTAAAATCTCGTTAATTTGGAGCGGTTCAGTTGAATGACAGAGTCAGAGTAGCCGGTACCAAACTTTGGTATATGATCACCTGATCATGGATGTCAGGATATGTGTCTTGCTCAACCGTTGCATGGGAGAAGTTGAATCTACTATGCTCATATCCGTTCCGGAAAGTGATTTACCTTTTAACATTTTATTTAATTTTCTTGATGATTAGATTGACATTAATGTTCAATCAAATTCTTTTTGTGTTCGACTATAAAAAGTTGAAGAAGACTATCTTTCCGGGACAGAGCGACCCGCGGCCAATTATCCTATGTCAGTAATAATGCATCCATGTATTGTACAATACAACACCTTAAAGCCATTATATACAAAAGGGTAAATATAAAGTCACAAAAAAGTACCACAAAATGTGGCTTACAAAATGATGTGTCAAAATTTTATTGGTGTTTTTAATTAGAGTGTGTCGGATCCACAATCGATGAAATCAATAAAATATCGTCACCTTTTGTATCCATGATTTTGTAAACTCTGTATCCCTAGCATTGCCTCGCACTAGTCTCTGTAAACGTTGTGAGAGGGAGAAGTCAAATCTGAATGCACAAATGGTAAATAAGGGAAGAGGTTTTCCCATCATTTCATTTTCTCCCTCCATTTAAATGCAAGCTGGAAGAAAAGTGAACGTCCCTCCTGGAGTGGATGATCGTTATTATCACCAAGCAAAACCATAAAAATCTAATCTTTATTTTACTTCCTTTTTTTTTTTTTTGTCCTACTCTTAATTTAGTACTGATTTGTTGTCTGATTTAAAGAAAAAATTAGCACTGTGTTGACAACACACAAAACAAATGCAAGTTACGATAAGTTATACTACTCCCGGCTCAAAATAAATGTCGTTTTTGGAGTTAAATTTGTCTCAAAATACTTGTGTTTCTTTATTTTCAAAGTTTTTTTATTGTTCTATATCAATTATACCTTTAATAATGATAGTGGACTATCTCTGACCTAACCATTTAATTACCTAGGTAGTTAAATTACTTTAGGAGTATTTGGGACTTCTTCACAAGCATTAATGGCATTTCTTAATATGTGTAAAACACTCCAAAAACGTAATCTATTATTTTGAGACGGAGGGAGTGCTAACTAACTAAAAGTCAACATTTACAAGTCATTGTGCTCATCCTATTCCATCGTTGGAGTGCAAGTATTCATTGCTTTCAAAATGAAATGAATGTTTACTTTTTTTTTTCTTTTTTTTTAATACTCCCTCCTATAACGAATGTGTACATTAATTTATCAGGATTTTCCTTAAGGTCATAGTAATTATTTTGAGATGGAACAAAATGAAAAGCTTAGGGAATATCACACATATATATACATACATATAAATGTATTCCTAAATCCTAATGGACATTGATAACCAGAAGTGGTGACCTTCACGTTTAATTTAACAACAATTTTCAAATAATTCAACATACAACTCCCCACGTCTGAACCCAAAATTCACACCAAAAACCTATATATACACCTTCCCAACCAATAACTCCTTCATCCCACAAAACAATCTTAATCTAAACCCTCTCAAATCTATTCAAGAAAAAATGGCAATCAACCAACTAGCCCTCCTCCTCTCATTCCTTCTCCTCCCACTGGCCTTTGCCTACTCCGAAACTCCATCCAAACCGGAGGACCACCACATTAACGTTGTCATCGAAGGCAAAGTCTACTGTCAGAGCTGCGACCGTTACGGAACATGGTCACTTACCGGGGCCCAGCCTATCCCAAAAGCCATAGTCAGTGTCATCTGCAAAAACCACAAGAAAAGAGTCAGTTTCTACAAGACATTCGAAACTGACCCAAAAGGGTATTTTTACGCACAACTTAAGGATTTCAAAATGGGTCATTACATTTTGGACCATCCCCTCCATTCTTGTCACGTAAAGCTGGTTTCGTCGCCTCTAGAGAAGTGTAACCTTCTTTCTAATGTCAATTATGCTCTCAATGGTGCTCCCCTTCGGTATGAAAACAAGAGGCTGTATGGAAAAGAGTATGAAGCTGTGGTCTATGCTGCTGGTCCTTTGGCTTTCCGTCCTGATAACTGCACTTATCAATCCTAATTTGTCTAGTACAGTTACTATTGATTTTTGATTTCTTTCTTGCTGCATGCCTTTCATTATTTCATGTTAAATGTTCATTTGATGTCTAATCTCGTATCATAACTGATTTTTCTACCATCTTATTAATGAATTTGAGTTTCTTTTTTAAATGCTGCGGTTTCAGTACTCTCTCAATTGGTCCAATATCGTCTTTCACTACATCCAGCGACAGCCATTCAATAACATAGGATAGGAGAACCACATGAAAAGCAAACTTATCGAATATCTTGCTTATTTCATCCATTGACGGATCATTTTCATTTCTGGAGGCGATGTAGCTTTCCTTGTTGCGAATCTAAGTCATCATCAGGAAGTTATGAAAAATGCTGCACAATTTCTATCCACGTCCAATTCTTTCTCGTGTTTCTTTGGTTTTTCTTTCCTAACAAACTCTATTATATCTCCAAATTAAACATGCTATTTCTTTTGGGTTTTCTATTTTCCTCGCAAAGTGTTTGGAGAACCAATACAGTTTCTTTCCCAACATAAACATTTAAATTTCGTTTGGAGAAAAACGAAGGATTAAAATACTTTTAATCCATTTCAATTTTTCTCACAAAGTTAGCAAAACAATTATACTCACAAAATTTAAGCCAAAATTTATTTATCATTACAATGTTGGAACAATTTGTGATCCCCGAGTGCCATACTCATATTCAGAATACGATTGAGGAAAGAGATGAAGGCGGAAGCGAGAGTTACCTTTTGAATTCATAGTTAATGTTGTAGGGAGAAATGAAGAAAAAGTTTAGGATTTGTGTTCTTCTAAATGATGAGTGTCTCTTAATCTCTCAATAGTCTTCTATCAATATGAAGTAAATTTAGATGAGAGAAAGTAAGAATCAAGTATGTTTAAGGCTTGATGGAAGAGCCTTTAAATAGTAAACATGGTGACACTTCATTTAGGGACCACACCCTTTCAAACATAATGATGTTATATTACCCTTTTGTCCATCACAATTAGATAATCATACATCCAGGAATTCTACACATTTTATTACCAACTACACTATATAATGATATTATAGGTATGATTTCATTATGGAATTACTAGATGACTTGTGTTGCAAGCCATGTTCTAACAATCTCCCACTTGGGTTGCAAAACAAAGTCTTTCATTTAACCATAAATATAACACAAATGACAACCCTTATGTGCGCACATTATTGTCATCTATAACAATCTCGTCCATTAGTCATCCAAGTATAAGGGCTAAAGGGGCAGTCGTTGTAATTGATTCGCAACTAAACCCACAGTAAACACGTATACAAATCCAACTAAATGACATAGATCAAAAGTGTAGATATGTAGCATGGAATCATAATGAATATATCCATATTCTTCCAACTAGTCCAATTTAACCAAATGAGATCAAAACTTTAAATAAGAGAACAATCAATGAAAGGACAACACAAACTCCCACTATACTAAATGTTATCAAGATTGTTCACCCATGTGAAACACTGAAGATAATAACGCTTTCATAAATGGATCCTCTAAAATGGAGTTTGTTTGTATTTCTTTGTTCATTTTCCTTTACAACAAGAAACTTAATATCTATATCCTTCAGACTTTGATGAACTCTTGTTGTTGTAAAACTGTCGCCTGATTGTCACAATAAAATTAAGCGGTCTTTCGACACTTGTTGACAATTGACAGTCCTTTAATAAACTTATGCAGCCATATAATTTAACTAATGTTAGAATAACTAATGATCTCAAGATGATCCGACTTCAAATATAGGCTAGTAGTTCTTTAGTGTTTTGTAAATACTTTTATCATTCTTTTGGCTGCTACTTAATGTTCTCTCCCGGATTGCTTTGGTATTGACCACATCCCAACAATAAATATAAGACTTATGCATACATCAAGCTTCTTTACTGTTGATGTATAAGGGACATTTCAATATACTTGGATTCAAATTACTTTCGGGACACTTTTTGAGACTAAACTTGTCTCCTTTAAAATTAGGGGTGTCAAGTGGTTTACAGTTTTGCATGCTTAACCTTTATAATACCTTTTCTATATAAGCATTTTGTGATAATCCTAAAACACCTCGTGAGCGATCACAGTGAATTTGGATTCTTAATACAAAGATGCCTCACCAAGATCTTTCATTTCAAATAAGAAATTTCTTAGTTTTCCTTAAGAAGGTTCAAAATTATTACTAGCAAGCAAAATATCATACACATATAAGACCAAAATTATAAATTTACTCCCACTGAACTTATGGTATACACAATCTTAATCAAGATTCCTTTCAAAACTAAATGAAAGAATAACTAGATTAAGTACCATTAACGAGAAGTTATCTTACGCTCATAAATGGATTTCTTTAATAAATCAGTCACCATTTCTGGCTTCTTTATATAAATAGTTTTCTCAATGTCTCCATTGAGAAATCTTGTCTTTATATCCATTTGATGAAAACTCAAGATCATAATATGCCATAATGATCCTAAAAGAGTTTTAGAAGATACAGGAAAAAGTGTTTTCTTTATACAATGTCTTCCTGTTTGAGTAAAATCTTAAACAACTTATACGGGCTTAATATCTTTCCATGTTACATTGTGAATCCTTTTGGTCTTAAAGACTAATTTAATCCCAATAGGTTTCACATCTTTAGATAATAGGACAAGATCTCAAACGTTGTTATCTTTATAGATTTTAACTCTTCATATATGACATTAATTCACTTTATGAGAATTAGGACTATTAATGGTTTGATGGAAGGTGAGAAGCTCATCTACCACTAAACCTAAGTGTCCTTCATTCTAGGCAAGATACACTTTATAATGTTGGGTTTCGATCAAACATGCGCAGCGGAATTTAGCATTTAAAATTTTGAAACCCAAAGCCATGGATCCATTCATATGATTAAATCAAATACGACATAAGAATAAAGGAATAAACTAACCCTTAATGGCTATCAAATTCTCTTGGTCTTTGGTGGAGGTTTGAGGACTTGATCACGATCACAAAGCTTGAACACGAACTTTGAAGATGATGATTTCCACCCTCTAGCGGTATCCACACTTCGAACGAATATCAAAGGAGCTTCTTTGATCTTGGTTGCTAGACCAAATATTATGAAACACACTTTCACAATATAATAAAGAACTATATGGAATTTATTTGTGAATTATTTTGTTCCTCAATCAATGATATCTTAGAACAAAATAAAAATCTCTCTCAAACTCTTTGAGACTCACAAAAGCACTTGTTAATATGGTATGGCCGAATTGGGGTTTTATACACAATTAAGACCTATTCCAAATAGGTAACTTGTGTCAAAAATCATTCCTAATCGAATTAGGAAATTCCAAACCGGCATACCGGGCGCCCGCCTGTTTGGGCAGAAAGTCCAGTTCCTTTCCGGCTTGAACAGGCGCCCGCCTGGTTCAACCAAGCGCCCGCTTGGTTGACCAGGAGGCCCAGATCTTTCCAGAAATTCCTTGGAAGTCCTCCGACCCTAAATGCCAATATAGTCCTTTTATTTAAGATTCGTTCTATTGTGTGTGACCCTCTAGGATTATACTAAGTGGTAATGGGCTCAAACATGATTCCATAAGATATGATTAGGTTCTAGCAAACCGTCATACCTACCCAAATAGTATAACTAGATACAAGTTCGCATTCCTTTAGAATATGTCATAATCCCTTTGTCCACGATGTCATTGAACACAAAGTCATGGTCAAACAGTCAACTTGTTTTGTTCAATACTTTCTCGATTCCGAATATGTTGATAATTCAAATGTTATTGATCCAATCAATCCATTTGAGTCCGGCCGAACTTTTCATAAACATCATTCCTTCGAGGGGCCCAAGCTTGACATCTCTCCGTGGAGGGACAAATCCATTTAGCTCATTATTCTTCCCAACGGGAATCCGATCATGCCAATCATACCCTTTATAACTACCGTGTTAAGGTAGCATTTGAATATGTCAAACACAATGTTCATCAAGTGGAAGACTATAATAACTTCATGTCTAAGGATTCAAATGACATAACTAATATGAGATATATGTACGACTTAGACGATGACATAATCTCATACAGCGGGTCATGTCCAGTACCTTGTTCAAAACAAGTACCCATAAATCCAACATGATCATCCCATGATCATTTAGCCTTTATACTAGTGCTTAACAAGTACTAGGGACGGAGATTATTATAAGTAAACATGAACAATAATAATAATCAAAACATCTCTTTATTGATATGAAATAAATGATAACAATTACAACGTTTATTAAACGTGCCTAGGGCACCACTACCAACAATCTCCCACTGGCCCTAGGCCCAATCTCCCATGTATCTAATACCCATGGACCTAACATGACCATCATGTTTAGCTTGTGGAAGTCCCTTTGTTAGCGTGTCCGCAACATTGTCATCAGTAGGTACTCTGCATATATTTACGTCTCCCCTATCAACGATCTCTCGAATGATATGAAAACGCCTAAGTATGTGTTTGGATTTCTGATGTGCTCTTGGTTCTTTGCTTGAGCAATAGCACCATTATTATCACAATAAAGGTCTATTGGATTAGCAATACTAGGAAACCACTTCAAGTTCAGTTATGAACTTCTTAATCCAAACAGCTTCCTTTGCAGCATCCGATGCAGAATATACTCAGCTTCTGTTGTAGAATCAGCGGTTGTACTTTGCTTGGAACTCTTCCAGCTTACAGCTCCACCATTTAACATAAACACAAAACCCGATTGCGATCGGCTATCATCTTGGTCGGTTGGAAGCTTGCATCTGTGTAAGCATTTACAACGAGATCATCTTTCATTCCTCCATAGACCAAAAAGGAGGTCTTTAGTTCTTCTCAAGTACTTAAGAATCGCTTTTACAGCTATCCAGTGATTTTCGCCAGGGTCGGATTAGTACTACTTGTCATGCTCAAAGCATAAGATACATCCGGCCTAGTACAAATCATGGCATACATGATGGACCCAATTGCCGAAGCATATGGAACATCTCATTCATTTTCTCACGCTCATCTTTTGTCTTAGGACATTGAGTCTTGCTAGAGAAAACTCCATGTAACACGGGCAAGGGTGCCGCTCTTAGAATTTTCCATACGGAATCTTTTAATGACCTTGTCAATGTATGTACTTTGGCTTAAACCAAGTAGCCTCCTTGATCTATCTCTATAGATCTTAATGCCAAGAATATATGCGGCTCACCCATATCTTTCATTGCGAAAGCACTTTCCTAACAAAGTCTTCACAGACTGAAGTGTAGGAATGTCGTTTCCAATGAGCAATATGTCATCCACGTATAAAATAAGGAATAGCACTATGCTCCCCACTAATCTTCTTGTATACACAAGGCTCATCTTCGTTTCTTGATGAAACCAAACTCTTTGACTGATTCATCAAAACGGAGATTCCAACTCCTAGAAGCTTGCTTAATCCATAGATGGATCTCTGCAATTTGCATACCTTAGAATCTTGTTCAAAACCTTCTGGTTGTGTCATATACACATCCTCTTGGAGTTTTCCATTCAGGAAAGCGGTTTTGACGCACATCTGCCATATTTCATAGTCATGATATGCGGCAATGGCAGCAAAATTCTTATAGACTTGATCATTGCTACGGGTGAAAAGGTCTCATCATAGTCAATACCATGAACTTGCCTATAACCCTTCGCTACAAGCCTAGCTTTGTAAGTATGCACCTTCCCATCCATGTCAGTCTTCTTCTTGAAGACCCATTTGCATCCTATGGTTTTTACACACTCGGGCGCATCAATCAAATTCCAAACTTGATTGTCTTTCATGGATTATAATTCGGATTCCATGGCTCCAAGCCACTTGTCGAATCAGGAGAAGACATCGCCTCTTGGTAGTTTGACGGTTCATCATTCTCAATGATTTCTACTCATTACTATCCGTTACGAGAAATCCATATCTCTCGGGCTCGGATCGTAACCTACTAGATCTGCGAGATGCTTGTGTATTTTGACAGGTTCCACAACTCCTTGTGGTTCTTGTTCTTGTTCCACTATTGGTTCAATTGTATTTCTGGGTCTCGAATTTCTTCAAGATTTATTTTACTCCCACTGATTTCTTTGGAGAGAAACTCTTTCTCTAGAAAGACACCAGTTCGGGCAACAAACACTTTGTTGTCCTCTGGTTGAAAAGTTGTTGGGTTTCGATCAAACATGCGCAGCGGAAATTAGCATTAAAATTTTGAACCCAAAGCCCATAAATCCGTTCATATGATTAAAACAAATACGCACATGAGAATAAAGGAATAAACTAACCCTTGATGGCTATCAAATTCTCTTGGTCTTTGGTGGAGGTTTGAAGACTTGATCACGATCACAAAGCTTGAACACGAACTTTGAAGATGATGATTTTCACCCTCTAGCGGTATCCACACTTCGAACGAATATCAAAGGAGCTTCTTTGTCTTTTTCTCATACTTTGGTTCTAGACCAAATGTGAACACTTTTCACAATCAAAAGAACTATATGGAATTTATTTTGTGTATTATTTTGTTCCTCAACCAAGAATGTCTTGGAACAAAATAAACCCTCTCTCAAACTCTTTGAGACTCACAAAATCATTAGCTTTGAGTGCTGGCCGAATTTTGTCTTTTATACAAAGTATAACCTATTCCAAATAGAAACTTGTGTTAAAATCTGTCCAAAATTCGTTTCCTAATCAAATTAGGAATCTGCCACCCGAAGTACTGTGCCGGCCGCCAAAAAACTCTGTGCGGTCGCAAAACATTCTGAAACAAAACTGGTACATTTCTGCGAGCTAAGTGTGCGGCCGCCCAGTCCAGAATGTCGGTCGCCTACTTCCCAGAAAGTCCAGGATTTCCAAAATTCCAATGTAGTCCTTTTTAAAGATTCGTTCTATGTGTGTGACCCTCTAGGATTATACTAAGTTGGCAATGAGCTCAAACATGATCCCATAAGATATGATTAGGTTCTAGCAAACCGTCATACCTACCCAAATAGTATAACTAGATTACAAGTTCGCATTCCTCTTAGAATATGTCACAATCCCTTTGTCCACGATGTCATTGAACACAAGTCATGGTCAAAACAGTCAACTTGTTTTGTTCAATACTTTCTCGATTCCGAATGTGTTGATAATCCAAATGACATTGATCCAATCAATTCATTTGAGTCTGGCCGAACATTTCATCAACATCATTCCTACGAGAGGCCCAGCTTGACATCTCTCCGAGGAGGAGGAACAAATCCATTTAGCTTATTATTCTTCCCTACGTGAATCCGATTATGCCAATCATACCCTTTATAACTTCCCAGTTAAAGGTAGCGTTTGAATATGTCAAACATAATGTTCATCAAGTGGAAGACTATAATAAACTTCATGTCTAAGGATTCAAATGACATAACTAATATGAGATATATGTTTGACATGGACCATGACATAAATCTCATACAGCGGGTCATGTCCAGTACCTTGTTCCAAACAAGTACCCATAAATCTAACATGATCATCCATGATCATTTAGCCTTTATACTAGTGCTTAACAAGTACTAGGGACGGAGATTATTATAAGTAAACATGAACACAATAATAATCAAAACATCTCTTTATTGATATGAAATAAATGATAACAATTACAACGTTTATTAAACGTGCCTAGGGCACCACTACTAACAATCTCCCACTGCCCTAGGCCCAATCCCCTCTACCATGTATTACTACCATGGACCTAACATGACCATCATGTTTAGCTTGTGGAAGTCCCTTTGTTAGCGGGTCCGCAACATTGTCATCAGTAGGTACTCTGCATATATTTATGTCTCCCCTATCAACGATCTCTCGAATGATATGAAAACGCCTAAGTATGTGTTTGGATTTCTGATGTGCTCTTGGTTCCTTTGCTTGAGCAATAGCACCATTATTATCGTAATAAAGGTCTATTGGATTAGCAATACTAGGAACCACTTCAAGTTCAGTTATGAACTTCTTAATCCAAACAGCTTCCTTTGCAGCATCCGATGTGCAGCAATATACTCAGCTTCTGTTGTAGAATCAGCGGTTGTACTTTGCTTGGAACTCTTCCAGCTTACAGCTCCACCATTTAACATAAACACAAAACCCGATTGCGATCGGCTATCATTTTGTCGGTTTGGAAGCTTGCATCCGTGTAAGCATTTACAACGAGATCATCTTCCATTCCTCCATAGACCAAAAACGAGTCTTTAGTCCTTCTCAAGTACTTAAGAATCGCTTTTACAGCTATCCAGTGATTTTTCGCCAGGGTCGGATTGGTATCTACTTGTCATGCTCAAAGCATAAGATACATCCGCCTAGTACAAATCATGGCATACATGATGGACCCAATTGCCGAAGCATATGGAACATCATTCATTTCTCACGCTCATCTTTTGTCTTAGGACATTGAGTCTTGCTTTAGAGAAACTCCATGTAACACGGGCAAGGTGCCTCTCTTAGAATTTTCCATACGGAATCTTCTAATGACCTTGTCAATGTATGTACTTTGGCTTAAACCAAGTAGCCTCCTTGATCTATCTCTATAGATCTTAATGCCAAGAATGTATGCGGCTTCACCCATATCTTTCATTGCGAGCACCTCCTAACCAAGTCTTCACAGACTGAAGTGTAGGAAGTCGTTTCCAATGAGCAATATGTCATCACACGTATAAAATAAGGAATAGCACTATGCTCCCACTAATCTTCTTGTAAACACAAGGCTCATCTTCGTTCTTGATGAAACCAAACTCTTTGACCGATTCATCAAAACAGAGATTCAATTCCTAGAAGCTTGCTTCAATCCATAGATGGATCTCTGCAATTTGCACATACCTTAGAATCTTGCTCAAAACCTTCTGGTTGTGTCATATACACATCCTCTTGGAGTTTTCCATTCAGGAAAGCGGTTTTGACGTCCATCTGCCATATTTCATAGTCCATAATATGCGGCAATGGCAAGCAAAATTCTTATAGACTTGATCATTGCTACGGTGTGAAAAGGTCTCATCATAGTCAATACCATGAATTGCCTAAACCCTTCGCTACAAGCCTAGCTTTTGTAAGTATGCACCTTCCCATCCAGTCAGTCTTCTTCTTAAAGACCCATTTGCATCCTATGGTTTTTTACACCTTCGGGTGCATCAATCAAATCCATACTTGATTGTCTTGCATGGATTTCAATTCGGATTCCATGGCTCCAAGCCACCTTGTCAGAATCAGGAGAAGACATCGCCTCTTGGTAGGTTGACGGTTCATCATCTATGATTTCTACCTTATACTATCCGTACGAGAAATCCATATCTCTCGGGCTCGGATCGTAACCTACTAGATCTGCGAGTTGCTTGTGTACTTTGAACAGGTTCCACAACTCCTTGTGGTTCTTGTTCTTGCTCCACCATTGGTTCAATGTTATTTTCTGGGTCTCGAATTTCTTCAAGATTTATTTTACTCCCACTGATTTCTTTGGAGAAAACTCTTTCTCTAGAAAGACACCAGTTCGGGCAACAAACACTTTGTTGTCCTCTCGGTTGTAAAAGTAATATCCTTTAGTTTCCTTAGGGTATCCCACGAAAATACATTTTCAGATTTGTGTGCAAGTTTGTTTTCTGAGATAAGTCTTTTGACAAAAACTTCACAACCCCAAATCTTCATGAAAGATAGACAAGGCTTCTTTCCGCTCCACATCTCATATGGAGTTCTTTTGAACCGATTTAGTTGGAACACGATTTAGTGTGAAAGCAGCGGTTTCTAGAGCGTAACCCAAAAGGATATTGGAAGATCAACTTGACTCATCATTGATCGAACCATGTCTAACAAAGTCTGATTCCTCCTCTCGGACCAACACCATTCCATTGTGGTGTTCCGGGTGGAGTCAATGTGAAACTATTCCACAATTCTTTAGATGATCATTCAAATTCTTGACTCAAGTATTCTTCACCTCGATCTGATCGAAGTGCCTTTTACTTTTGCCAAGTTGTTTTTCTACTTCATTTTGAAATATTCTAAATATCTCAATGCTTCACTTTTAGTTTCATTAGGTAAACATACCCAAATCTACTATAATCATCAGTGTAAGGTTATGAAGTATTGAAATCCTCCCCTAGCATTGCTACTTAATGGTCCGCATACATCGGAATGTATCAGCCCCAATAAGTCGCTTGCCCTTTCACCCAACTTGGTATAAAGGGTCTTAGTCAATTTTTCCAAGAGACACGACTCACAAGTACATTGACTCTAAGTCACATGAACCCAAGAGTCCGTCCCCATGCAGTTTTGAGATACGCTTCTCATTGATATGACCAAGACGGCAATGCCACAAATAAGATGATTTACATCATTAGGTTTAGATTTCTTATTTACATGATAGACATTATTTTCATCTTGACATCCAAGATATAAAGGCCATTAAATGAATTAGCAATACCATAAAGCACATCATTTAAATACATAGAAAATTTCTTATTCTCAATAAGAAACTTAAAACCTTCATTATCCAAACAAGAAAATTGAAATATATTTCTGCTTAAATCCGGAACATAAAACAATTGTTCAAAACAAGAATTAATCCGGAAGGTAAAGTGACTTCATAAGTCCCTACGGCTAATGCAGCAACTCTTGCTCCATTCCCACGCGTAGATCTACTTCACCTTCTTTAAGCAGTCTCCTATTCTTTAGTCCCTGCACATTTAGACAAATGTGAGAACCACATCCGTATCCAATACCCAAGAATCAGTGGTAGAAAGGAGAATATCTATCATAAGATACCTGAAGTCGACGCAGCCTTGCTGCTCTTCTTCTTCTTTTGCTCTTCCAAGAAAGCCTTGCAATTACGTTTCCAATGACCAATTTCTTGACAATGGAAACAGATTGCATCCTTTTGTGAATCGGGTTTTGCCTCAGAAGCCTTGGCAAGGCCTTGCTTATCTTGGGTTTGACAACTTTTGCCTTACCCTTGCCTTTGGCACCAGGCTTCTTCCCATCATGACCAGGAGCACGGGAGAACCTTTCTCCATAATTTTCATCTCTGCAGTTTTGAGCATCCCATGCAACTCAGAGAGATTCTTATCCATTCCATGCATGTTATAATTCATCAAAACTGATTATAACTTTTAGGCAATGAATTAGAATGAGATCCGTGGCTAGCTCCAATGGGATTGATTGTTCAAACAAGAATTAATCCGGAAGGTAAGTGGACTTCATAAGTCCCTACGGCTAATGCAGCAACTCTTGCTCCATTCCCCACGCGTAGATCTACTTCACCTTCTTTAAGCAGTCTCCTATTCTTAGTCCTGCACATTTAGACAAATGTGAGAACCACATCCGGTATCCAATACCCAAGAATCAGTGGTAGAAAGGAGAATATCTATCATATAGATACCTGAAGTCGACGCAGCCTTGCTGCTCTTCTTCTTCTTTTGCTCTTCAAAGAAAAAGCCTTGCAATTACGTTTCCAATGACCAATTTCTTGACAATGGAAACAGATTGCATCCTTTTGTGAATCGGGTTTTGCCTCAGAAGCCTTGGCAAGGCCTTGCTTATCTTGGGTTTGACAACTTTTGCCTTACCCTTGCCTTTGGCACAGGCTTCTTCCCATCATGAACCAGGAGCACGGGAGAACCTTTCTCCATAATTTTCATCATCTCTGCAGTTTTGAGCATCCCATGCAACTCAGAGAGATTCTATCCATTCCATGCATGTTATAATTCATCACAAACTGATTATAACTTTTAGGCAATGAATTAAGAATGAGATCCGTGGCTAGCTCCAATGGGATTGGATAGCCAAGTTTTCTCAAGGTGCTCTACATAACCTTTCATTTTAAGAAAGTGAGGACTCACTTATTGCCCTTCATTCATTTTACTAGTAGTGTGAATGCAACAATAGTCTTGTACCTCCTTGCCTAGCTTGCTCTTGAAACATGGTTCTCAACTCCACGCCTATCTCATAGGCTTCCAAATGTTCCAAACTTTGTTGGAGTTTTTGAACAATAGCAGCAAGCATGAGACAACTTACATCTCTAGAATCATTACGATGTTTTGTCTTGTTTTGTCTCTTTCTACCCTAGGGGCAGTAGGCGGTGGTTGGTTCAGCGGGGAGAGGCCCATCGAGAATGTACAACTTATCTTCTTGCCTAAGAACGATCTTATGCTTCGGATCCAATCCATAAAGTTAGTACCATTCTCTTCGAGCTTTCCTTCTCAAGGATCGATCGCAACGACATTGATTGAGTGTTATTAGTCATTTTCTACAAATATGCAAATTTCCAAAATTTAATAAGTACCGATTTTTCATTAAAAGAGAAAAAATGTATTTTAAAACAAAATACTCCCACTAAATTATATAACCTTCATATACATCCAATGTATAATATAATTAAATGGGTTGAGATCCCGCTTTAATCTAATTAAATCAATTAGGTAGACAACTCTTGTCAATCTATCTCATATGACTCTCAGTTCTTTTCATGAGATTCTTAAAGAAATCCAATTTCAAAAAGTATGTTAAACCTCATCTTTGCCTTAAGCCCAAAACTGTTTTGACGCTTAATTAAGTCCAACCATTTTAACGCATAGGAAACTCTTATTCACTCATCTTGCTCAAAATGAATAAAATCAATGCACCTCGCTTTGGCGAGCCCACATAAAATTACTCATGTATAAACAAGTGTTTTTAATCATGGCTTGGCAAAAAGACTTAAAACTTTCTTTGAAGGTTCATCACATATAGCATATAACACATTTATGAGCACATAATATAAACATGTTACACATCAGTTTAGACACTAAATTATCTCCATTAATTAAGCATGAATATTTATGTTTCATTAGTTTCTCTATAATTATGAGGATGAGACTATTTTCAACTTCGGTTATTATTTTCCAAATCAAGACAACAAGAAGTGCGGTCGAACTAATCATTGGGCACCCAATCCCGCACTAATTCAAGAAACCAAGAAAGTAGTCCATGTGGCCGAAACTAAGCAATAGATGGTCTCGATGAACGTAGGCCAATTGCATTCACAATTCCACATGGATCTCCAAACTTTGATCAAGAACTTTGTTTCTCAATTTTAGCAATTATGAACTCTTCATAATTCTAACTTCGTTTTATCTTTGAAACTTTGATTGCGATCAATTTTGGGAAACACAATCTCGATGAACGCAGATTAGCCATCCAAAACTTGAACCAATCTAGGAATCACAAGACTAAAACAAATAGGAAATCAAACCCCAAATCCACACACAAACCAACTACCAAAACCCATTCCGATCAGCAAGTCTGGACTGGTTCTGTTACTGGTTTTGTTGAATCTTTCGAAAAATTCCAGATTCTGGTTTTTCAACCAAAATCAGACCTTCTGATCAATTGTGTGCTGCCGCCCCAAAAAGTGGTGCGGTCGCCCAAAACCCTTGGCGGTCGCCCAAAACAGTGGGTCCCCAAGGCGTTTTGTGCCGTCGCCCAGTACCATCAGAATGTGCAGAATTTTCAAAGTTCGAAAATTTTGTCTCAAAATCGTTTTTTTCCCGATTATTAAAACTTTGATCCAATCAAAAATTAATAATCAACAATTCTGAATCCACCATAATTTATTTATTGCGATTGAATCGTGCGATTAAAGTTGCAAAACAATAAACCACATAAAATCACAAAACACATAAACAACATATATTCCAATATTCAAATCATGCAAGGCACATAAACAATTTTATATACACATAACATGATCTAGGTATTGAAATAATCACATGAACGGGCTCTGATACCACTGTTGGGTTTCGATCAAACATGCGCAGCGGAAATTGGGCATTTAAAATTTTGAAACCCAAAGCCCATAAATCCGTTCATATGATTAAAAACAAATACGACATGAGAATAAAGGAATAAACTAACCCTTGATGGCTATCAAATTCTCTTGGTCTTTGGTGGAGGTTTGAAGACTTGATCACGATCACAAAGCTTGAACACGAACTTTGAAGATGATGATTTTCACACCCTCTAGCGGTATCCACACTTCGAACGATATCAAAGGAGCTTCTTTATCTTGGTTGCTAGACCAAATTGTGAAACACTTTTTCACAATCAAAAGAACTATATGGAATTTTTTTGTGTATTATTTTGTTCCTCAACCAAGAATGTCTTGGAACAAAATAAACCCTCTCTCAAACTCTTTGAGACTCACAAAATCATTAGCTTTGAGTGCTGGCCGAATTTTGTCTTTTATACACAAGTATGACCTATTCCAAATAGGAAACTTGTGTTAAAATCTGTCCAAAATTCGTTTCCTAATCAAATTAGGAATCTGTCACCCGACAGTACTGTGCGGCCGCCCAAAAAACTCTGTGCGGTCGCACAACATTCTGAAACAAAACTGGTACATTTCTGAGCTAAGTGTGCGGCCGCCCAGTCCAGAATGTGCGGTCGCCTACTTCCCAGAAAGTCCAGGAAACATGATCCCATAAGATATGATTAGGTTCTAGCAAACCGTCATACCTACCCAAATAGTATAACTAGATACAAGTTTGCATTCCTCTTAGAATATGTCACAATCCCTTTGTCCACGATGTCATTGAACACAAGTCATGGTCAAACAGTCAACTTGTTTTGTTCAATACTTTCTCGATTCCGAATGTGTTGATAATCCAAATGACATTGATCCAATCAATTCATTTGAGTCTGGCCGAACATTTCATCAACATCATTCCTACGAGAGGCCCAAGCTTGACATCTCTCCGAGGAGGAACAAATCCATTTAGCTTATTATTCTTCCTTACGTGAATCCAATTATGCCAATCATACCCTTTATAACTTCCCAGTTAAAGGTAGCGTTTGAATATGTCAAACATAATGTTCATCAAGTGGAAGACTATAATAACTTCATGTCTAAGGATTCAAATGACATAACTAATATGAGATATATGTTTGACATGGACCATGACATAAATCTCATACAGCGGGTCATGTCCAGTACCTTGTTCCAAACAAGTACCCATAAATCTAACATGATCATCCCATGATCATTTAGCCTTTATACTAGTGCTTAACAAGTACTAGGGACGGAGATTATTATAAGTAAACATGAACAACAATAATAATCAAAACATCTCTTTATTGATATGAAATAAATGATAACAATTACAACGTTTATTAAATGTGCCTAGGGCACCACTACTAACAAAAGTAATATCCTTTAGTTTCCTTAGGATATCCCACGAAATACATTTATCAGATTTGTGTGCTAGTTTGTCAGAGATAAGTCTCTTGACATAAACTTCCCAACCCCAAATCCTCATGAAAGATAAACTAGGTTTCTTTCCACTCCACATCTCATATGGAGTCTTTGGAACCGATTTAGTTGGAACTTGATTTAGTGTGAAAGCAACGGTTTCTAAGGCGTAACCCCAAAAGGATATTGGAAGATCAACTTGACTCATCATTGATCGAACCATGTCTAACAAAGTCCGATTTCTCCTCTCAGACACACCATTCCATTGTGGTGTTCCGGGCGGAGTCAATTGTGAAACTATTCCACAATTCTTTAGATGATCGTCAAATTCTTGACTCAAGTATTCTCCACCTCGATCTGATCGAAGTGCCTTTATACTTTTGCCAAGTTGTTTTTCTACTTCATTTTGAAATATTCTAAATATCTCGAATGCTTCACTTTTATGTTTCATTAGGTAAACATACCCAAATCTACTATAATCATCAGTGAAGGTTATGAAGTATTGAAATCCTCCCCTAGCATTGCTACTTAATGGTCCGCATACATCGGAATGTATCAACCCCAATAAGTCGCTTGCCCTTTCACCCAACTTGGTAAAAGGTGTTTTAGTCATTTTTCCAAGAAGACACGACTCACAAGTATCATATGACTCTAAGTCACATGAACCCAAAAGTCCGTCCCCATGGAGTTTTGAGATACGCTTCTCATTAATATGACCAAGACGGCAATGCCACAAATAAGTATGATTTACATCATTAGGTTTAGATTTCTTATTTACATGATAGACATTATTTTCATTCTTGACATCCAAGATATAAAGGCCATTAAATGAATTATCAATACCATAAAGCACATCATTTAAATAAATAGAAAATTTCTTATTCTCAATAAGAACCTTAAAACCTTCATTATCCAAACAAGAAATTGAAATAATATTTCTGCTTAAATCTGGAACATAATAACAATTGTTCAAAACAAGAATTAATCCGGAAGGTAAAGTGACTTCATAAGTCCCTACGGCTAATGCAGCAACTCTTGCTCCATTTCCCACACGTAGATCTACTTCACCTTCTTTAAGCAGTCTCCTATTCTTTAGTCCCTGCACATTTAGACAAATGTGAGAACCACATCCGGTATTCAATACCCAAGAATCAGTGGTAGAAAGGAGAATATCTATCATATAGATACCTGAAGTCGACGCAGCCTTGCTGCTCTTCTTCTTCTTTTGCTCTTCCAAGAAAGCTTTGCAATTACGTTTCCAATGACCAATTTCTTGACAATGGAAACAGATTGCATCCTTTTGTGAATCAGGTTTTGCCCCAGAAGCCTTGGCAACCTTTGCCTTGCTTATCTTGGGTTTGACAACTTTTGCCTTACCCTTGCCTTTGGCACCAGTCTTCTTCCCATCATGAACCAAGAGCACGGGAGAACCTTTCTCCACAATTTTCATCTCTGCAGTTTTGAGCATCCCATGCAACTCAGAGAGATTCTTATCCATTCCATGCATGTTATAATTCATTACAAACTGATTATAACTTTTAGGCAATGAATTAAGAATGAGATCCGTGGCTAGCTCCAATGGGATTGGATAGCCAAGTTTCTCAAGGTGCTCTACATAACCTTTCATTTTAAGAAAGTGAGGACTCACTTGTTGCCCTTCATTCATTTTACTAGTAGTGAATGCAACAATGGTCTTGTACCTCTCTTGCCTAGCTTGCTCTTGAAACATAGTTCTCAACTCCACGCCTATCTCATAGGCTTCCAAATGTTCCAAACTTTGTTGGAGTTTTGAACACATAGCAGCAAGCATGAGACAACTTACATCTCTAGAATCATTACGATGTTTCTTGTAATTGTCTCTTTCTACCCTAGGGGCAGTAGGCGGTGGTTCAGCGGGGAGAGGCCCATCGAGAATGTACAACTTATCTTCTTGCCTAAGAACGATTCTTATGCTACGGATACAATCCATAAAGTTGGTACCATTGTCTTCGAGCTTATCCTTC
The DNA here is from genome assembly GCA_026119855.1 of Campanula takesimana. Lineage (NCBI taxonomy): Eukaryota > Viridiplantae > Streptophyta > Magnoliopsida > Asterales > Campanulaceae > Campanula > Campanula takesimana. Next base: position 132,286 of record JAOWBW010000231.1, read on the forward strand.
TCAAGGATCGATCGCAACGACATTGATTGAGTGTTATTAGTCATTATCTACAAATATGCAAAAATTTCCAAAATTTAATAAGTACCGATTTTCATTAAAGAGATAAATAATGTATTTTTCAAACAAAATACTCCCACTAAATTATATAACCTTCATATACATCCAATGTATAATATAATTTAAATGGGTTAAGATCCAACTTTAATTTAATTTCAAGTCCGCTAAGACGGATTACACAAAATCAAATTAATTAGGTAGACAACTCTTGTCAATCATATCTCATATGACTCTTAGTTCCTTTTATGAGATTCTTTAAGAAATCAAATTTCAAAAAGCATGTTAAACCTCATCTTTGCCTAGGCCCAAAACTGTTTTGACGCCCAATTAAGTCTAACCATTTTAAACGCACAGTTAATGTGTCCCGCTAGGGCGTGCCCACACTATCTATCTTGCTCATACATAAACAAATTTAATGCATCTCGCTAGGGCGAATCTACATTAAAATCACTCATGTACTAACAAGTGTTTTAATCATGGCATGGCAATAAAAGACTTAAAACTTTCTTTGAAGGTTCCTCACATATAGCATATAACACATTTATGAGCACATAATATAAACATGTTACACATCAAGTTTAGCCACTAAATTAATCTTCATTAATTTAAGCATGATATTTATGTGTCATTAGTTTCTCTATAATTATGAGGATGAGACTATTTCAACTTTGGTTATTATCTCCAAATCAAGACAACAAGAAGTGCGGTCGAACTAAGCCATAAGGCAACCACAATCCCGCACTAATTCAAGAAACCAAGAAAGTAGTCCATGTGGCCGAAACTAAGCAATAGATGGTCTCGATGAACGTAGGCCAATTGCATTCACAGTTCCACATGGATCTCCAATCATTGAATCAAGATCTTTGTTTCTCAATTTTAGCAATTATGAACTCTTCATAATTCTAACTTCGTTTTATCTTTGAAACTTTGATTGCGATCAATTTTGGGAAACACAATCTCGATGAACGCAGATTAGCCATCCAAAACTTGAACCAATCTAGGAATCACAAGACTAAAACAAATAGGAAAATCAAACCCCAAAATCCACACACAAACCAACTACCCAAAACCCATTCCAGATCAACAAGTCTGGACTGGTTCTGTTACTGGTTTTGTCGAATTTATCGAAAATTCCATATTCAGATTTTAACCAAAATCAGAACAAATCTTGACCACCGAGCGCCCGCCTGCAAAGGACCAGGCGCCCGCTTGAATGGCCAGAATAGTATAGAATTTTAAAGTTCGAAAATTTTGTCTCAAAATTATTTTTTCCCCGATTATTAAAACTTTGATCCAATCAAAATCAATAATCGAAATAATTCAGAATCCACCATAATTTTTATTGCGATTGAATCGTGCGATTAAAGTTGAAAAACAATAAACCACATAAAATCACAAAACACATAAACATCATATAATCCAATATTCATATCATGCTTGGCACATAAACAATTTATATACACGCAACATGATCCAAGTATTGAATTAATCAACATGAACGGGGCTCTGATACCACTGTTGGGTTTCGATCAAACATGCGCAGCGGAATTTAGCATTTAAAATTTTTGAAACCCAAAGCCATGGATCCATTCATATGATTAAATCAAATACGACATAAGAATAAAGGAATAAACTAACCCTTTATGGCTATCAAATTCTCTTGGTCTTTGGTGGAGGTTTGAGGACTTGATCACGATCACAAAGCTTGAACACGAACTTTGAAGATGATGATTTTCACCCTCTAGCGGTATCCACACTTCGAACGAATATCAAAGGAGCTTCTTTGATCTTGGTTGCTAGACCAAATATTATGAAACACACTTTCACAATATAATAAAGAACTATATGGAATTTATTTGTGAATTATTTTGTTCCTCAATCAATGATATCTTAGAACAAAATAAAATCTCTCTCAAACTCTTTGAGACTCACAAAAGCACTTGTTAATATGGTCTGGCCGAATTGGGGTTTTTATACACAATTAAGACCTATTCCAAATAGGTAACTTGTGTTAAAAACCATCATTCCTAATCGAATTAGGAAATTCCAAACCGGCATACCGGGCGCCCGCCTGTTTGGGCAGAAAGTCCAGTTCCTTTCCGGCTTGAACAGGCGCCCGCCTGGTTCAACCCAAGCGCCCGCTTGGTTAACCAGGAGGCCCAGATCTTTCCAGAAATTCCTTGGAAGTCCTCCGACCCTAAATGCCAATATAGTCCTTTTATTTAAGATTTGTTCTATTGTGTGTGATCCTCTAGGATTATACTAAGTTGGTAATGGGCTCAAACATGATTCCATAAGATATGATTAGGTTCTAGCAAACCGTCATACCTACCCAAATAGTATAACTAGATACAAGTTCGCATTCCTTTAGAATATGTCATAATCCCTTTGTCCACGATGTCATTGAACACAAGTCATGGTCAAACAGTCAACTTGTTTTGTTCAATACTTTCTCGATTCCGAATATGTTGATAATTCAAATGCTATTGATCCAATCAATCCATTTGAGTCCGGCCGAACTTTTCATCAACATCATTCCTTCGAGGGGCCCAAGCTTGACATCTCTCCGTGGAGGGACAAATCCATTTAGCTCATTATTCTTCCCAACGGGAATCCGATCATGCCAATCATACCCTTTATAACTACCGTGTTAAGGTAGCGTTTGAATATGTCAAACACAATGTTCATCAAGTGGAAGACTATAATAACTTCATGTCTAAGGATTCAAATGACATAACTAATATGAGATATATGTACGACTTAGACCATGACATAAATCTCATACAGCGGGTCATGTCCAGTACCTTGTTCCAAACAAGTACCCATAAATCCAACATGATCATCCCATGATCATTTAGCCTTTATACTAGTGCTTAACAAGTAATAAGGACGGAGATTATTATAAGTAAACATGAACAATAATAATAATCAAAACATCTCTTTATTGATATGAAATAAATGATAACAATTACAACGTTTATTAAACGTGCCTAGGGCACAACTACCAACATATAATTATCCGGAATAGCACTTCTTCTTACTCTATTGGATCTCCTTAAGAGCACCGGTTCTTCCTCATTTTGAGGTTGTTGAATTTCCTTTATATGACCAACATTTTCATGTTGTTCAATATTTATAGGGAAGTCATTATTTTGAATTGTATGTTCTTCTTGAATGTCAAGTATAAAACTTGATATCCAATTGGAACTATGGGAAGAGGTAAAGAAATGGATGCCTCTTCCTCTTCAAATTCAAAATATTACTTAATCTCCCACTAAATTCAATATCCTCAAAGAACCTAGCATTTCTCGTTTCAAAATGTTCTAGTTTTTGGGTTGTAAAATTTATATCCCCTAGATCTCTTGGCATACCTCAAAAAATTAGCTACTAAAATTCTTAGTGTCCAGTTTGCCCTTATTAGGCCTATAAGGCCTAGCTTCTATTGGACAACCCTATACATGAAGAATTTAAGGACGGTTTTTAAATTGTCCATAATTAATTAGGGTTTTTATTTAGTAGCTTTAGAGGAAGCTCTATAGAGAACATAAGATGCGGTTTTAATGTATTGCCCATAATGAGTGAGGTAAAAGAAGTACAAAGAACATACTTATTACCATATCCTTAAGGATTCTATTATGTCTCTGTTACACTTATTTATGCTAGACGTACCCGGCTTAATGTAGAGAGAGACAATCACACACTTCTCAAGATAGCGAGCAAAAGGACACGGACATTGTTCCTTCGAACCGTCATTCCAACCATAGTATACACCACCATGATTGGATTTAACGTTCTTAATAGTCTTTCAAAAATAAATACTGTTGACCATTCCATGAAGGGGTAGGGGATGTCTCACAATATTCCGTATTTATTAGTTCTAGGACACTTAATACTCTCGGAGATACTTTTCTATTAGTGTTTATAAATATTCCTTAAAGGCAGTCAATGCAAAAGTCTTTTCCAGAATATCAAGCTTATTTAAAAGATTCCATTTAACACAAGCTTGTCAATTCTCCTCTTGGAGATATGACCTAAATGTTTATGCCATAAGGTATAAAAAATTTCACTTGATGACTTTTGCTTTCTATTTTGGTTTCATCCATATGGAACTCATTTATTATTTGAATCGTGTCAAGTAAGCATAGATTACTTGACCAAATACTAGTACCAACAAACTTGGAATTTGAATAAAGATCACACTTATATTTACCAAATGAACAAAATATCCTTCCTTGTTCAATATTGTGATATATATATATATATATTAAATTCCGTCTAAATGGCGGTACAATGAATGTATTATTAATACAAATAATACTTAGTATTTCAAAAATAACCTAAAAGTCCTTATGCCTAAAATTTTAACCGGATTTCCAGCTCTCTTGTAGATGAATCGCTTCATCTTCACTGGTTCTTCGGTAACTCAGGCAATCCTACATAGACACACTTATGTGAGTTGAAGCACCAAAATCCAACCACAATGTATATGTAGAAATCGAAACCAAATTTAGCCTTAGTACAAACATGACCAAATGACATACCTTTCTTAGCACGCCAAGCGTGATACTTAGGGCAGTCATACTTCATATGAGTGAGGTCCTTGCAAAAGAAGTATTTCTTTTCCTTATGATCATTAGATGATCCCTTAGGCTTCTTATTACTTACAACCGCAATTTCTTTCCTTCTTCTCTTTGTCCCATGAGAAGAAGTAGATGCCAAACGTTCCTCAAGAATATCAAGGAATGTTTTAGCATCAACATCCTTTGAGACATTGTTCAAAATGGTCTCCGGGACAACTATATTCATGATCATTAGGCTCATGCGGTTGGAGCGTTCTCACTTCTCATTATTTAAGCAATCTTCTTGAGTGCTTATATCAGAAAGAGGAAGAGGAAACGGTTCCCTTAATGCATGATCTATGTCCATATAGCCTAAGATCATAATCAATTTATTTTTCCAAGTTTTAAAATTAGTCCCATTAAGCATCGGTAAGGTACTCATAGCAGTAATCACAAATGAAACAATAAGTAAATCTGTTGGGAATCGAGAACAAGAATGAATACAAAACATTATAAGAAACTACAATATGAATAAATGATTAATTATATCAATGAAATCCATCAATAAGGTAATTAACATGACATCAAAACTAATCTTTGGATTGCGAATTGACTCATAAATAATTGCCTTAGATGACAAGTAATTTGAACAACATTTGATTAAATGCATAATCTTCTTTTGGGTAGTCTTAAGCATTTAATAAAACAACTTAATATTCATTTTATTTGTCATCACATGAATGCTTAAGTTTAGTCAAATGTCAAGATCTTCTTTGAAAAACTCATGTCATTCACATATTAACTTAAACATTCAACACTTTAATAATTTTGGATTTAAATAACATTAATCACTTAGGCAATAATATTATTTAAATAATGAATAAAATTATTTAAGTATATAATTAATCAAAACTTTAAGGTTTGAAAAAATGTATGTTTTGTTCAAAAAGGAAAACAAAATGGTGCAGAAACTTGAAAAAATCCAAAACCTGTGAATAGTGTCTGCTCGGCCGAGCATAGAGAAGTGCACGGCCGAGCACCAAAGACAGAAGGAATTGGCCCATTCGACATAAGGCGCACGACCGTGCTAAACCAAACGCACGACCGTGCTAAAATTGCCTGCTCGGCCGAGCACAGGAAAGGACACGGCCGAGCATCACTTTTACAGAAACTTTGTTTTCTCGGCATACAGTGCACGGTCGTGCTAAACAAAGGACACGACCGTGCAAGTCTTGAAGTCCGCCCGGGTTTGAGTCAACACCCGCCGTGACCGGTTCAAGAGGTCCGACCGGACTAGACCAAAGATCCGGCCGGACCATGCCCTTAATAAAAACCCACCGTTTCAAAACCCTAGATGGTCCGACCGGTTTTCACATTATACCCGTCCGGACCATCACACCGGTTCAAGCGCACGGTCGAGCAGATCCCTTGACTCGGCCGTGCAGACTGAATTTCTGCATTTCTGATTTTTTTGTTCAATTATTTCCAAAACCAATGAATAACAAGCAGATCCACATGGTTTGTACTTAAAACATAAAACCATGTTATTCAGGGATAATCTTGTTTAAAAAAATAATGGAATCAAGTGAGTAGATCCACATGGTATGCACTAGACATAAAACCATGTAATGAAGGGATAGTCAAACTTGAACCATTGTGTTCATCAAACAAAACTTTTCAAACCATTTCTTTAAAACTTATATGATGAATATCAGCACTATAAGGATGAATTAGTGCTTCTAAATAACATCAAAACTTGATGATTCAACAGGAAAAATGAATCAAAATTTAAAGTGTTTTAAGGCTTTCCAAAAGAACTCAAACTTAAACCAAATAATGAGCGGGCCCTGATACCAATTGTTGGAACAATTTGTGATCCCCGAATGCCATACTCATATTCAGAATAAGATTGAGGAAAGAGATGAAGGCGGAAGCGAGAGTTACCTGTTGAATCCATAGTTAATGTTGTAGGGAGAAATGAAGAACAAGTTTAGGATTTGTGTTCTTCTAAATGATGAGTGTCTCTTAATCTCTCAATAGTCTTCTATCAATATGAAGTAAATTTAGATGAGAGAAAGTAAGAATCAAGTATGTTTAAGGCTTGATGGAAGAGCCTTTAAATAGTAAACATGGTGACACTTCATTTAGGGACCACACCCTTTCAAGCTTAATGATGTTATATTACCCTTTTGCCCATCACAATTAGATAATCATACATCCAGGAATTCTACACATTTTATTATCAACTACACTTTATAATGATATTATAGGTATGATTTCATTATGAAATTACTAGATGACTTGTGTTGCAAGCCATGTTCTAACGTACAAATGTTTGAATGAATTTTCACTCAACAATTTAGAAAAATTAGTTAGAGAAAATTCGTCCTCTATTATATACTCCCTCCGTCCCATCCGTCCCACCACAAGGAGGAATCCTTTCCCTTTTAGGTCGTCCCAGAACAATTGAGACTGCCCAAGATGAAAAAGTTTTAATATATTTATATTCAACCAAACCCATTATTTAACTCCACTCATTCTCTCTCTTTATTTTCCACCACTCGTTTTATTCAATCAACACCACTATTCACCCATTGAGACTATTCACTCACATACTAATATTCTCAAATATAATCAAACGTAAACCTCGGTCATTCAAGCAACGAGGTTCCGTACCAAAACCAATTGGCTACGGTAGGAGTGGTCCTGGATCTTTATATAATCAGATATTGGCTAGTTAATTCTCGATATGTGATAATTGCTTCACGATATTAAGCTGACAAGGCAGTTGAAATAAAGTCCACCAATAGAAACCTTACACCAAATCATCAACAAGATTAGATTATTTTTTTCTTTTTCTTTTTTATGAATAAGATTAGATTTAATAAACAGAAGAAAAAGGAAAACAATCGTCGACCGTTTGAACCTATCTCCTTCACCGTTCTTCTGTCTCCACTCTCTAACCAACCTTGGTATATGCTTCCGCATATCGTCTTATCCTTCCCTCCAAATATTCCTTTAACACCCCCCACCCCCCGTCCAAAAAAAAAAATCATAGGTTCCTCACACACTCCATATCCATGGAGCTCACAGCTCCACCATTCCAGAACCTTCCATCCCTTCCCCTTCGTTCTAGAAACATCCACACTGCTCTTCTCTTCAACAACTCTCACAGGTCATTCTTCCCTAACAATCCCCTAAATCTTCTCTCTTCGTCGTTGCTGTTTTCTCCGTCTCCGCAACCGCCGCGATTGGCCATCACGCGCGTCACTACCGTCCCCGTCGAGTTCGCGCCGCCCACTCCCGACTTTGATTTCCACCAGGAACTCGCGCGCCTCCGTACTCTCCGCGCCAAACTGTCCGATTCGAAGACGCTGAGTGATAAACTTCGAGTCATTGACTGCGATTCTAGAGTGAAGCGGTTTTTTACCGCTCGTGGCAATGGAATTTCTAGGGTAATCGGCTCGGTCAATTTGGAAAAGTACGAGCTGTTTTTGATCAAATGTGTGGTTGCTGCGGGTCAAGAGCATGTTCTCGGGTGGGGATCGGGTGAGGCCGAGGCCGAGTTTGGGTCCGCAAAGGATTCATTGAAGAGCGCACTTTACGCGTTGGCGGAAATGATTGAGCAATGGGATGGGACTGGTAGCAACGGTGCCAGATTACGGAAGAAAGTTGGACGGGTAGAGATTGAGGCACTGACAGCATTACTGAAGAATCTTAGACAAGTTGAAGAATTCTACGACTGCATTGGAGGGATCATTGGGTTAGTTCACATTCATGTTTGTCGCATTTGATCTTCAATTTTCCAATATATTAGGAGTAGCTCGCAACTTAACCAAATTAGGATTAGTTCATAACGTAACCTTTGTGAAAACTAAACCTAGCCACTTGCGCGATGCAGATATAGTTACTGCGGTTGATCAATATAATACTCCCTCCGTCCCAAAATGATCTTCACATTTGACTAGTTTTGTTTGTGCACTTTTGAGCCTAAATTATAGAAATGTGAAGAACTTTTTGGGACAATGAAAAATGGCAAATAGGAAGATCATTTTGGGACGGAGGGAGTATGAAGTAATATTGTTTGCCCAGTGGACACTAAACGAAATTATGCTGTGATTGTCTTTCCTTGTGAACTAGTTGCTGCATTGACACGCTTCTTACCTGCAAAAAAGTTTCTAAAAAGCGTGTTGTGTTTTTGCCCGATTAGTAAAACTTTCCCTTTTTTAATCAATTTGATTAGTTTAGTTTTGAGTAAGAGTACAGTGGTGAAGAATCTTGTTCATGCCGAAGCCGGAAATTTTTCCAAAGGGGGTCAACATTGCTTAGTATATAAAAGTTGTACTTTTGATATACATAGTAGAATTTGACAAAAGAGGGTCAAAATGATTATCATAGTACAAAATTTATCACAAGGGGGTCAAAGTTTAAAGGTATGAAAATGAAATTTTCAGAAAAATTAAGGGGCGGAGTGACCCCCCACTCCTTCATGTGGCGTCGTCACTGATATTGTTCTTAATATGCTGAGAGAACAAATGAGCTTCTCTCTGTCAATTATGTCTCTTTATTGCTTATTTTATATGCTTTATTTTATTAATTTAAACTTTACTAAATCAAGCGATGGCTTGCAGATATCAACTAACGGTTCTGGAGCTTCTTGCTCAATTGACACCTGAAGGAAAAGCCTTAAATTGGTCCCAACATATAACTAACTCAGAAGAACGCCAATACTTAGAAATTCACCCTCCTAGTGTGCTCGACCTTTCTCAAGATACAGAATATGCGTCCCAAGCAGCTCTATGGGGGATCGAGGTTGGTATGAGCTTCATGTTGTCTTTTATGGCTTAAAGGTTGTTTGAGTTTTAGTGGAATTTTATTTTTTTTCTTGATTTTAGGGTCTTCCAAACCTTGGAGAAATTTATCCTCTTGGAGGATCTGCAGATAGGCTTGGTTTAGTGGACTCTGTGACGGGTGAATGTCTTCCTGCTGCAATGCTACCTTTTTCAGGGCGAACTTTGTTGGAGGGTCTAATAAGAGATCTTCAGGTATGAAATTAATGTAACACATTTGTTTTTTGGGCCCCGATTTCCCCTTGTTCTCCTTTTCTTCTTTTGTTTTTATTATGATGATTCTCGATGGCAAGAATGAACTTGACATTACAGTCAGTGAATGATGCCTGTATGCAAAAAAAAAAAAAAAAAAAAACTGAAAATGGATTTATTTACTTATTGATCTGCAAGGCGAGGGAGTTCTTATACTTTAAGTTATATGGAGAACAATGCATCACGCCTGTTGCAATAATGACAAGTTCGGCGAAGAAAAACCATGAGCATATCACGTCACTTTGTGAAAGATTCAAATGGTTCGGAAGAGGTCAATCGAATTTCCATCTTTTTGAACAGGTTCTGTAAGTAGGAAAATGATGTACTTTCTGCATTTGATTAATTTCTGTTTAGGTTTTAATCCAGTATGTAATCAGTGTTTTCTATTTCCAGCCGCTTGTTCCTGCGGTTAGTGCTGAAGATGGCCAGTGGCTAGTCAAGGGGCAGTTCATGCCTGTCGGCAAGCCTGGTGGCCATGGTGTGATATGGAAACTTGCTTACAACAAGGGTGTTTTCCAGTGGTTTCGTGATCATGAACGAAAAGGTGCTACTGTACGACAAGTCAGGTTGGCTCCAACTCACTGTTTTTTTATCTCAAGTTGTTTGCTCTCTGAAGAATCAATTCAGTGTAACTGAATATTTGGAAATGTGTTTTGCAGTAATGTTGTGGCTGCTACAGATGTGACCCTCTTGGCGTTGGCGGGCATAGGGTTGTACCATGAGAAGGTAGCCTTTACCTTCTATTTGGGAGTCCATAAGATTCTTTATTTTTGTCCTAGAAGCAAAGATAATATATTGAGGTGCCAACCTAATGGCATAAGTCTTCTATAGTCTTGTAGTCTCATTTATTCTCAAAACGAAATAGTTGGACCGCAAATATCCCCTTGCTCAACTCTAACTTTGCCATTGTGGTATGGTCCCACAGCCCTCAAAGGGGAATGAGCTGCATAAGTTGCATTAGTGTTTGGGTTGATATTATCTATTTGACAGAATCACACATACAAACTTTATAGCCATTTGAGATTCTACCCAAGAAACATGGTTGCTCGTGCAAGGAAGAGACCTTTATGTCTCTCTAGAATACAGCCCCTTATCTATAAGTACCACATTATTCGACATTGAGACGTTCGTCTTTATTTTGGATAATTGATCGATACCACCACGTTGGATATTAGGCGGAAAGAGAGCATTTGAAAATCTCTTTAGACTTATGAACATAAATGGGGACTTAAAGATGCAGTTCTTTTTTTATGAAACTAAGTGTGTTTAGTGTATGACCTTTGACTTTCTTATGTAAAATTTTCTTTTCAAAGATCGAGTTCTTTTATGTCTTTGAAATGCATTTAAGAATCAGCCCCTCTAATTACCCATTTCTCATCTTACAGAAACTTGGATTTGCTTCTTGTGAACGAAACATGGGTGCTACTGAAGGCATAAATGTTTTAGTTGAGAAAAGGATCTCTGATGGGAAGTGGGCATATGGCTTCTCATGCATCGAGTACACCGAATTTGATAAGTTTGGAATAACTGATGGATCTGGTTCTCCCAGTAGGTACTTACTATTATTATTTTTAATTTTTTCTCATTTGACCTACCAAAGTACTTTCCTTGTTCACATTTTTGGATTATGGATGAAAAAAAGGAGGCAAAAGGGGTCTATGGCCGCCCAAGATTCAGTTAGCATATTTCTTTCCTTCTTCCTTCACATAAATGCATGAATTTGAGCAATTCTCGCTTTACATTTATCACACTCGTAACTTTAGGTGCTTTCAATAGATACAACTGTCCTTTTTGTTTTTCATGAAACAGTCTATAATGAGTTCTCTCAATAAAAGGGCCACATTCAAAAACTTTATATAGATCTTGTCTTCTTAACATACACATGTCCCCTCCTCCCATGGCACCATACGTGGAGGAAGAAAAAAAGAGATTTGTGTTTTTTAAAAAAAAAATTTTCCAAAATCCTGTCATTCGCCACTAAATAAGGCACTTTATTCACATGTTCTCAAATGTGTTTAATTATTGAACAACTCAAAAGATGTCATCACCTTCAAAATAGGTAGAAAGACCGATAGCGGATTGCCATACTTTAGTTCATACCTTTTTAATTAGGAAAGCAAAACATCTTTTAAAAATACTCACCCTCCCTCAACTCCAACCAAAGCACTTTCCATTTTAGAAGTCAAGCTGCATTAATTGAAGTTCAAAATTGTTCATATGTTTATTATGGTTTAGGGGGAAAATCTCATCCATTGAGAACTATATTAAAGTAGGGGTGGCAAATTGGGTGTTTTGGGTTTACCCATTAAAGTTAAAAATCCATTGGATACCCGGGTATTTTAACTTTAATGGGTAAACCCAATACACCCAATTTGCCACCCCTATATTAAAGATAGTTTATATGCAACTTCTACAACTTTGTAATAAGCATAATTTTCTGTAACACATGGAGTATCAGAAACGGAAGAAGTTTGTATGTTGGTTATCCAGTATCAATATGGGAAAGTCCAGGCTTTACTAAAAGAATGATTCCATGATACCTCATTGTGTTACCACCTGTTCTCAAGCAGTATTTTCATTTTTTGAGTCTCTGTTCACTTCATGATTGATAGATAACTGTATGTTTGATCAAATCAAAGAACTAGTGATTGTCCTTTAATCTTCTTGCCGTCTCAGTATCTTGATTTCTGTAATCGCTGGATAATAGGGAGGTACATCTCGTCCATATAAAGTCAAATTTAAATAATTGACATAAAGGGGGGAAATCAAAAAGATTATCATCCTTTAAGAAACATATACCAACGTAACATATGAAGTGCCCAATTCTTAAAGGAATACAAGAAAAATAAGTAAGGTAAGTGCTTTAGTTTCAAGATTAAACATAATCTTCCATTCGCAATGCTGGGCCTATAATTGGTCTTTCTTGACTTTGTATATATTTGCCATGCTCCTCGCATTTTTATGAGCTCTTCGCTTGAGACAGGAAATTGAGATTTCTCAATTACAAAGACACCTGTTATGCCAGACTTGAGGTGTCATTACTACTTGATTTTCTCAATCACTTGATATTGACTGCAGTAATCATATTCACCAGGATTCTTCCTTGTCAAATTACTTCCACAATAGGCCCCTTGTATGAAAATGCTTAAAACTGTTTTTATCTCTTGCAAATTCATGCACCTGTAGTGTTTTCTAAACAAAATTAATTCCTTGAGAGTTGAGATTCTTTAATTCCAGCACTCTTTGGCCAACATTTTGTTTTGTCCTTCGTATATGCAAAATTGGTCAATTGTTCTCCCTTAGTTCATTGATCCATTGCAAAATCTGGCTTAAACTAGTGACTTTCCTCGTTGCATTCCATTGAGAGTTGTTAATATGAAGTGTACTTGTCAACCAATTGATTTAAATCTGATATAGTTTATTTCTCATTTATCAAATTTCCTGTGGGATCCTTAAGCAGTTTATAATTTTCCAGTTTATAATTTTCCTTTTCTTTTCATTTTACCTCAGTATATGAAGTCTTTCTGTATATAAAGCTCACTGTTCTTCCTGCTTAATTCTCAGTCAGACCATTATGAACCTCTTTCATTGTGTTAAGTTTGCAGACAGAGTTCCCTGCAAATACAAACATCCTATATGTGGATTTGCATGCTGCAGAACTCATTGGATCAAGTAATAATGAGACCAGTTTACCAGGCATGGTACTCAATGTGAAGAAGCAAATCAAATTTGTGGACCAATTTGGAATGCAACACAGGTACACAATTTTGGTATATTATACTCTATAAATTTTATGTTTATCTCGCACATACTGGATACCGTCTTTTGTGTCTGCATCAACCTTATATTCAAAACGACCTAAAGCTGCTACGAAGGCAGAGATTGCAGTTTGATACTAATGGGTTGAAACATTGTACCATTGATTTTGGAATGCTAACGTTAGCGATGCTTAACTTTTTTATGGTAGCATCAAATATAAATAGTTGGAACTTTAAATTTATGGTGCCTTACAATTTCTGTTTTTGGTATGATTGAATTTTTGGCTGCAGTGTCCCTGGTGGACGTCTTGAGTGCACAATGCAAAACATCGCCGATAATTTTGTCAAGACATATTCCTCTAGACATTTTAATGGTTCAGAAGGTATGATATGCTTGAATGTATATGTGTATATATATGTGTGTGTGTGTGTCTGACACATGTATACTGTGGTGAGGAACTGTTTTTTTGCATATGTTCCATTGTGCTAAAGATATTGCTGGGTGAAATGGTTGCAGATATGCTGGATACGTTCATTGCTTATAACAAAAGGAGGAAGGTTACCTCTTCTGCGAAGAAGAAAAGAAGATATGCTGACAAGTCTCTCCACCAGGTTCATTTTTAGAAATCACCTTTGTGTTGTTTACTGGAAATGGGATAGTAAATTCTGCTTTAAGTCATGACTGTCCCGACATCTCCAAATGTATACTTTTTCTAGGCCTCACGTTGTTCGCCCCATTAATATTTTTAAGAGTACCTTGGCTAGTTTTATAGGGAAGTATTTCTTTTTATTTCTCCTTTCCCTTTGTTGTTGTCGATGATTGGATGATGTGCTACTTTCTATAAGAATGGTCTGACCTACTGCATCAGTTGGAAGCATATGGTCAAACCATTGCAAGAAGAACGTATCTTTTGGATAATTGTGAGAAATTCCTAAAACCATCTTCAATGAGTTGTGTGCCGACTTAAGAGGTGTCTAGTTTGAACAGTTAATTTTTGTTGTGCCACCCTAAAGCCAGTTATCGAGGGTCGTTATCCACTTCTTTGGCCTTTTTTAACTTCCAAGAATGTTCCTAACTCATTTGGTAATTGGTCTGCATTATTGCATGTACATGTCAAGAAATGGATTTACTGAACCTATTGTTACATGTATACAGACTCCTGAAGGTGCACTACTGGATATCATTCGCAATGCCTATGATCTTCTTTCCCACTGTGATATAGAACTCCCTGAGGTACATTGCGGTCAGTTTGGAAATGGTCAGATTGAGTTTTCATCTGTCAGTAGATATGGTGGCATAGTGTGTAATCTTTTTGTTCTTGGTACACTATTTAAATCCATATGTGGTTGTTGGTTGTAATTGATTCTGCAGATTGAAGATAATGACAAATATGCCAACTCTGGACCTCCGTATATCATCCTCCTTCACCCTGCTTTGGGCCCACTATGGGAGGTCACTAGACAAAAAGTAAGCTTTCTGGTTTATTCTGGAAGATCTAGTGGACTATCGCCCCTTAATTCTGATTAATCTGTAGTACATCCTTCCTGATGATAATTATCAGGTATAATTTGGAACACTAGAAAAAGCATTCATCAATGAGATTTTTCTAAGACGTTTCAAGTGTTGTACCCCATCCGCAATTGAATGCATATTCACTCATGCTCATGAACACTACTTGAAACCCAAATGCGAGTACTAGTTAAGAGTAGATCTATCCGGTGCTGGTAAGGTCGGGACTGTGGTCGTCCGTATCGCACCAAAAAATCTCGACCAACCGGTGTGTCATAAAAGTGATTATGATCATATGATTGACACATTAGTGAAAGTCAAAATTGGGGCATTCACTTTTAGATCTCTTGCACTAGCTATATAGTCTGTGCCTCATACTTTAGTAAATCATGATTCGAAGAAGGGTTAATGACAATTTAGACCCTAAAGTGCTATACCACCCTCCCAAACGAAACCTGATGTTTTTTTTTTTCGTTAGATCAGACCTTGATGTGAAAAAATACTCGCCAGTTAGGGCCTTTTTAACGGTTTTCGTTAGAAAATTCAGTTAAGTACCATTTGCATGGCACGTGATCAACAAAATGGATGGATTTGTAATTGATATTAACTATTAAGGGCTTTAATGAAAATTCTGAAACTTAAGGGTTACAAACTATAGATTAAGGTTTGGGGGGTGGTCAAATAAATGTGAGTATCATCTTCAACCTCTCTTTTGTCCTCTCCACTCTTCCCGATTTCTCTCTCCCATCATCCCATCTCTGCATCCCCAATCCTCCATCGTCACTCCCTCCCTTTCAACCTAGGGTTCCTGCGCAAGGTTCTTTGACGGCAAGCTTTCTCTCCCACTCCCCTGCAAATGGAAACTCAAACTCCAACCCAAACCCACGAGTGGCGGAGAAGGAACTGATCTGAGCATCGTCAGTCGATTATGTCTCCTGGGTGCGGCCATTGTAGATCTCGGTCATCCTGGTCCAGATTAGCCATTGTTGTTTTGAAATCATTGTCTTCGATTGTAGGGGACTTGCTTTTGGAGAAGGGACTTCTTGAGCAGTGATTTGGGGATCCAAATCGAGATCGAAATCAAGACCTCGATAGGATGCTAAGGGTGATATTCTGCAATTTTGGTGTATACAAGAACTTGGGTTTGTAATGTGAATTTTAAAATTGGGATTTGGGAAGAACAAAGCGGCAACCGATGACGTTTTTTCTCATGTTCTCTCCACCATGGCTGAGTTCTTTCGAGCGGGCCAAACTCTGGATTTCCAGATTCAAGCCGTCGATACTTTTCAAATCGGCCATCCGGTCGGTCGAGGATTTGAGCGGGGAGTAATCGGAGAGGATTGGGAAGATTAATTTAATTGGTTGATCTAATTTATCAAAAACATACTACTAGTGATGCTTCATTTCATATTTAATAATTTAATATTGTTTTCAAAAAAATTGTTTTTTGTTAATTTAATATTTTGCTAATATGGTAAATAATAAGGATTGAATAAAAAATAATTTATGTGGGTGAGAAAAAGTAATTAATTTCTTATATTTTAAATTAACGTTTTTAATTATTCCCATTTTTAATAGGTGCACAAATATTGGTATTTTTTATTTTGAAATGATCATTGTTTTGATTTTCAACCCTACTAAATTTGATATTTTCATTAAGCCCCTTAGCAGAAATTTCAACTTCAAACTATCCAATTCCGTCAATCATAGTTATAAATCCCGTCCCATACCGGCCGGTACGTTCCGTCCCAGTCGAAAACCGGTGCGGTACAAGTATAATTCCGTCTCAGTTTCTGTACCGCCCTGAACCGCCACGTACCGTCCAAACCGGTCCGTACTGGACCGAACCTGCCGAGATGGTTGTCCCTGTTGGTACGCGAAAAGAAAGAATTTTAAACCAATTTTTAATTGTCGGACCTAATAAAAATATATTCAAACTTGAGTTTTTTTTTTTATATAAAAAAAAACTATGCCCTAGATTTATACTTCACGATTAATCAACATCCATTCACCGCAATAGAACTTTCAAGGTCATTAAGTCGCTAAACAGGAACAAAGCAGCCTGTAGTCAAAGAAATTGAAGCCGCAGATCAGTAATTTGTAAGCAATCTAGACTAAATTTATGTTAGTATTGGTATAGTTTGATGATAAAATACAAGCTTCTGTAATTTTTTGTTGAACATATGTTATATATATAATTATCTTAAAAATTACTAAAAAGTGCGGTAAATCCGATATGGTACACCGGTATGTTCCGGTACTGGTACGTCCCGTTCCAATGTCAAAACTGGTGCGCTGTCCGGGACGGTATTTATAACTATGCCGTCGATCACGTGCCATGCACATGGTACTTAACTGACTTTTCTAACGAAAACCGTTAAAAAGGCCCTAAATTGTCATTAACCCTTCGAAGAATGAAGCACTGGATGATCAAGTAACAGAATGTAACTAAATTGCTTCTGCTTTTCCTGTTTCTCAGTTTCATGGAGGTTCTATATCCAAGGGTTCTGAGTTACAAATAGAGGTGGCAGAGTTTCTGTGGAGAAATGTTCAGGTTAAAAGTTTGTGCTGCATTAGGAAGTCAGTTATACAATTTAGTTTGCTTTAGCTGATTTAATTTCATCACTCCAGCTTGAGGGAAGCCTGATCATTGTGGCCGATAATGTTATGGGCTCTGCTCAGGTTAATGAAAACAGTGAAGGGATACTACGGTATGGGCACAGGTATAACGTACTACCATATGCAGAAACTGATTGATATATTGTTGTGTAATTGATATGAATGCTATACATGAGAGACTGTTTTTTTATCCAGGTGCGGAAGGTGCAAGTTAAAGAATGTCAAAGTAGTGAATGATGGTGTTGACTGGAATTCGAACGTAAATGTATATTGGAAGCATGAATTGGAGCGGCTTGAGGCATTAAAGATTACACTGCATGGAAATGCTGAATTTGAAGCTGTGGATGTTGTTCTTCAGGTTAGTTTTGCAGCAACAACACATTTTGACACGATGGTTCCGAATCTGAGATGTCTCTGTTATCCTTGTTCTATTCAAGTTTACCTTTTCTTTTGGGGGGGGGGGGGGGGGAGGGGGTTGGGGGGGAACTGACGTCCTTCAGAATATCAGTGGACTCAGCTGGGCTGTTGGAACTAGGTACAAGGATGCTTAGTGTTATGCCCTAAATGAGCTAATAAGTCAGCTACTCTACTATATTCTATAAGGATGCGAGTAACTCCACTGGATCAGTGTTTTCTAATGAATCAAGGTTCTATATTTCTTATTGATATCATCCTCAAAATGTTGCACATGCACAAATCCAATAGACAATGGCTAGTATTTCAGAGATTCAGGCTTAATTTTCCCAATGAAACTTCTTAAGAATTAAAATCTTAAATTTCTGCTGCAGCATTTTTACGTCCATATGGGAAATCAGTACATGATTCTATTTCTAATTTCTTCCATATGCAGGGTAATCATATTTTTGAAGTCCCTGATGGCTACAGGATGAAAGTTACATCAGGAAATTCAGGTATTCAGTTAGTTAACATAGCTCTGGCAGTATTGTGTTCCTATCCATCTGAAGTTTTGAGTATTTGCATTGGCATAATGTTATAATCATATCATGCTCTGTCACGGGGAGTTTTAGTCTCTTGCTTCTTCATTGTAGCTTGCATTTGGAGAAAATTGAAGCTTTGTTTGACTAATCTATAAAAATTGCAATATACTCACATCCATTTATTATAATAGGCTTACATAGTTACAGTCATTGAAAGACACTAAGGAAATAATCAATAGAAACTTCTGGAGTTTTGTATGAACATATACTCTCTCCGTCCCACCCGACTTAGGATATTTTGCCATTTTGGGTTTCCCACTCTAAATAGGACAACCCCAAAATGGAAATGTTTTATTTAATGGTACTCACATTCACACTCACAACAACTTTCCACTCATTATTCTCTACCCCACTTTCTCTCTCCTACACCGCTTTTCATACTTACAACACCTACTCTACTGATACTTTTCCTTAATCCCGTGGCCAACTCAAAAATCCTATTTCGAGTTGGATGGAGGGAGTATATTGTTTTATATGTACCACGTATTGGCTATTGCATAGAATAGTAAAGGGATGTTATAGCTTAACCATAGGTCTCGAGTTTGAGCCTAGGAATGCAGTTGCCTTAGAACTTGGTAGGCAGAGCCTTGTCGCCCTTGTGGTTACCTGGCTGGAAATCTGATAAGTCGGTATCCAATATGGTGACAGAGGGTCATGGGTTATCACAGAACATTGCCTTTCACCTATATCCCGTGAAACAACACATACTTGGAAGAAAATTTTGATATATATCCAGTATCCCTGATGTTGAATTTGTGTTGTTATAATTTTGGAATAATGCACCAACGTGAACCTACATCCATTGATTTGTTCAGTTATAGTTAAGCGAAGTTCTTTGTTTTTATTTTGTTACAAAACATCTAATGCGGTAATGCCTTATATTCAGCACCTATAAAACAGAATTTACGTTATCTCTGCCAATCATTGTCTTTCTAAACAAGTCTAATTCATTAACTATTAATCAACATTGAAGTTTTCGTAAAAATGCCAAATTTATTATTTATTCTCTTCTTATATTTGGTTCAGGTTTAACAATCCAGTTAAATCCTATTGAGACGGAATTTTACAGTAGTGGAAGCTGGTTCTGGAAGTACATGTTAAATGGCACTCATATTCAGTTGGAATTGGTGGAGTTGTAGGGGACTAACAGGTCGTTACCCTCTTGTGAATCGTGGTTCACAGATGGACTCAGATCTAACTTATCACCCTTCTCCCCTGCTTGGTTGAACAAAAGTTAAACCTCCTTCACTGTGGGATGCCTGTTGTAATAACATATTGAATTAGAGCTTATCATATGACCAATAACGTCTCGGCTGCTGCATTGTAAGTTGTAAATTAGATGTAAATTGTGTGTATAAACAGTGTTCTAGCAAAATCAATAAAAATAGATAATTTACTTTCATGATCTCTCTCTCTCTATATATATATTTCTTTATATATATTGTAGTACATGTGTGTGTGTGGACTACAATATCTACTTGAAAGTTTGATGGTACACTAGTCTCTCTTTTGCTAAAGCTTGTTAATTCTGATTGCTGTCATTACTAGTATATTTTTTTTCCACAATGAAGTACATGCATGTCATCTGGGACTATAGTGTATGCAATTATGCATTCTTCCTCATTTACTGATTATCCCCCCTACTTCAATTCTAATTTTCTTTAAATGTTGTGATTCTGTGGAGCTTGGGCGGCCCACATGGAAAAGTACACTGATGGCAGGTTTGTAACGGACAGAATATCTTTGCTTATTAGTATCTTTTGTAGTTGTTGCAGGATCATCAGTCAGCACTTCTCTGTATTCTTATTCAGTTTGAAATTTGATCAGTCCTGGTAATGCTTTCATTCTTGTACTCCGTGAAGTTAAATGCATTCGCAAACTCTTTATGCTATTTTTTCATATCCAAAGTTCATTACAGTAATATATAAATACATTTTTGTTTGTATGATTATCACAAATATACATTTAACTTGCAATCATCCATCTCTGCTTCTCTAGTGTGCGTGTGTTATCCAACAGAATGTTGAGAATGTGTGCAGCATCTATTAAGCAATCTCAGCAGAGCGTCGGCCTTTCTTCGAGCTTTAAGTGACCCATCTACAGCCAAACTTTGAAGAGAAGGAATGCTCCTTGGGTTCATTAAAAGTCTCCTCGCCACCTCCTCACCACCTTCTTTGCAGAGCCCCAATAGCAAAGTGATTGAATTCTCCTTGCCCTTTGGAGATCCAAATCTCAAGAGATCAATGAGAAGAGGCACCAAAACTCTACTCTTCTTTATCTCCACCAACCCTTCCGAGCATCCCAAAAGCAGAGAAAGCACGGACAATGCTTCATCAGTGATACCCGCCTTGTCATCCATCAATAAATCAATCAGCAAAGGTACCGCCCCAGAAAACACAATACTTGTTTTGTTAATATTATAAAATGCTAGATAAAAAAGTGCTGTCGCAGCGTCCCTTTTTCCAGCGGTTGTTCCCTCTCCCAAAAGACCCACTAATGCTGGAATTGCTCGAGGACGGCTACCAATGATCACTTTATAATCATCTACTATCGACAAGCTGAAGATTGCTGCTGCTGCATTTTCTCTCGCCTCCATTGTCTTTCCTGATTCCAGTACACTTACTATACTGTCTATTGCTCCTGCAGCCATTATCAGTACCTTATTGTTATCTAATATAGAAAGGTTGAGAAGGGTAGTAACTGCATTTTCTTGGATTCTTGGATCATGGGAATTAAGCAATGTAACTAGAAATGGTATTGCGCCTGCCTCTGAGATCAGTCTCCGGTTATCCATCCCCGTTTTTGCTAATAATCGTAGCTCATATGCTGCTTGTCTCTGAATGACAGGTGACCCTGTTGCTAGTTTCCCTACCAGGAATTCTGCAGTCATTTTTACAGCATCCATTGCAGTTTTCGTGGCAGAGATATGATCCACAGCATTTTCAGGTGACATTCTCTTGCTACTACTGCTTCTCTCCAGTTCTGATGATGAAGATGATGTAGGATCAGATATGTGTATATTATTTTCTTGGCAAAATTGATGTATTAAGCTCTTAAGTGCATAGTTTGGTATGAGGGCCATGTGAATTAGCCTTTGCCCGCTCTTTGGGCATGTATGGTGTCCTGAATTTATCCACTGAGCAATTGAATTCCGATCGTACGTGTGGCCTGATGCAACAATCACTGGGTCCCGCATCAAATCGAGTGAAATCGGACACCTGTACTCGTATGGGATGTTGAATATCGTTGAGTGAGAAGAATTGTCATGCTGGGAACTTGAAGGCGATCTCGGATTTACCTCCTCTTGGGTTTTCTCGTTTTCTTCGTTGCTAAAAATCATGGACTTGGATAAAGAAACAAGAGATATGAGATTGTTGATATTGGAAACCACAATGAGCCCTCCTGTTCCTGCCTGCTTCTCTGCTTCTGCCTCCAGCTTTGAAATCTCCTCTTCAAAATCAAGTGGCTTTCTCAAACCAATGCGATTCAGGATCAGCTTCAGTTTTTCAAAATCAATGATGCTCTTGTTCTTGCTGTCCCTCTCTGTATAACTACTAGCCATCACCTCAAGAAGCTCCTCTCTTCTTTGAATCTCGCGAGGATCAACTAATAAGTCAACCCTCTTTGCTTGCCTATGAAGAAGCTCGACTTGCTCTCTAGTGTCAGCAGTTATCTTGAGCAAACTGAGAGGTAAAATATCAAGCGCCCTTCCCATTTCATTTACAATTACATGAAACTGATTTGAAACACTCTCAGTACGAACAAGATTCCACATACAGCTACTTTCCTTACAGGCTTGAATCAAGGAATTGACTCTCCGAATGACAGAATAAAGCTCGGTGAGACACAAGATAGAGGAAGGTGGAAGTGGGCTATTTGCTTCTTGAATCTCTTCAAACAATGAAGAAAGAAGTTTGATCCGTCTGATCATTGTAGACACATTCTTAACCTGTACAAATGGAGACTTGTCCATGGATGTAACTTCGTTAGAGAGTTGGATCAATGATTCTAGCAAAGACCCTGTTGGGAGAAAGCCTGAAGAAGAAACCATGATTGGAGGAGGAAGAGATACATCCATGGGTGGCTTTCTTGTACAGTACAAGTAAGTTTTTGTTCATTGTTATGTTAATGATTAGTGGTGGATAATCTTGAAGAATTCTTCTACGTTCGAAAATGTTAAAATAATGACATGGAGTATTGACTGTTTGTATTTGGACTATTAACCTAGGTGACAAGAAAAATGAGGTTAGGAGAAGAAAGTAGGGAGTCTTAAGCTGCTGCCACTTGGAGGACTCACCGCTTTCGTCGGGTTAGTAACATTTAATTATCTGCAGACACTTATTTTATCCGATTTGAGCCGTGTCAAAGCTTAATTTTCTATGGCCATTTGTTTGCATATCTAAAACCAAAATCCCCAGGCTGCATGTTTTGCTGTATACTTGTATGGTAATTTTCCAGCTTGGCTAAAGAAGCAACTAACAAACCCATAATACTTGCATCCCCCTGTCAAAGAAGAATAAACGGTCGTTAAGGAAGAAAAGTCTTGGGGTGGTTCTTTTGTCAATGTCTCTCTGACTTTTTCCAATGCAGTTTTTCAGAAGAGAAATACTGGGTTAGTCATTAATGTATAGGGGCAATGCTAGGGGCACAAAAGAAATTTATAAAATGATGGATACAAAATGAAGTGGCGATATTTTATTGATTGCATCGGTTGTGGACCTGGCACACTCTAATTAAAAGCACCAATAAAAATCACGACACCTCATTTTGTAAGCCAAATTTTATGAAATTTTTTGTAACTTTATATTTATTTACCCATCAAGTATACTAGTCCCAGCCAGGCAAGGAATTTTGTTTTCTTGAAATGAATTTTTTAATTTAATATTCTGGATATCTTGATGTATTGGGTCCACTAACTTAAAACGTCACAGGAAGAGACAATTAGGCTTGATTGGGAATGACAATTTTTTAGGTAAAATCTTGGTTTAAGTATGTTTTTTTTTTTTTTTTTTAATTATATGCATTGCTGACGATGTTTAATTAGTTTATTAATTAATGCATCATTATCATATGTTATTGCTATCACTGTCGCTATCACACGTGCGACGCCAACCCCTAATGGCACCAAGAGCTAGGCCAATGGTAAATCTTACAAGTTTGCTATTTCCATGACTTCGGGACAAAGGCAGATACTCTTCCGATAAACTCGACCTAAGAGGTGGGCACAATAATTAAGGAAAAAAAATAAAATAAAGAAAATATGTAGTAGAAAATGAAGAGAAAGAATGAGTGTGGTTAATAGTAAGTTGGTTGAATAAATTGTGTGGTGGAAAATGAAGAGAGAGAATGAGTGGGTGGGGTAGATTGAATATAAAATTATAAAAAGATTACCATTTTGGGAAGTCTCAAGTGAAGTGGGACGGACCAATATGGAAATAAGTCTCAAGTGAGATGGGACGGAGAGAGTATATAGCAAAGTAATCATTTGCTTTTTACATGAAAATTAAGGAAATATATTGGAAAAGTAGATATTGTGAGTGGGAATGACAGAAAAAGTGAGATAAAAAATATTGAGTGGATAGTTGTTGTGAGCGGAAAAGATAGAGAAAGTGTAGGGATTTTTTTTTTCCTTTTTGAGTAAGTGGTACTTTCTAATTTCTAATAGGATACTCAAAATGGCAAAATGGTTTGGAAGTAGCATGCACTCAATTATTTTAAAATTGGTACTTTTTGTTATGGGACGGAGGGGGAGCATGCACTCACTTTTTTGGAAATTACTTCTATTATAATCTCACTGTCTTAATGATTTATTGACCTAAGTTTTGAGTATTTCACAAATCTTTCGAGGTTTAAAAATGTGTGGTTTCACGATTAAGTGATTGACAATCCTTCATAAACTTTACAATAAACTTATTCCCAAAAAAAAAAAAAAAAAAAAAAAAAGAATCAACAAATGCTAAGTTGAATTGCTGTTGGGGACTCAATGGGCTGTGGAGAGCCATTTTATCTTCTTGGAACAATGATTTGGTCTTGTATAGTGATTTTATGGGATCAAACAATATCACTGGGCCTTACATTGAAGTTATGTTTTCATCTTACATTATGTGGTATCAACGCCCGAAAGCATCTCATGCAAACCTTATTTAGCATTCGAACAGAGTGCCTCGCGATATAGAAAGAGCTGACAAATACTCATGTGAGACCGTCTCACCATGTGAGACGGATCCTTTATGGGTCAAAACCCGCCTCACCCGCCCAGATCCAGCGCCCCACCCGCCCAGCAGCCCCCTCCTCCCAGCGCGCGTCACGTGGCACTCATTAAAAAAAAACCTCCCATAATTTTAAAATGCAATATCTTGTGATTTTGAAGTCGAAAAAAAAAACTAAAAATACCGGCGTGTTCGTCTCGACGAGACGAATAAAACTAGATAGGTCATGTTATATTTTGATTTTTTTTAAAAAAAAAACATAATTGTTAACCAAAAAAAAAATGGGATGCTCGTCTCCTGAGAAGTAACACGTCCTTATGAAGAAAGTAACAGTTTGGTCTTAAAAAAGTAACACTATTGTAAATAAATAGTTTTTGTGGTTAGGAAAAGTAATAATTGAATGTAACACAGTGCATATATGATTGTAACATGTTATATAGATGAATGTAACAGTTTATAGGTTAAATGTTACATTTTTTTTTTTAAAAAAAGTAAAAAATCATGTATATAATCGGTTTTGCATTTCAATTTTAATGTAAACCCCTAGAAAAGTGTTACAATTGAGAAAAAAAAGTTTACATTCATTATTATAAAATGTTAAATTAGTTTTAGGTGTTAATCTTATGTTATCTTTCATTTATTTAAGCAAAATTGTGGTAAATTTATGAAGAGAAAAAAGTGTTACATTTCTTTTATAAAAAGTGTTACTTTTGTTGGCAGAAAAAAATGGCTGGATAAAAAAAATAGAATTTGACGGGAACGGTCGCAAGCCATGCGACCGTTGCACCCTAGTCCACCCCAAAAGAGCTAGAATGGTCGGTATGTAACAATTATGCCATTATTATAATTTTGACCGACTCAACACAAATATGTTAGTACATCAAAAATCCTGCAAGTCAAGACTTCACTCTAGACTCCATCACTTCGGATATTCTACTATTTAACTCTAAATGTAGTAGCTTTAGTATTAGTATTAATAAGGTAAATAAATTACTGACAAATTTGTTCGTAACAATGCAAATTATGTTTTAAAAAAATGTAACACCGGGCCTTGAACCTTATTTCTTAATAAAACGATTAGGTAATATTTCAAATAAAAAAAAAAAAAATAGATGCACTAAGTGTTCAAATTTGAGTTGGTAAGGAAGGTAGCAAGGTAGCAAATACCTTCTTTAGTGCCAACTCAAATTCTATAAAGACATCAATTAAATGATAAACAATTTTTGATATATAAAATTCATTATTTTATGTCGTATTGTTATCCTGTATTTTTTATTTTATAAGTTAAATTTCCAGGTCATAATTAATATCATATTTTTATACCATATTTTTCTAGTTTTCAATTTCAAATATATAATTACTACATTCATCTAAAAAAAGATGTTCAAAAAATATTAAATTTACTCTTAACAAGAGCAATTTATTTTATTTTGTCTCTATGGGGGGGGGGGGGGGGGGGGGCAAAGGTACTAACAACATACAAGTTTTTTCTTTAATTATTGTCTATTATTTCTAAATAAGTTAAGATGTTATGAGAGTGAAATTTAAACTTTTTTAAAAGAATGTGAAAAACGTATTTTTCTTAAAGATTAGAAAAACCTGGTTTTTTAAAACATGTCGTGGTATTTTTGTAAAGAACTTGTACTGTTTTAAAAAGGATGATTTTTTTTTTTGTAAATAACTGAATGGCGCGCATCTATATCTAAATGTCAGTGCTAATATTACAAAGTGACAACTTTTCATACTAGCGTTTATAAACATAGAAACTGTCACTTTTAATAAATGTCAGTGCTAATATTACAAAATGTCAGACATTTTCACTGACATTTATAAACATTGAAACATACACTTTTACTAAGTTTCAGTGATAGTGTTAAAAAGTGTCAAAAATTTACAATGACATTCATAAACATTGAAACTGAGAGCTTTTAATAAGTTATAGTGATAGTGTTAAAGAAAAATATCAGTGCGTATGTTAAAGAGTGTCAGTGGTAGTGTTAAAGAGTACCAGTCGTGTTTTAACAGTCCCATTGTATTCAATAAGTTCATGTTATTTACAAAAATATCATCGCCCTTTTAAAACAAGTGTCAGATATTTTTTTTAAAAAAATGTCACTATCTCTTTCAAAACAACCTGGGAAAAACAAGTTTTTTCTTATACTTCCACAAGAATATCACATGCCGTTTGAGTTCTAACTCTTTAGATTAATAACATACAAGTAAGATGATACATGAAAATTGAAATGCCGACCGACTAAATGTCATAATTTTAATGGCAAAGTCAGATCTTCAAAATTTGAGACAGACTGCTGCAGTGAAAATTTTATTATTTTGTTACTTGTCAAGTGGTCAATGGCCTGAAATGTAATACTTTAACCGTTATAGCATCAACATTTTGAGTTAATTTGTCTTGAGTTGAGTCTTATATCAAATAAATTTTAACTCTGTAAGTGCAGACTATGATGTTATCACAAGTGCTGCCAACACTGTTTCAGTGTTATCAGACGAATGTCTGAATTACTATTTGAACATTATCGTCACATTATTATCTTTTACTAATGCTTAATATGTTTGCAAGAATATCGTTTGTGTTGGTCCATTAATCAGGTTGTACTAAAGTGGATTGCTAAAATCAAGCAAGGAAGTTGAAGAAGGATAAGTTCATGATTTGGAGATAAAAAGGCATGTGAATAATGTGGATAATTGACTTGTTCAAAGGCTAAGCATTTATCAAGAAAGTACAAGACATTTGAAGCTTGAAGGTACAAGAGAATGAAGCTAGAACTTTGGCTCCAAGAAGTGGTTCCTACAAACGTGAGATTGTGATCCTTTTTGCCCAAAAAATAAGCGATCACTCTCTCTACTCTCTCCACTCTTTCCAACGAGTTTTCTAACAATTTTGAAGAATTCCCCAAGTCTTTTGAAGACTATAAATAGCAAGGGTTGGGAAAGAGAAATTACAACACTTGAAGATCTAGAGCACACCCTTGAAGATCTAGAGCACACCCTTGCACAAGAAATATCATACATTCCTGGTTCCGATAGACTCCGTCTTCCCAAACCTCTTTTTTCATTCTTGTAATCTTTGAGTATAAGTTTGTCTTGGCTATGATAGGGTTTAATGTTTAGTAGTTCCATAGAGCATACTCCCCCCGCCCCACCTCACTTAAGACTTATTTTCATTTTGGTCCGTCACACTTCAATTGTGACTCCCCAAAATAGAATCTTTTTATAATTTTATATTCAATCTACCCCACCCAATCATTCATTCTCTCTCTTCATTTTCCACTACACAATTCATTCAACCAACATACTATAAACCTCACTCATTCTCTCTCTTCATTTTCTACAACACATTTTTCTTATTTTATTTTATTTTCTCTTAGTTATTGTGCTCACCTCTTATGTCTTAAGTGGGGCGTGACAGATGGAGTATATTGTAATAGCAATCGGGAAATCTCGGCCTTGTAGGTACAACTCAAATTTATAGTAAAGTCTCGCCTTTTGAGGCACCCTCAAGATGTACTCCCTTCGTCCCAACAGAAGTGTCACTTATTTTCCTTTTGGTCCGTCCCAGCATAAGTGTCACTACCCAAAATGGCAAACTTTTAATACTTTTATATTCAACCAACCCCACTATTTAATCCCACTCATTCTCTCTCTTCATTTTCCACCACTCATTTTATTCAACCAACACTACTATTTACCCCACTCATTCTCTCTCTTCATTTTCTACCACACATCTACTACATTTTCTTAATCTCCGTGTCCCAAAAGTTGGTGACACTTCTGCTGGGACGGCGGGAGTATACATTAATATATCTTGAGAAAAACAATTCTTGTGTTTTTATTTCCCTGCAAACTCTTTTGAAAAATTGTTTTCAACTCGGGTGTGTAATTGTTGTCTGAAGTGTTATCATTGTATCAGCAACACCTTTGATAATACTTTCTAAAATCAAGGTCATTGACATTTTCAAACTCAAATAAAAAAATATATGGTATTTCAATATAAATCATTGATAACAATAAATACTCCCTCCGTCTCATTTTAAATTGCACAAAACTGTCTTTGCATGAATTTTTTTTAAAAATATGGAAAATGTGAAGTGTTGTGAGTGTAGATAGTTTGGTATGAGAGCTAAAGTGGGATAGGAAATAGTTAGTGTATTAGTTGATGTGAGTATGCACTGAGTAAAAAAATTTCAATTTTTGAATTCTGCAATTTTTATGAGACACATAAAATAACAAATTTTGCAATTTGAAATGGGAGGGAATACTTGGATTCGATGTAGCAGTTCCGATTCTAAGTCTGCCGATGCATGATCATTGATTAATTGGGCAAAACAAATGGGGTTTTTCAATTTATTCATTTGTTCTCTCTATAATGTGGGGATTGGGGAATGTGGAGAGAATGATCGAATGAGTTTTTTTTTTTTTTTTTTTTAACAGCTGAACTATATCATTCATTTCAAGGCAATTGCCATCGTTTACAAATTCATATGGAATCTATTACAGTCTTATCTAATGCCCTGCCGATCTATAGCCCTGTCTAGTACAAGTTTCTATGGAGTTTCACCATTGTCGAATCTATTACAGCGAATGATATTTGCTTTTACAAGTTGATGTTGCAATCCTTCATAGACGTCCTTGCGCCATCTGGTAGTCCTCTTGAGAGAAATGAACCTAAGACTTCCCTTGAGCACTTACGCACCCACCCGATACCACAAGGCCAGAAGGCCATTGGTCGAAAAGAGCTTTTTTGAAGTGGTAGAAAAGACGTTGGTGGAGAGGAGAGAAATTGGACAACACAAAAAGCACTTTTTCCAAACCTAAATTATCAACCCAACGTGAACGTGCTCACCTTTCATTTCCAACTTGAGTGTGTCCCTCCCGCCCCATTTTTGTTTCTTTGATACATCCAATCCAAGCCCTTTTTCCCTGGTTGGTTAGGCGCGTTTTAACACGCTCGCTTTCAACCCCATCCCATGACTATTGGCGCGTGTTCACTTTACATTCTGGCTTTTGTTTGGATAGCCACTTTCACCCCCATTGACTCAAAAATAAATTTAAAGGTTAATTACAATTTAAGTCCTCAACATCGTACTCTCTCCGTTTCATTTTAAGAGTTAAAAAATTAGTGGGTTCAAGAATTAAGGAAAAGGTGATGTGAGTGTTGATAGCTGGGTAGGAGGGGGAAAGTGGAGTAGAGAAGAGTTAGTGGATAATTGTTGTGGGTATGACACATAAGACCCACTTTCCATTTTAGGATTTTGACTCTTAACATGAGACGCTTTTTAGGAATTTTTTGACTCTTAAAATGGGACGGAGGGAGTATGTGCTTTTTAAGCGGGATCTTATGTTCTTTTTTTTTTAGCGATTCAGAGCTCGGAATATAAATTTTTGACCAATTTAGAAATTTTTGATGGAATTCGTGAGAAATTTTGTTAAAAACATCATGTGCCGTGCACGTGATTAAAAAAAAGGTCAAAAATTTGCATTTCGAGCTTTAATTCGCTAAAAAAACATGGGTTAAAAATATAAAAGTGGAGTAAAAGGTTGAATACTTGAATGTTATACTCCCTCCGTCCCAATTTAAATTTCAAAAAAAAAATGGTTCAAGAATTAAGAAAAATGTAATGTATTGTGAGTGTAGATAGTTTGTTAGGAGAGAGAAAGTGGGGTAAGAAATAGTTAGTGGGTAATTGTTGTGAGTATGACATGTGGGCCCCCGCAAATAAAAAAATAAAAAACTTTCCTTTATAGGTTTTGAAGTTTAAAATGAGACATCCAAAACCAAAATTTTTGAAGTTTAAAATAGGACGGAGGGAATATAAACTTTCCGTTTCAATTATAATTATACACTTAAAAAAAACAATTAAACTAAAATTTATTTTAATAAAAATATAATATTAAAAAGTGGGGTTTCGGGATCAATGCATACTTCCTCCGTCCCAGGACAAGTAGGACTATACGAGTTTGTACACTAATTAAGAAAAACAAGTAAATGTGTGGTAGAAAATGAAAGAGAGAATGAGTGGAGTAAATAGTAGTGTTAGTTGGATAAATTGAGTGGTGAAAAATGAAGAGAGGGAATGAGTGGGATAAATAGTAGTGTTAGTTGAATAAATTGAATAGTGGAAAATGAAAAGAGAAAATAAGTGGTGTTGAAACATTTTTATTTTGGCCAGTCTCACTTTTAATGAGACGAACCAAAAAGGAAAAAAGTTTCACTTGTGCGGGGACGGTGAGACGGAGGGAGTATGTATTGAAATGACAGTTTTCTGTTTCTATGTGCTTGTTTATTTTCTCATGCAATTTAACCCTCAAAAAGGGTGTATTACATGCAATGCGACAAAATGTAAGTCTGCATCTTCAAATAAATATTGAACTGTTCCTTTAAAAAAGAAAAACAGAAAACTTAAATATACTCATTATGACGCACTCTCTCCATATGCTTTATTTCTTTTTTAATTTTCATTAACATAAATATATTTTCATAAATTATGAAAACCTTAATCAATATAAAAAACAATTTTACAATTTTTTTAATTGTTCATTTTCAGCCATCGTTTACAAATTCCTATGGAATCTATTAGAGTCTTATATAGTCTATTACAAGTTCCTATGGGGTTATGAAACTAAGGGTTCTCCACAAATTTTCCCAAAAGAGAATCGAACCCAAGACCTCCCCTTCAAGAGAAGTCCTAACGCACTAGGTCAGAAGGCCATTGGTACGAGAGATATGATTAGACAAGGTTGATTAGGGCTTCCACTTGCATCTAAAGGAATAGATTGAATACCCCTTAAGAAAGTGGTGGTGGGGGTGGTGGTGCTAAGATCAGTAGATGGATTTTTGTGAACTTGCTCAACCAGTACTAGTAATTTTCATGGATCCGGAATCTCTATAATTGATGTTTTGTGATAACATCATTGACTTTAATAGTCAAGATACCTTAGACAATGAATTCATTGATTTTTATGGTCAAATGATCATATTCACCGGTGCAATTTAACGGTTTATATTTTTAGATAAATACATTAAAATATATAAAATTACTTATATAGTATTTGATTGGGCTCGCACGTGTAAAGGGTCAACTCTGATACCATGATAAAGTCTGAGGTTCCATCCCAGAACCAATTGACTATGGGAGGAATGGCCATGGATCTTTAAATAGTCAGGCATTGACTAGTTAATTCCCGATATGGAATAATTGCTCCAACAATATTGATGTAAAACATAAATAAATTGTACCATGTATAGGTTTCCTTCTTGTGGATGAGCCCAAACTTGTGGTGGTGTGGAGATGCTATGTGAAAAATCTCTTTTACTCGGATCATTTCACATATCTCTTCTCTAACTTTATTTCTATGAAGTGTCATGACCCATCCAATCTTATGAAGCCACTATTGCCTAGTCTACCCTTCATGATATTTATCATTATTTTCCCCCATACAAGCTGTATGAAATACTATTAGAATCAAAAAAAAAAAAAAAAAAAAAAAGGTATGGCCTATGCAGGTCTCGAACCTGCGACCTTCGCGTTATTAGCACGACGCTCTAACCAACTGAGCTAATAGGCCTTTCTTGATGTTAAATAAACTTATTTATTGAGTTCTTGTTGACTATTGTCTACGTATATATATAGCAGTAGCACACACAATGTGGTCCAGATAAAAAATAGTTGGAATTAAATAAAAAGTGAGTGATGAGGAGTCATGAGCCTCGGTCAAGCTCATCTTGTGCAGCTTGCAAGTTCTTGAAAAGGAGATGCACTCCCAACTGTTTGTTCGCCCCTTATTTCCGATCAGACGACCCCAAGAAATTTGCCAAAGTTCATAAAGTATTTGGAGCCAGCAATGTGACCAAAATCCTTAACGAAGTTCCAGAGGAACAGCGTGAGGACACAGTCAATTCCCTCGTGTTTGAGGCAGAGGCCAGGCTTAGGGACCCTGTTTACGGCTGCATTGGAGCCATAGCTTCGTTACAAGGCAAGATGTTTCAGCTTCAGCATGACCTGGCTATGGCTCGAGCCAAGCTTGCTGCCAAGGCGGCTTCTTCTTCTTCTTCTTCGACTTTGTTTGTGTTGGATCATGGTGATCAGTTCTTCAGTTTGGATTCCTTTTGTGAATTTCCTCCGGGCAGTGGGTTGGTTGACCAAAATTCTTTGGAGTTTGACCACCCGAGGAATGATCCTTATTACTTTGATCGTCAACTCCCTTTTCCATAGTGATCTCATCTCTCTGTATGCCTACTGTCTCTAATTCAGCTAAATGGGCCAAAAATATTTTTAGAATTTGAGGTTTATTTAATCATCTACTGCTGAAGAAATCATATCATGTTTATTTTAATTTAATGCAGTTTTACTATAGTTTCTTTCTACTCCTGTAATCACTTTTAGTGGCAATATAAACGGAGTCTGTGCTTCCCTTCCCTGCTGTAGCAGTAGCACCAATGCTTAATTAGTCAGACTCCGCCCGCCCTATGTGCATCCCAGGCTAACGCTTAATTAACTCGTCACCCCTATTATTAGTGCTTGTATTTATAATGGTGTATCTATAACAAGTTTTATAATTGTATTAGGCTTCAATGTTGATATTCCCACGCACATACCGAGGGTAATAATTTGGCTACGCCATTAAGGGGAGGGGAGTGGCTAAATGGTAACACCACTGCAGTGGGAGGGTAGAGGAAGAACACACAAAATTAACTGACAAGGCTACAAATTTCATAAAGTCTTGGAATTAATAATACTGTAATATATAAGTAATATTTATATATATATATGGGGAGTGCATTTACACGAGCACTCACCAGAAATATATTCTTCAATGAACAAATACATGACAAGAATTGATTTTGATACATACACATAATAATAAGTACATCATAAGTTATCATCCCTTCAAATCACCATTTCCAATCATAATATAGGCAATCAATCTCCAACCATAATACGGCTCGGCTTTAACAAGTGTAGTCTCTTTCAAGGCAACAGTGTTGATCCCGTAATCTCTCAAGTTATGACTTCTTCCCTGCTTGAACATAATACAAACGCAAATATCAGTTACCTGATTTTGTTCACCTCAAAAATTGTCAAGGAAAGTAACAAGCACCCAAACAAACACAATCCATAATTGATAGAAAAGGTAACAAGACCATTGACAATTTATTCAATTTTCAACTCACCAATGCATCCCCAGTGAGAAAAAGTTAGGATGTTGGATGGCCCTTTGGATTCTAAGGGAGCTTCAAGCCTCTTTCTGAGCTCCAATCAATTTAAAAAGATAATTTAATGCAAGACCTTTCTTTTACAAGTCTTGGAAGGGGCCCCACTACATTTATTCTAATTGCTCAAGTAACACTGTAGCCCGACTCATGCATTTCTACATTCATATACTTCCCATTTCTAGATAAAGATGTCATACAGAGTTTATGGATAAACATCTAAAATCTGGGCAATTTTACAACACCAATTAAAGATCTAGTGACGGAAGTAATTCAGAGCTCAAAAAGCTTCTCTTCTACGTTATTATCCCCTGATATGAGTACCTATAGAAGTTTAACATTAAGGTCAAACTAAATTCAGGTTATTCCACGCTTCTGGAGGGTATCAATAATGCAGTTGCACCTTGACATGTGCAACTCCCACCTAGTGAGAGATTTTATCTAACCCAAATGTCTAAATCCTGTGAAGATTTCTGAATCTGATGATTGCCTTCAGCTAGGAGCCAAAGTAGATTATCCTCTTCACTAAGAACAGAACGACACTGATTGTGATAATACATACAAGATTGTGAATGAAAAACAAAGGGAGGCAAGGTAATGAGGCTGGTTTCATTCAACTTTTGCAGAAAGCAAAAACATATCCCAAACCAAGCTGCCTAATTGGCT
The DNA here is from genome assembly GCA_026119855.1 of Campanula takesimana. Lineage (NCBI taxonomy): Eukaryota > Viridiplantae > Streptophyta > Magnoliopsida > Asterales > Campanulaceae > Campanula > Campanula takesimana. The sequence goes on from JAOWBW010000231.1 coordinate 166,993, forward strand.
AACATTCTGCCAAAGAGAATTGTTGTTATTCAAATTGCGGGTAGACAAGAGTTGTAAGAACTCACATGCAGGAATATTATTGTTGTTTAACTAACTTCATGTCATTTCCAAGATCACCTATTAAGATTCTCATGATAAATAATAGGAGCATGTCATTAATACGAAAGCAAGTTGCCAAAAAAAGCAAGGTGGCAAAACAACTCTTTCCTCCTTAAACTATCAGCACTATCCCCAACAATTTTTACTTGCAACATTTCCAAATATTGTACCAAATTACACAATTAATGCTTGATGACAATTGTAAATACATGCTCAAGCAGAAGACCACACATTGAAGATATACAGTGCACAAAGCACCCCCTCCCTCAAGAGGTCTAGCTAGCTACGTACCTTTCCCCAAATTAACATCTTTCTCAACAATCTAGAGATGGATCAAATAGACAAACATTCTGCTCCAATAGGCATGGCTAACATTGGTCATTAAATGGATCATAATTTGATGATTGTGGATTATGTTGTAGCAAAAACGATAAAGAATAAACCATCAGAACTTGTTAACACTCACATGTTTAGATATCATAACTCAATCTCATAATGAAATAGCAGTGCCCAGCATTAACCAACAAGACCATGAGCTATAACATGAATAAATAGCTGAAAAATGTCATTACGTCAACTAAAACCAAGCAAAAGGACCATCATTTCCAGAATAAGTGAGAGGAACGGGGAAGGAAACAAGAGCAACTCAGATCTCATTTCCCACTAGGGTATGTATATTTATTTCCCACAACGAACACACACACACAGAGAGAAAAAGAGTAGGTAAATACTTGAGCAAAGAATCACTTCGCATACCACCATATTTTTCTTAAGCTGATTTTCAGTAGCAGTTGCAACTCTTATCCGAAACCATGACCATACCAATTCTGACCAACATACTCCTGTGCTTTCCTTTATGTCCGTCCCAAAATGGTGCAGTTTTACCATGGTACAAGCAAGTAAAGCACAATCCTTCAAATGATTGACAACTCAACTACAACACTTATTTTGGGTCGAAGAGGGTATTAAATTTCTTCAATAGGCGTGTATTAATACTATCATTAATCGATTACGATTGCATAGAGTTTTGGTAAAGCAGGTTCTACTAAGCTATTAGCAGGGAAGAAAATATTTGAAATTTAACAATTTTAGTCATTCTAAATGGCAAACTGATCATGTGCAAACAGAAATGAACACTGGCCAAGAATCTGAGCGCACGACACAAATATAATGCGACATGATCATGTAATCTCCATGCACACACACATACGCAATGCAACATATTCAGGCAATTTCCATGCTAATCACCGAGCACTTGCAAGATTGAAATCAGTTTTTTAGTTTTTATTATGTACTTCAAAAGCCATTCACATAGACTTGCATAGCTCATAAGATATATAGAATGTTTACTGAATATAATTATCTTCCATGTGGCATATAAACTCTCTTAAAAGGCATAAAGATCACCCCATAATAAGATTCGAGAATTTACCAGCAGTGGACGAACGCTTTGATGACATCTTCATCCTCTCGAGTTTGAATTGAGATTCCAAAAACATATTCAACCTCTCAAACTCGAGGCTCTTTGTAAACTCCATCCTCTGCTTCTCTAACTCCATAACCTGTTGCTGCTTAGAACTCTCAATTCTCTCATAAATCTCCCCAAATTTAAGAATTGCCCTCGCCAATTCCTTATGCACTGTCTCCTCCGAAAACCCCACATCCTCCACCCTACGCCCTCCCCTTCCCTCACCACCTCCACCAAGCGAACTCTCATTAGATCCACTCGAATTAGGCATAGATGATTCAGCCGAGTAAATAACAGCCATAGATTTTAGGTTAGGGTTAGGGTTAAGAATTGGTTTGGACTTAGATCTAGATGCAGCGGACGGAGGGGTTCTCTTTTTCAAAGGAGTGATGCTGTTGATGCCGATTAGGTGTTCCATACGGTTGAAGAACGGCCACTGCGACCGCGACGGCTTAGCTTTCTCGAGCTTATACTTCTTCTTCAAGGTGTCGACACGGTTCTTACACTGGATGTCCGTCCTCGGAGCCTTGGAGCCGTCTCGATTAGCGTTAACGGCGTCAGCTACTTCCTTCCAGTCCTTCTGACGGAGATTACCTCGGTTGAGCTGGAGATAACGGTCGCCCCAAGCCTCAATAAGTGCCTCTGTGCCTTCTTCGCTCCAACAGTCATCTCGTCCACCACCACCGCTAGTGTGGCGGCGTAGAGTGTTGCGCGAAGTCGGTTTGTCCATCGATTAGAGAGGTTCCGGTGGCCGATTCCGGCGAGATTTTGGGTTGTTATTTAAAGGATATAAGAGGGATTAAGGGATGCCGGAGGTGAAGTGAGAGGGGATTGGGAGAGGTGAGAGAGCATCGGAATGGGAAATGGAAAGCTGGCCGTACATTTGATTGCCGGAGTGGGGCTGAACGGTCAACAGCTTATTGGAAGATGGACGGAGTGGATTAGGATTCTGATTGCCGATGATCTTACCGTTCCTTTTACTTGCCCGTACGTGCACCTCAAAGATTTATTTTTAACAGTTTTACCCCCATAATTTCCAACTAGGTTTTATTTTTATTTATTTATTTATTTTACTAGAACAAAAGATAAGATTAAATCCATTGCTCACACTGAAATATATCATCTTTTCCTTCACCTATTCTACTTTAATTAGTGATTATTTTAAAAAAAAAATAGGATAGAGATAATTATAATTATACTCCATCTGTCTCAGTTTAAGGTTCTTACTTTCATTTTTGGTATGTCCCAGTTTAAAGTTCTTAATTGCTTTATTCCTTAAATGGCAAATGATGAATAGTGTTTTGGACATCTTTGTCCTCATAAAGTTCATATATTACAAAAAAAAAAACATCACTTACCCATCTATTTTCACCCACTTGCTTTATGAATGAACAATTATATCCCCCACACACTACTTTCTTAACTCAAATATGCCTTAGTTTCTTAATAAGCGTGTAAAATTAAATTAAGAACTTTAAACCGGAACAGAATGAGCAATTATATAAAGTTCGGTCAATTAAACTAAAGAAAAGTAACACAGGGCTCCCTCTAGTTTGTGTAAAGTGAAACCTCTAGTTGTGTTATAACGGGAAGTCTCTAAGATGGATCTGGCCTTATGCCGTATTGCTCTATAAGAGAAGTCTGACCTTATGTCGACCTGCTCTTCAAGAGAGGTCTGGCCTTATGCCAACTTGACCCTTACGGTGAGTTGTTACAGTGTGAGCCCCAAATTCGAAGAGTTGTATTCTGGTTCAGTTTCATACAAGTTTTTCCCATGTGGGAGACTTGTTGCTGAAGACTTGCTCTCTTAATGAGTTTCTCCCGATGAGATTCCCGCGACGAGATGGACATGACGACCTATTCTCTTTAACGACTTCCTTGGGGTAGGTCTCTATTTGACAAACTCCTAACAAGTTTTTGGCATGTGGGCTAATCTAGATGTGGTTCTTTGCAGATTGGTAACCTGAGTTTGTTGAAAGTTTGCAATCCCCAACCTAAAAGTTTAAATTTGCGAATTAGTTACCTAAGTTTGTCAATTTTTTGCAACTTGGTGAATAAACTAACTTTTCGTTAATTTTTTAACAGACCTAAACACATGTGCAACGCACATGACTTTTGAAAAGGGCAATCCTGACAATTTTCGGACCTAAACACATTTGCAATGTGGTGATTGAGTTGCACACCTCAGAAAATTGACAGTATTGTCTTTTTAAAAAGTTATGTGCATTGTACATGTGTTTAGGCCTGTCAAAAAATTAACGAAAAATTAGTTTATTCACCATATTGAAAAAAATTGACAAACTTTGGTAACCAATTTGCAAAAATAAACTTTTAGGTTGGGGATTGCAATCTTTATACAAACTCAGGTTACCAATCTTTAAATTACCCAATCTAGATGGGCCACACTTGGGCTTGAGTCCGATTGCATAACGGGTCCTTCTTAGCAGTTTCAAGCTCAATAATTAGGGGTGAGCAAAAAAACCCGAAAAAACCAATAAAACCGAAAAAACTGGACCCAAAAACTGGTCCAATAAGCTATTGGTTAGGACCGGTTTCCAAAAATTAGAAAACCGAAATTAGTGGTTCAGTTTAGGTTTCCAGCTTGTTAGAACCGATAAGAAACCGAACCGAACCGATAACCTAAAACTATGTCATTTTATTCCTAGCTTATTATTTGAATTAATAGTTGTAAACTTTAATTTGTAGTTTTTTGCCCAAGTAGCATGGCCCATTGGCCCAATTCATACTTCAATCAGAAAATGTGCCTTATTTGACCTTATTATTTATTATGTGCAAATTGGACCTAATTTGAATGTAGCCCATTAAAGCGGCCCAACAAACCCACAACCCAACAGTCCATTCTATTGGTTTGACACCGAACCAAACCTATATCACACCGAAACCGAACAAACCGGACCATTAAGAAACCGAAGCTTAATGGTTTTGAATTACATAAACCGATAACTATTGGTTTGGTGTCAGTTTTGGCTTAAAACCGAACCAAACCGACCCGTGCACATCCCTATCAATAATTTTAGCTTTGGCGCAAAAAAACATTTATACTAGACGTAAAAGTAAATGCTGATTAATCGAGCATAAATTTGCAGCTATAGCTACGATTTACTCCCTCCGTTTCATATTACATGACGTTTTAGAAGCAATTTTTTGTTTCAAAATACTTGACGTTTTACTATTATCAAGAAAGAATTCTTGTTTACTTATACCCTTATTCATTAATTGTGAACTATTTTTTGTATAAACATTTAAATGCTTAGGTAATTGGATATTTTTAGGGGCACATATGTCTTTTTAATATATATTAATTGCATTTCTTAATATGTGTGAAGGAGTTTAAAATGACATGTATTAAGAAACGAAGGGAGTACATAGCTCGCAAATTATGATTTACTTGAAGAAAAGATCTCAAATTTTGTAATATCTGCTTTTTTGAAGTTGATGTCTCGAAATGTAAATATTTTAAAACAAATCGGTAAGACTACCAACAATGGTTTCAACTCCCCTTCCCATTTCATACAACCACTTTAACACTTTATCCTATCCACCTCATTTTTCATACACCCCTTTCATACAACCCCCCTACAATGGTAAGTTGAAAAAAAAAAAATTATCTCCCTCTCACTCATCATTCTATACCCCACTACTTTTATATCATTTTTATTTTTTATAGGGAAAAAATAAAATTAAACGGACCAATGAGTGACAGACACGTGGCAAACACAAGAAAAAAAAAGAAAAAAAAACCGCCCTGCGCTGCACCACACGCGCCCTGTCGGGCCGTGTGGTGCACGCGCCAACGCCGGGCCAGTTGGAGCACGCCACGTGTCTAAGATGCCAGCTTTCCCAAACTTTCAACCCGTATGAATTATTTCATCCCCCAAATTCAACACCCCCAAATTCAACCACCCCCACAATGGTTTCATACAACCTCCCCCCTTTCATACACCATTTCATACCCCCATTGCTCATAGTAGTTTAGCGTTCAGACCAAACAATTTTGGTTTAATTTAAAGGCTTAAATATTTTTGTATTAAACCAATTTTATATTGTGGTCAATTTAGAGCTCGAAATATTTTTGTATTAAACCAATTTTAAACCTTTTAAATTCATTAGAAATTTTATTCAGTCCCGTGTGTAGAGCATTTACTCAACATGAATCCCCTTATGAATGAACTTCAGACCGAGAACGCTAGGCGGTGCCTAGTCGGGATATAGGCAGGGCTGAGAATTCAGAAATAACTACAATATCCTAGACAGGACCTAGGTGTTTCATGAACGCCTAGCGCCTAGCGGGGTCTTTTACAACACTGGTTTAGACCCTATTTTGTTATTAATCTTAATTTAAAACTTATTTTATTTTGAAACTTTCAGTTTGATTGATCAAAAATAATATCCATTTAATATAAAATATTCCCCCATCGCATTTCAAATTACAAAATTTACCATTTTTGTTGTTCTATAGAAATTGCAAAATCCAAAAGAGTAGGTTTTGGGGGAAACTAGTTCCTTCATAAGTTACTCCCTCCGTCCCGAAATACTTGTAGTTCTAGGATTTTCACACATATTAAGAAAAACAATCAATGTATATTTAATGGAAGAAATTACCTAAATAAAGGTATATTTGACAAACAATGTCAAAGATGTATAGATAAAAACAAAACTACAAATATTTTGGGACGGAAGGAGTAAAAGTCCAATTTTTAACCCTTAAACCTTACACTAAATCTGAAACCTTAAGCCCTATAAAAACTTGACTTTTTATAGCTTGAGGAACTAGTTGCCCCCAAAATTTTCTGAATTAAAAAATGGAAAGTTTTTACCCACTTGCATACTCACATCAAAAACCTACGTACTATTCTCTACCTCACTTTCTCTTTCATTCCAAACTATCTACACTTACAACACATCATCTTTTTCATTTTTTCCTTAATTTTCGTGCAAAAAGAATTTTGTGCAATTTGAAATGGAACGGAGCGAGTAAAATGTATATAAAGAAATATTATAGAGATGAGATGAAATTGATCCCGGCAATCATAGCCTAAAAAAATAAAGAACTGTATTAGGATCATTAGAGTTTATAAAAATCATCCCAAGCTTTCAATAAAAAAATCCCAATATTTGCAAAAAAAAATTAATGTGCAGTAGTTTAATTAGACAGTCCACAACGTAAATCATAAAAATCCTTGAATCTCCTATCGATTGGTAAACCCCTCTTTCTCATTTCCCTCACAATAAATTCAGCTTCATCCAATTTACCGTATTTGATCAAACGGCTACAAAGAATCCCAAAGTTCTCACTATCTAACCCTTCCTGCCGCCCTTGGTAAGCCATCACGAATTCCACCGCCTGCCCACAGTAGCCTAACCTGCAAAGCCCCCCTATAACATGCGCAGCGGTGGCGTACAACATAGGCTGTCCCAAATCCACCATCCTTCTCAGTATTGTAAATGCTCCCACCACTTTACCTGACCTGCACGCGCCCAAAACCAACGCGTCGTACGTCTTGTTATCCGCCTCCAATCCAGCCTCCTCAATCCACGTCAAAACTCCGGCGACCGACGCCAGATCGCCGGAGTAGCAGTACGACGTCAGAATTAAATTATACGCCTGTAAATCAGGCGCAATTTCGTTTTTTCTCATCAAATTAATGACATGCCTCGCTTCGTCCATCTTCTTTTTCTTCGACAGCGCCATGAGTAGGGGATGAAACGTGACCGCGTTCGCACCGTGCCTCTCGCGGATCATTTGATCCACCACGCTCACAGCCTCGTCGGTGCGGCGTAACTTGCAGAGCCGCGCGATGAGGGAGTCGTACGCGCTCTTCCGGGAGAAGCCGTCGTCGAGACGCGCTAGTGTTTGCAGAAGATCAGTGAGCAGGGAGAGGTCAGTGGCGATGAAAGTGAAGGTGTTGTTAGTGTTGAAGAAACCGTCCTTCATTCGCTTATTGAGGAGGTGGTGGACGGTGGTGAAATCCTTTTGACGGCCGGCGGCGTTGATTAGTTCATCGTATTGGGCGGAGCTGGGTTCGTCATGGATTGTGGAAGCTTGTGTGTTGAAGAAACGATTCATTTGCTGCAAAAGTGATGTCGATTTCAGCGTTTTGCGAAGAAGAAGCATGATTAAGGGTTTAAGCAACAGCAAAGCAATGGCTGTGTGATTTCATTTGAGTGTTTGTATAGGGATATGGGTTAGGCCCATATGTATGTAGTGGTTACCTTCGAGGCCCATTATAGTTTTTTCTTTGATTCCGTGTTGACATTTTCAAAGCATTTGAGGCCCATATGAGCTACCATTTTTCAACCAAACGAGGTCCAATAGAAAATATTCCTTCCATCTTATAAAAAATTTAAAGTAGAATATGTATTGTGATTTGTGAGTATGAAAATAAAGGCATGAGAGAGAGTGAATAATTGTTGTGAGTATAATAAGTGAGTTTCAATGAATAAACACTGGCGGACCTAGGTGTAATGAATGGGGGCCATTGCGTTGTTTTGTTTTTTTTTAAAATGAAATTACTAGTGCAATTTTTTTTTAAAAAAAATTGGGGTATTAGTGCAATATATTAGACTTTGCCCTCTTTATGTAAAAAGTATAAATGTACTACTCCCACTGTCCCTAAATGAGTGTCCATTTTTAAGAAATCTTTGTCCCTAAATGAGTGTCTTTTTTTAACATAACTTTCTCCCTAAACGTTTTTTTTCGAAATTTTTCACCGGTTTCTTTATACGTGCAAAACTAAAGGTTTGGAAAGGAGATTACAAGATTATATATGAATCGTTGTTACCAAATTGTTCAAAAAGTTGAGATTTTCAGTGTCCCTTAAAATGAAATTTGGACACTCATTTAGGGACAGAGGGAGTAACATTTATTTTTGCTCCCTTTAAATGTGTTATGCAATTTTGTTCCCCTTATGAAAAAATCCGGAGTACTCCACCGAAAAAAAAATACATTATAAAATTTTCATATTAAATTAAGAAAATAAAACCTATAGTCAAAAGAAAAGTTTGTATAGTAGATTGGTGTGAGATTAAGAGTATTGTTGTTGTTATTGGCATTAACCACCTAGTAGTAGAAACAGAAAGACGTCCCTTTCACCAAACGTACAGTTTACCTGACTTTTCATTATGAATAGAAAGCATTGTTCGTTATCAACCTGAAAACGATGCGAAAAGTAGTGACATTAAAATTTGGCTGGACTCAGAGACATGGTACCCCTTTACTGAAATAATGAAAAAAAATCTAGAATGTGATTATTTTGATATGGGCCAGTTCTGAAGTTTGTAAGTGGACCAACACAGACCCCGCCATCCAAAGCCCAGTTGAAATCGGTACCCTGGATTCATTTGCCGCCTCACATTAATGCCTAGGGTTTATTATGATGTGCAATCTATTTTATGAGAAGGAAAAAAACATAAAAAAACGTACTGGAAAATGACTTATGAGGTTGCTGCTTAAAAGGTCGGCTATATTGTCATAGTTCGGACATAGGATAGGAGTAAGAATTTTCCAAATGCATTAATGGCTGTTGCGGACTAATTAAGTCAAGCACCGAACTCTTGACGTTAAGTCAACTACTTTTGGTGCCACTTCTACCGTGATGGAGGGAGTATATAATATGTCCCACTTAGCCTCACTATTTAACCTCGTTCATTGTCTCTCTTCATTTTCCACCACTCATTTTATTCAACCAACACTACTATATACTCCGCTCAATCTCTTTTCATTTTATGCCACACAATTACTACTTTTCTCTCCGTGTCCCAAAAGTTGAGGCCACTTCTAAGGGAGTATATAATTTGTCCCACTCAAAATAAAATTTTTGATCTCGACACGAGATTAAGAAATACTAATACTCCCTCTTTCCCAGAAAGATAGTCTCATTTTGACTTTTAATGGTTAATAAAAATAAACGTTTACCAAGCATTAGTGTCAATTTAATAATCACAAACAAATTCTAAAAATTGTTATTGATATAAATCACTTAATGATGTACTCCATCTGTCCAGCCCGAAATATGATTTTGGTAGCTTTTTTATACTTTGACCATGTAATTTGAATAAGAAATAATTATCTTAATATAAATTTAAAAATTGTTATTGAGAGTATTATTAATTAAGATACAATAACAATTTTTAAATTTTTATTTAGATATTATTATATTATCTTCAAGAGACTTGGTCAAAATAAAGTCAAGTTTACCAAAATCCTATTTCGAGCGGGACGGAAGGAGTATCAATTACAAATTTTAGAATTTCGCTAGAATGATTAGATCATCACCAATGGTTGGTCAAAGTTCATTTTTGTTGACCATAAAAAAATCAAAATGAGACTATCTTTCCGGGACAGAGAGAGTATTTTTTTTTAGAAAAAATAACTTGAAAAATAAGTGTTGTGAGTATGAAGGAGAGAGAAAGTGAGTAGGAAAAAGTAAATGAAAAAAGTTACATTAATAAAACAATAATAAAAACTTTTGATTTTTAGATGCCTTATTTCGAGTGGGGCAATCAAAATAGCAAAACGTCTTATTCCGAGTGAGACGGGGGAGTATATATTAAAAGTCAAGGAATAAACTTTAGGTGGTGTCATGTGGATAAACTTTAGGTGAATCTTGATTTTGGTGAATTCACATTATTCATAACCTTTTAATTATGTGATCTTTCATTTTTCTCTTGTTAGCTAATAATAGCAGTTAATGAATATAGTTATTATATAAATTAACTATTAATATTAGTAATATTAGTTAATCATAATAGTTACTATATAAATTAACTTTTATTATTAATAATATTAGTTAACGATAATAGTTACTATTAAATAGTGATATTACTATTAATAGTGTTAGTTAATCAGAATAGTTATTATATATGATAACTTTTACTATTAATAGTATTAGCTAATTATAATAGTTACAATATATATAAATATAAGTTAATTAATATTAATAATTAATAATAATAGTTACTCCAGTTGCTCCAAATCGAACGTCCTGTCTCTCGCAAAATGTTTAATCTCTTGAAATTTTACCGACAAATATTTTGTACCTAAAACTTTTTTTTTCATAATTCATTATATTTTACAAAACTAAATCTTAAAAATAAGAATATATATTTTTATGATTTAGTTTTATTAAAATCAATTTTTTTCAAATTGATTCTTAAACCAAATTTACATTCATTTGAGGACGGAGAGAACACTATAGTATTGGGCAACTATTAGTACCATTAATCTCTTCTATTAGCTAATAATATTAATTAATTATAACAGTTACCAAATATGATAACTATTAAAGTTACTATTTATTAAATTGAGACTATTATAATAAATTTTAATTAGAAATATTAATATTCATATACATTAAAATATATTAGGTAGTAACTAGATATCAGTTCCCATATTATATTAGGTAATAGTAACTAGATATCAGTTACCCATAATAAGATGAGTTATAATGTTTACTAATCATAATATGTGTGTAGTAAAAAATCATTAATTTTTTTTCAAAAATATATAGCTAATATTATCAATTCAATCATCTAAAAAAAATTAGAAGTTAACTCTAATTTGTTGTTATTGCCAAATTTTAAATGTTATAATAAGTACAAACTATGTACAACAAAACAAAAGTTGAGAAATACTGAACACGATTCTCTTGAATTTAGAAGTGGAAATGTTTTGATTCATATTAAATATATTCATATTAGTAAAAAAATTATTATGCTAAAAAAATAGTGATGCCACATCAACATTAACCTCACAAATAAGTGACTTTTCAACTTTTTCTCTTAGCTAATAGTTACTACTATACTCCCTCCGTCCCACCCGAATTATGATTTTCTCCCCCGACACGGGGATTAAGGAATAATAGTATTCTATTACAAAAAGGGATAATGTGTTTCAATTAAAAGATTTAACCTTTTTGATTAATCAATAATCATTTTCAAAAAAACAGCCATAAATTAAATTTTATTACAATGAAAACTAAACTCAGTTTTACATTTCATTCAAAGTTCACTATTCTCATTCCCACCACCATCGGTGCACCACCATCGCCATCGTCCCACCACCGCCGCCGCCATCAGCCCACCACCACCACCACCATCGGTCCACCACCACCGCCATATGCCCACAATCAGACCGCCACCACATACCACCATTTCCTCCATCATCATCACATTACAATTGTCAATCTGTCACCACAAAACAACAATACCAAAATGAAGAAAAACAAAGTAAAAAAACATTCCAAAATAAACGATCAAAATATAGATCTACACACACACACCCACCCACCCACCTAGATTAACCATATAACCAAATATATATCAAAGAACACGTCAGATCTATATTGATCTGTTGTTGAAAATAAATCAAAATTCGAAATTTTGGGCGCTAGAAAGAGAGAAAGCGAGAAAATAGTGAATGGGAGGGAGATGGAGAAAGAGAAAGGGAACACACACATACACAAACCCAAACGCCTCAGATCTAATATCGATTTGTTTAAAACAGACCACTATTCGAAAAGTCGGGCGTGATAAAGAGAAAAGGAAGAGAGAGAGAGAGAGAGAGAGAAACTTATCTGAGGTTGAAGGGGGCGACGGCAATGGAGACGTTTCTATGTGGTCCACGATGGCGAGGCGAAAGAAGAAACTGAAGAAAAAAAATCTTATATGTATTGTTTACTTGATTCAAAATTATAAGGACTAAGAAATCGGATTTCGAACCGCTCCACCGAGCGTAATAAATAATATATCAAAATATGATATATTTCTCATCCAAATCTTATTTTGAGCATGGTCACCCATTATTTTTAAGTTTCAAAGAGTATCATTCGGAAAAACAAATCTAATATGTATTGTTTACTTGATTCAAAATTATAAGGACTAAGAAAGTTGAAGTACTAGTAATTTTAGTTCGTCCGACTCAAAATAAATGTTTTTTCTTAAAATATTATTTTGAAAATATTTATTATTATTAAATTTGATGGTAAAAATAAATAAATATTCTTATTGTCCACTTTTTAATTTTTGAAATTTGATATTTATTTTGAGACATAAAATTTTAAAAGTTAAACATTATTTTTGGGACGTAAAGATTAATATTTTTAATTATCACTAGTGGAGTGAATCTAAAACCACAGATATTGCTAAATCAAATTCTAAAGCTCACAATTTCACTTTTTGTGTTTTTTTTTTTTTTGTTTGGTAAATTTCACCATCTTTTACCGATTAATATACATTTTTCTTTTAGTTCAAATTTCAAAATGGGGTGGGGGGGGGGGGTTGGCACATTCACACTTGTACAGTAGAAACTTTATAAATTAATATTGAAGAAATTAATAAACTCTCTAAAATAATAAATTTGTCTGGTCCCGACTTGGGCCAGTTGAAAACATTACAAAAATCGATAATATAATAAGATAATAATTTTTCGGGAAACCCCTTTATAGTTTTAGGTCCCATGAAAATTATAAATTAATAATTCTTAAAAATGAAAAATTAAATATTATAATTTAGTGAAAATATACAACACCTTTTAGATGAGAAGCCATTTTATAAGTTATAATTGAATATTTTAAAAGTTTTCATGTCGAATACATTGAATATAGCTATTCTTCTTGTTTACAATGAATTCAATGTTATCAACAACTTCTCATGCTTTTCAACTTATTATGTACAATGAATTTATTATATACGAAAATCTAAAATTTGTCGAAACAACTAAAAACTTTTTAAATTAATAATTATTAATTAATCGATAAATTAATAACTTTATATATTAATAAATTTCACTGATCCCGACATTATTAATTTATAGAGTTTTTACTGTATATGTTTTTTCTCGTAAAAAAGAATAAGGGTATCATATGTTGAAAGTTCTAAGGGGGGCTATCGAACTAAGTCTATGGTGACACTCTCCAAACTATCCCTTACAAACTTTGACAATAATAGTGACATTAAAAATAGGGTTAATGACAATTTAGGGCCTGAAATGTATGGAGGGTCTTCGGCGGGGGGCCTGACCTTTTTTATTCTACACATCAGGGCTTGACATGCCAAGTTCTCGCCAATTAAGCGCTTTTTAACGGAATTTGTTAGAAAAGTCAATTAAATCAACAAAATAGACGAATTTGTAACTGATATCAGGTTTTAGGGGCTTTAGTGAATATATAGAAACTTAAAGGGTAAAAAAATAAATTTATAATATTTTATGCATATTCTTAAAGTTAAAAAAAAAATATTTTTTGCAAATAATCAGAATTAAAGGATATTAATAAAATTATATAATATTTAAATATTTACAAAAAATAAAATTGTTCAGAATAAAAAGTCAATTTTTCGTCAATTACATTTTACCATTGTATTTTTATGAAATTTTGCTTCATACTCGAAAATATTACTTCTAATAAATTTAATAACAAATACGCATAAATATAATTTATATTCACTTTATAATTTTTCAACTATACAATACGTAGTGAAAAAATTTAATATATATATATATATATATATATATATATATATATATATATATATATATATAAGGACAATTGTTTTCTAAAGCAACATACTTTTATTTTGAGAATTTTTTTTCGAAAACAGACATTTGGGAGGAGGGAGTTATTCTTTTCTTCATCCTAACCTTATTCTGCCTTCGATTTTGCTTGAATTATTTCACACTATTTAAGGCCATATTCTGTCATTTTGCTTGATTTATTGTTGATATAATAATAAAGTAATATTTTTTATTTTATTTAAATTTATATAAAAATATGCATATGCATATATATATATATATATATATATATATATATATATATATATATATATATATATATATATATAATATTGATTAAGATTAAGCTAAATTCCTTATTTTTATATATATTTAAGTAACATATAATTTTATTAATATCCTTTAATTCTGATTATTTGAATAAAAAAAAACTTTTTTTTAACTTTAAGAATATGCATAAAATATTTTACATTTAATTTTTACCCTTTAAGTTTCTATATATTCACTAAAGCCCCTAAAACCTGAAATCAGTTACAAATCCGTCCATTTTGTCGATTTAACGGACTTTTCTAACAAATTCCGTCAAAAAGCCCTTAACTGGCGAGAATTTGGCATGTCGAGCGCTTATGTGTAGAATAAAATAGGCCAGGCCCCCCCGCCGAAGACCCTCCCTTAAATTCAGGCCCTAAATTGTCATTAACCCTTTAAAATATTCTTATCGAAGCTCTTTAACACTAATTTTTGAAATTAAAAAAATTATCACTGACACTCAATTAACACTATTTAAAACTCAAAATCAATAAAACTGGCATAATGTAACATTTACACTAATACTTTTAAAATAATATTAGGGATACAAAATGGGCAGAAGACATGAGTCTACAGAATGTTGAATTTGAAGTTGATTCCAAGTCGGTCTCTGATGGTATGGTCTCAACTTCAGAAGACTTGAAGGAGTTACGATGTATTCTTGCTTTATGCCGGGCAAAACTTAGTGCACATATTTTTTCTCGGTTAGGATGGTTAAGCGATCGGCCAATGTTTTGGCTGATTATGTTTTTAGGACGTCGTTTAATTTTTCAAGTCCCACAACTTGAGTTGAGCTTCTGACTTCTGTGGATAGCTTACCAACTCCTATCTATTTGTGATTGTTAATACATACGAGTTTCCTTAATAAAAAGAAAAAAAAACATTATTTATACTTTTACATGTACATGTCACACGAAAAAGAATACCATTTAACCATTTGCACTAAAAAGCATTTACACTTGCCCACGTCGCCTTCATTGATTGCCCACGTTACCTTCATCCAAATAGGTAAAATCCTTTGGTGGAGATTTAACTGGATCTCTCAATTTGCAACTTAAATAAATTAGGCTCTTCGTAAAATTCGTGAAAAATTTGTTTTACGCTCGTTTTATTGTAAAATATGTTTTTTATTTTTTATGATTTTTTTTTTAATCTTTTAATATAAAATAATTTTTTCACAACAAACAAAGACTCGTAAAACCAAGTATCTCGTCCTATATATCTTGGTTACTTTTGCTGAATTAAATCATATTCCAGGACAAAGGCTGGAGATTCTGTTATCAAACTAATTTTATCACTCATTCAGAATGCACCTAAAAAAGCATTAAAAAGAAAGGAACATGACTTTCTTTAATCAAATCAAATATCACATCATTAGAAAATCCTTATCAAAATATCTCAAGTTCATCCATCTTACAGTAATTTGCGGCTACTCCCTCCGTCCCGGACTAAGAGTCCTACTCCTACCCCTCATTTGCACACTTATTAATAGATATTGGAAGTGATGTAAATGTTGTGAGTGTAAAAGTAAAGTAGGAGAGAGAATGAGTGGGAGAGAATAGTGAATTGATTGGTGTTGTAGTATAAAAGTAAAATAAGAGAGAGAATGAGTGGGGTGAATAGTAAAGATTCTTTGCCATTTTAGGAATAGGACTCTTAGTCTGTGACGTACCAAAATGAAAAGTAAGACTCTTAGTCTAGGACGGAGGGAGTACCTTTTTTCCTCAGCTTTTAGTGATACAAAAGATGTTAACATGGATCCATTGTTGTCAAAAATCTTAACTGGACCAAGAAAAATACGAAAACTACTGTTGAAAAATAGTTTTAAGTCAATCAACAATAGTTTACAACATTTCAAAAAGATTATTAACAACTCAATTACAACATTTACTATGAAACTGAAGATTAAAATTAAAATTTTATATATATACACACACTCTCTCTCTAACTTGAAAAGTTTGTATCATTTTGACTTTTTATAGTTAATAAAAATGAATTTTGACCAAACACTAATATTAATCTAATCATTTTAATAGAATTCTAAAAATTAAAATTAGCAAATTATGAAGTGATTTATCAATTAAAATTTTTAAAATTTACTTGTGATCATTAGCTTTGACACCAATACTTGATTATTGATTACATTAGTATTGATCATAAAAAAAAAAAAAAAAAAAGATAAATGAGACAAATTTGCATAATAGAGAGAGTATTTTAGAGAGAGAGAGAGAGAGAGAGAGATCCATGCATATCCATGGAAAGAGAAATTAAGGCAAAGAGAGAGAAACAAAATCATAATAATAATAATATTATCCTTTTTCTTGCCTGCTTGTTCTTATTCTAGCGTTATCCTATTACATCGTCTCGATCATCTTGCTTTTTACATATATATCATCATCTCTGGTCCCCATATTGGCCATTTCATTGGGGCCTAGTTTTAACCTATAATTATGCTTATCATTTTTCTTACAGCCATTACTCCAGTCTAAAAACATAAAACTACAAAAGGATAGCACATTTTTAAAATACCATTTGATTAAAAAATACTGACGTCTTTATTCGCCCTTCATTACTTTAGACCAAATACAAGTCAGCTCTTAGTCTTACAGTGGAATTATTAGACTAATCCGCGTCTTATATCCTAAAGTTGAATTATCAAACTAGATACTACTTTGATAGTTCAATTGTGACACTAAATTTAATTAGTAATAATTCAAAAATCTAAATAATAGTCCGGGGATTAAAACTCTAATAGATGAACTACCGGACAAAAAATTGTCCACTATTCTTAATTTTCTCTTAAGAAAATCTGAAAAACAACCACATAAAACTTCAAAATCAACCAAATAACAGTATTATACAAATTTGTCCACTATTCTTAATTTTCTCTTAAGAAAGTATAATATATACTATATATATATATATATATATATATATATATGGTATACTCCAATAAAAGCCTAAATAGTGTAAGAACCATTAGATTAAAAATTAATACTCCCTCCGTTGCAAGGAAGTTGCAACATTTTGTTTTATTAAGAGTAGATGTAGGTAATTTTTGATGTTATAGAGTTTTATTAATTAGACTTATTTTTAAAAGTGTTTTACTTGTTTTCAAGTCTTAGGAGCTCCATAAGAGTAGGGTTAATTGTATTTCTGAAAATACTATTCAAGATCATAATTTTGAAAATTTAGCATTGTTCTTAGTTCCTCAAAAGTGGAATTGTTCATTTTAGATTGTTAATTTCTTAATATTTCCCGAGGCAATTCAATAGCTCATTGAAATCTATCCATCTGGTCTGGTTGCGTACAAACAATATAATTTTAATGTTTATTATTTTTTTCGGGTGTTCTTGATCATTAGACTCGATGTCATTTGTTTCTCGTTTTCGCTGCTCATTCGCCGTTCGTCCACTCATGAGCAACAATTTACTTATTTGTCCCCCCCAAAAAGGGGTCTTATTCTAATTATTATGATTAATATAAATAATTTTGTTAAACGATTATATAAAAATTATTTTAGCAATTTATTTATTAAAAATATTTCCTGATTCAAACCAGTAAAATAGAGTAAAATAAGAATGTAGTCACATTTGGTTTTCTTTTTTGGATTAGATGCTCATGCTCTACATTGATAGCACTAAAACATCAGAAGTGTCTCGTACCCGTATCAATGTCTTACATTTTTGCTACTGCAATCTGCGCCACAATTGGCTAGCAATCTAGCATTATATCCACACTTGGATATAAATTAACTTGTAATTAACACCATAATCAGAATCTTGAATATAATTAAAGCATAATCTCTCTCCCGAACCAAAAATTGTATACTAAGTGACATTTTTTAATAAGTTTTGAGAGAAACTAATTTCTCCTTAAATTACACAAAGTCCACTTTTTCTTCTACTTGCACGATATTTAAGAACAGATTGAAAAACAAGACTTTTTATAATTTAAGAAAAAACTAGTTTCTCCCAAAATTTTGTGGACATTTTTATCATCTTTTATATATTCTGATTACAAATTCATGACATTTAGTTTCTATTACTCCGTACTTAATTAATTTCTCTATATTTTTTTATTAAATCAATTGACATAAATAACCTGATAGAAAAGTTTTTCTTATTTTTCTTTTCCTTTTTATAGGATGTATCGGCGAAGCCAACTGGGACTGGGATTCGGATAAGTTGTGGCGGCATAGGGCGTAAGGGCGGGGTGGCGGGTTGGTGGGATTGCGAGGTGGTTAACGAGTAGAGTTAGGGTTATTGTTGGGTGGTGTGGGGAAGTTGGCGTTGAGAAATTGTTGGCAGAAGCTAGGACATTGGTTAAGAAAGTGGCCAAAGTCACGACACCACTGACAACGTCCTTTTTATTGGTTGGGGGTAGGGTTTAGAGAAGAGGCGGGTTGGTGTGTGTATTGGGGCGGGTTGGTGGCGGATGTGCTGGGATTGCTTTTGTTGAATTTGTTGGTGTTGTTCTTGTCGGTGTCGTGGACTGTGGCAAGGAAGGTGGTGGGATTGGTATGGTGTCTTAAGATGCATGAGAAGGGATCGAACCCAAGACCTCACACTAATGTGAAGCTTGACTCTACCATTGAGCCACTCCTTATGGACTATGAGTTCTTGTCATATTCTTTACAGTTTCATATATTTTATTATTGTTTCCCTTATAGGTTTGAGTTTAAAACGGGACACCAAAAATAGAAATTTTTAAAGTTTAAAATGAGACAGAGAGAGCATTCAAAATTGAAATAAATTAAATTAAATTAAATTAACCTTTAAAATTAAAAATATATCTATGGGTGGAGGAGAATATCTTTTTTTGTTCAAAGGAAATGATAGGGCAGAGTTAGCCCATCAACACGGCTTAGCTAGCCTAACATCATTTAGCGTGCCTAAGTAAGACATAATGCCTTAATAAACAAGGCAATCCACAGTAGTTAACTTCAAAATGTGGGCCACTAAATCAAAAAAATGCACATGGTTAAGATTTGTTATGGCTTTGCTTTTTAGACAAAATCAATCGAACCCCGTGCACATAGCATAGGTCATATGAACGAATAATGCATTCTTTCCAAATCTTTACATCATTGATTCAAGACAAATTACCTTTAAAGACTAAGGGAGTATCAATTACTACTCCCACCGTCTCAAAATAGATGTCGTTTTGAGAGTTATTTTTTGTCTCAAAATACATGTCGTTTTACTATTTTCAAGTTTATTTTGTTGTTGTATACCATCTCTACCCTTATTAATGATAGTGGACTATCTCTTAAACAATTATTTAATTGCCTAGGTAATTGAATTACTTTAGGGGTATATAAGACTTTTTCACATACATTAATTGTATTTCTTAATATGTGTGAAGTGGTTGAAACGACATTTATTTTGAGACGGAGGGAGTATCATTTTAGATTTTCATTAAAATAACTAAAATTAATTTAAATATATCACAAATTTAAAGTAAACTCAGATTAACAATAAAAGGTAATATTGACTTTTTGAGATGGGGAAATTAATTTAAGTATAATTTTCAACTTCTATTATTATAAACTACTACTCCCTTCTCTCGGAAAAAAAAAACACTACTACTCCCTCTATTATAGAGTAAGTGTCCACTCTTCTATTTGCACGAAAATTAATGGTGGAAGTGATATGAGTGTTGTGAGTATGAAAAGTGAGGTAGAAGAGAGAAACTGAGATAAAAAATAGTAAATTTATTGGTGTTGTGAGTATAAAAGTAAAGTAAAAAAGAGAATGTGTAAGAAGAATAGTAAAAATTCTTCTTCATTTAAAAAATGAATGCTTATTTTAAGACATACTTATTGATTGGATATTTAATTATTCCCTCCATCCCAAAATACATGTAGTTTAAGGGGTTAAAATTTGTCCCAAAATATTTGTAGTTTTGCTTTTATCTAGACATCTTTGACATTGTTTGTCAAATATACCCTTATTTATAATGGTAGTTGTGATTGTAAAAGCATTTAATTGTCTTGGTACTTGAAATATTTCAAAGGTAATTTAGTCCATTAGACATGCATTGATTGTTTTTCTTAATTTGTATGAAAATCTTAGAACTACAAGTATTTTGAGACGGATGGAGCAATAATTAATGAGGCCTTAAAATAGACATATAAATAATGGTTGACAGATC
The DNA here is from genome assembly GCA_026119855.1 of Campanula takesimana. Classification (NCBI taxonomy): domain Eukaryota; kingdom Viridiplantae; phylum Streptophyta; class Magnoliopsida; order Asterales; family Campanulaceae; genus Campanula; species Campanula takesimana. Next base: position 187,557 of record JAOWBW010000231.1, read on the forward strand.
AGAGTGTGTGACGAAAATTTGTGAGTTTTTTTTTTACCACTCTACTCTAGTAGTACTCTTCTACACAACCACTTCCAAATGTTACAAAAGGAATCAATTGCTAAGCATAATACCTAAAGCCTAAAGCATTCTTTCGTGGAACCTAAATCATTAATAGGGGGAACAAAGAGGTGGATATATAGGTAGATGGAATTAAAAAACGACCCTAATATTATTCCTCAATTATTCCATGTTTACCTTATATTCAAGAAAAAAGAACCTTAAATAGTGATATGGTGGTAAGGCTATTTATGGAAACCCAATGGATGGTTCTAATAGAGAATGTTAAATGATAGTACTCAAAGGCAAAATCTCAAAAAATTATACATTTATACTCCATACTACTTCCGTCTCATTTTAAATTACACAAAAAAGTCATGGCACAAGAATTAAGGAAAAAAGTGAAAAAAAAAATAAAAAAATAAAGAAGAAGATATATTGTGAGTTTAGATATTTGGGTTTGGGTAGGAAAAAGAAAGTGTGGTAGGGAATAGTATATGGGCTAGTTGATGTGAGTATGACTAGTGGGTCCCACTAATTGAAAATTATTAAAAACTTTCTAATTTTGGATTTACAATTCCTATGGGACACCCAAAATGCAAATTTTGCAATTTGAAATCGGACGGAGGGAGTATAATATATTACTCTCTATGTCCTTAAATGAAGAGGAAGTCTTGTGTGAGACGGTCTCACACATAAGACGGATCTCGATGAGAGAAAAAATGGGTTTGTCCCGCCCTGCTCATAAAGGGGGCAAACCATTTACTCTCTCAACGAGACCCGTCTCACACAAGTTTTTGTCTTAAATGAATGTCAAAATTTCAAATCAAAGGGCATCTAAAAATCACGATTCTTTGTACAATTTAGTGGCAAAGATCTATTTAAAAAAAAGAAAACATTTATGGAAAATGTTATTCTCAAAAAAGACATTCTTTTTGGGACAATTTTTTTTTGAAAATTTTAAAAAAAATGTAGTAAAAATAATTTACAAACAATAAGACTTGCTATATATACATGGAATGTTTCTAATACCCCATTTGTTTTAAAATATTTGAAGTTTTAGACATTACATGTAAAAACTCAATCATGCTTTAAAATTTCAATTACCCTATGCAACTAAATGCATGTGCAATCATCTCACTATCATAAATAAAGACATACTTGGTAAACAAATAAAAAATAAAAATTCATGAATAACATTATGAGAAAAAATCAACTCTTTAAACTGCAAGCATTTTGGGACGGAGGGAATACTTCTTGAAGAAGTTTTATGTAAGACGGTCTCACACATAAGACGGATCACGACGAAAGAAGAAATACGCTTGCCCCACCCAGCCCATAAAAAACAAACTATTTACTCTATCAACGAAACCCGCCTCACCGTATCACACAAATTATTGTTATACTTTTTAGACATGATTTAGGTGAATGCTTAAGTCATTGTAGTCTCAATTGTTTTCGTGTTTTCCTTAATAGAAAATGTTTTCTTTTTCTTGGGTAATGATATAGATAAAAGAAAGTTAACTAAACTTCTATACTGATAAATTTAATTAATACTTATATCTTATTTGTTTTTTTGTTTTTTTTTATTTTAAGTTTTTCATAGTACACGTTCGGTCTCACATGAATTGCCTTTTTTTTAATGGGTTAATGACAATTTAGGGCCTGAACTCCAGGGGGTGCGTCTAAAAGGGGCCTGAGTTTTTTTTCTCTCGCTAGATCAGTGCTCAATATCTAATTTTTTCGCTAGTTAAGGGCTTTATGACGGAAATCGTTAGAAAAGTCAGTTAAGTGCAATGTGCATGGCACGTGATCGACTAAATGGATGGATTTGTAATTATATTAGTTAGTAAAGGTTTTAGTGAAATTTTTGAAACTCAAAAGGTTTAAATTGAAGTTGATTTCCAATTGAAGGAGGTGAATTGAAATTTCTAAAATTAAAATGACTAACCTAACGTAATCACACCTAAATCACACAAATACGTCGTCATCTCTCTCGCTCTGTCTCTGTCTCTCTCTCTCTGGTCATCGTCATCGCCGACGAGCGAACAACGCCTCACGCCGGCGATTACCTTACCCGCCGTCATCTATCTCTCTCAGTTCGTCGTCTCTGCTTTCTTTCTTCCTCTAATTCGAAAAACCCAATTGATGAACGAAATCCCCGATTTCTCTCTACTCCTACTTGGATCCGTGAAATCTAGATCTTTTTCTCTATAGGTACTGCCACGATTTGGTCGAAGTTGGTTGGAACGAGGGGTATTGGTTGTCGGCAAAGTACGATTCCGGATATTTTCAGTCTTACCAAGGTACAATTTCGGCTATTTTCCGGTTGGATTTTAGGGGTTAGGGTTGGGGATGAAGATGAGGATGGTGGTGGGGTGTAATATTTGGAGAGAGTGATTTTCAATTTTACCCATTATCTCCAAACTCTTTCATTTGAGAATGGTGGCCGGAAAAAGGAAAGACGAAGGGGAAGGAGCAATTGATTTTTCTTAGAGTTTTTTTTTTTTTTTTTAATTTACTTTATTAAAGTTTCTATTAAATTGTAATTAATCTTTTTAAATAAGAATGTGGATTTTTTTTATATTTTAATAAGTCTATTTTGTTTAAATGTTGTATAATAATATTAAGTATCTATAATACTCCCCCCATCCCATCTGAAATAGGATTTTTGGGCCGACACGGGATTAAGGAATAATAATCTTTTATTATAAAAAGTTGTTTGAAAAGTAGGTGTTGTGAGTATGAAGGAGAGAGAAAGTGGGTGGGGAATAAAAAATGAAAAGAAGTTGTGAGTATGACAAGTGGGTTCTACTAATAAAAAAGTAATAAAATCTTTCCATTTTGGGATATCCTATTTCGAGTGGGTCCTACTAAAAAAAAGTAATAAAAGCTTTCCATTGTAAATAGTGATAATTACTTTATGTTGTTTTAAATTTGGTAAATGTAAAAAGTAATTTATTATGTTGATAGAATAAAATTTAAATTTATTTATATTTTTTTATTTTAAATTTATTATTTAGAAAACAATCTAAACCCTTTTATATTTAATATAGCTATTAGATTAATTTGTTTAATAATTTTGATTTTTTTAATAAATTTATTTTATATATGATAATTACTTATTTGATTATATACTTGATTATTTAGAAAAAGGATTATTTTTTTAAAAAAATATTTATTTCATTTTTAAACCTTTTGAGTTTCAAAATTTTCACTAAAACCCTTACTAACTAATATCATTACAAATCCATCCATTTAGTCGATCACGTGCCATGCACATGGCACTTAACTGACTTTTCTAACGATTTCCGTCAAAAAGCCCTGGCGAAAAATTTAGATATTGAGCCCTGATCTAGCGGGAAAAAAAACCCAAGCCCCTTTTAGACACACCCCGTGGAGTTCAGGCCCTAAATTGTCATTAACCCTTTATTAATATCCAGATTTTTCAAAAAGAATTTCTAAACTTTTAATTTTTACTCTCTCCGACCCAAAATACTTGTATTTCTAAGATTTTGACACAAATTAAGAAAAACAATCAAATCAATGCATGTCTAATAGACTAAATTACCCTTGAAATATTTCAAGTAGCAAGACAATTAAATGCTTTTACAATGACAACTACCATCATTAATAAGGGTATATTTGACAAATAATGTCAAAAATGTCTAGATATTTTAAATTAAACTACATGTATTTTAGGACGGAGGGAGTAGTAATTTTTGGACCGATTGCTCAACTAATAGGTAGTTTTGGGATTTCGAACCGCTCCACCCAATGGCTCCGATTAGAGCCACCTCATTGGATTTTGTGTTCGATGGATGAGATGTGTCCGAGTTCGGTAGGACCCACAAAAAATTGAAATCATCTTAGCCGCACAGATGATGAGCTCGCCTATGTGGCCTTGATCGGAGCCGTTGATGGAGAGGTGGAACTAAAATAGGTGGAGCGGTTCCGGGTCCGTAGTTTTGGCACAGCAAAGCTAAAACAATACGTATGACAATATTACTCGCAGGCAAATCTGGGGCCATTAACTGGACCAAAACCAAAAAAAAAATCAGCAGTCTGGTCCACATCTCGTCCTTGCAGCTGGGGCCTGCTCTTTTGCACATGCTCCATGATGCAAATTTCAAACGTATCTTTTGTGCAACACATTACCCAATATTCCCCTCCAATGTTTCTCTTCTCCATTTTCTCTACGCCTAGTTTTCTCATGTCCCATAGATATTTTTTTTTTAAATGGTTTTTATTATTAATCAATAATGTCATGAAGGCACAACTGGACCTATAACTAGGCTACTAACACAAATACCATAAAGGCTACAACTAGGCCTATAAATAGGCTAACACAAATCTCCCTGATGGGATTCGACCTCTTGACCTCCACATGGGAAGCTAGCACCGGATACTGCTTGAGTTAGAGCTCTTTGGTCATGTCCATAGATAAACAATTTAATAGTTTACCCAAATAAGAGTAACTTTCTACCTTTATTATAAAAAAAATCGGTTAAGAAATGCATATAATAAATAATATGGACGCATAACAAACATAAAATATGAATATACATGTATATGTACACAATCACTATAGCTTGAAGTTGTGATAGGAATTTTGTGTGCAAACAACACGACTGCATGTACAACAGCCAACTTTGTAATGACTGTTCAGATTTAAAGCAACACATTATGTATAGTTGAGATCTGAAAAATAAATTCCGCTAACACACACATAGTCTGTAAATGTTAAAATTCAAATTAGCAGTTTTGTATAATTTTTAGTCAATTGTTACACAGTTGGATTGGGCGTGTCATAAATAGAACGTTACAATATCATCCATCCAACTGTTTGCATCTTACAGGAAGAAAATGAAGCAGGGTGCTGTTTACATTTTTGTTTTATACTCCCCCGCCCCGGTTTAAGGTTCTTAGTTTGACTTTATACGCTTATTATTATTAAAAAACTAATGCAAATTTGAGTCAATAATAGTAGTATGTGAAGGATATAATTGTCTATTTATAAAGTAAGTGGTAAAAAGTAAATAAGTGAGTGATAGTTTTTTTTGTAATTTATGAACTTTATGGGGACAAGATTGTCCAAAACACTATTCACACTTTGTCATTTAAGGAATAAAGCAACTAAGAACCTAAATTGAGACATACCAAAAAGGAATGCAAGAACCTTAAACTGGACGGATTGAGTAATTCTTTTTTCTAAAGGGTAAATAAAAAGTCGTAATAATTCACAATTTGGCTTACAAAATGAGGTGTCATGATTTTTATTGATGTTTTTAATTAAAGTGTGCCGGGTCTACGATCGATGCAAACAATAAAATATTATCACCTCATTTTGTATCTATTATTTTGTAAACTTCTTTTGTGCTTTTAACATTGACCTTCTCAAAAGTGTTTCCTAGAGAATCTTTCAGAAATCTTTAACAGTTTGACAAAGGAAAAAAATGCACATACACCCGTACATGGTCTGGCCCCTTTATATAAGATGAAGATCAATCAATAATATTAATACCCACTTTCCAAAAACCCTCCTTATAAATATCCACTCCTTTCCCTATAACACTTGATTTCATTTTTTCCACACCCCCCTAAAATTATGTCTACAAATTCAGTCCATATCAAAGAAGCCATTTTGATCACCCCTTCAGACCCAACTCCATCTCAAACCCTTGATCTCTCCGCCCTTGATTCTCAACTATTTCTACGGTTCACGATCGAGTACTTGTTGGTGTACCGCCCGCGCCATGCCTCGGACTGGAGTGTCATCACCGGTCGAGTCAAGTCCGCACTGGCTCGTGCACTGGTTCCTTACTATCCTCTAGCCGGTCGAGTCAGGGCTCGGCCAGATGGGTTCGGACTCCAAGTGGTTTGTCGAGCCCAGGGTGCGGTTTTTGTCGAAGCAGCTTCCGATCATACTCTGTCTAATTTTGAACGGGCACCATTATACGTTTCTGAGTGGCGGAATCTTTTGGCGTTACAAGTGGCGGATGTGCTTATAGGGGCCCCACCTTTAGTTGTACAGCTCACGTGGCTTTCCGATGGTGCTGTAGCTTTGGGGGTTGGATTTAGTCACTGTTTATGTGATGGAATTGGTAGTGCCGAGTTTCTTAACTCGTTTGCTGAGTTAGCTACTGGTAAACGAGGTGTCGATGATTTTAAACCGAGGCCTGTGTGGGACAGACATCTTCTTGAAACGGGTCAATTTGGAATCAACTCGTTGGGTCAACATCCCGAGTTTGATAATGTACCTGACATATGTAGATTTACCTCTCGATTTAACCATGATCAACTCACTCCCACATCCGTCACATTCGACAAAATGGGCTTAGACGAGTTAAAACAGGCAGCATTACTGAGTCGGCCCAGTGAGTCAAAATATACTTCATTTGAGGTTCTTTCGGCTCATATTTGGAGATGCTGGGCTAGAGCATTGAATTTACCATCAACCCAGATCATAAAACTTTTATTCAGCATCAACATCCGCAACCGTGTCAAGCCGAGTCTACCCAGCGGCTACTACGGCAATGGGATCGTTCTCGGCTGCGCACAGACCACTGTAAGAGACTTAACGGAGAAGGGTCTAAATTATGCAGCTGGGTTAGTTAAGGCAGCAAAAGACCGAGTTGATGACAAGTATGTTCGAGAAGTGGTGGAATCGGTGAGCGAGTCAGGAACTTGTCCTGACTCAGTGGGTGTACTAATTTTATCACAATGGTCAAGAATAGGATTAGAGAGTGTTGATTTTGGGATGGGGAGGCCTGTTCAGGTGGGACCCGTGTGTACTGATAAGTACTGTATATTATTACCGGTTCACGATCAACGGCAGGCTGTGAAGGTGATGCTGGCGGTCCCCACTGTAGCAGCTGATGAGTACATGCATCTGGTGAAAACCACCTGCTCCTGATCAGTACTGGATTACACCTCCGTTGACTTTTGTAATGTTGACTTTTTTTTAAATGATTTTTTTTTTTAATGTTGATTTGATTCGGATACGGGTCAACGGGTATTATTATGTAAATGGAATGTAGTCGTCACATGGAATCGTAGGTAACATAACAGGTGGAGTAGAGGAGAGGAAATTGAAGTTGCTTTAATTTGTCAACCATTACAAAAACATGGGACGGTTTTATGCCTTGTTTTAAGGCTCACTATTCCTCAATTATTGACCCTTAATTAGTACTACTAAACTAATCATGTAAGGGACACTTGTTAATCCATTCTTTTGATAGTATTAATCATCTTTTGAGATGTTGACTTTACAACATGCTTTATGCTGATGGGAAAAGCACTAGGTTTAAGGTTGCGTTTGGTACATCGAAAACTATATATTTGATGCTTAATAGAATATAAGATAATTTGGAGTTAGGATGCATTTGATCAGTCACCTGCTAGAACCCGACCCATCCCATTAGCCCTCACCGTGAACTTGCAGGGGTAGGGATCAAGCCAGACCAAGGATTTATCTGTTCGAGCCCAGGGTTGGCCTGTTCAGCCCAAGAAATTAGAACTGACATAAATCGACCCAGGAGTCGTTTCAGCCCAAAAAGTGTGGAAGATGGTAAGCTCACTGGTAAGAGAGAAAGCATTTTTTTTTTGTAACTTGAGGTAATTTTTAGTATTACCCTAAAGTGCCGCCTCACCCAAAATAGGAGATATAACTACGGTTATGGGGCAGCTGCCCGATTTTATTTTAAGAACAAATCAATTACTAATGTTTTTTTTTCATTTTTTAAAGCAAAAAACATAATTGCATTAATAAAATTTAGAAGATGGCGTTTCACAAATGATGGAGGCTCGTCCATAATGTAATAGTTGCAATTTAGATTTACACATAGATTGCCTAACACATCTCGATTAATGATAGCCAACCCCGAACCAAAATCTCCAATGAATATTCTTAAGAACCATAACATGTGATGTCCAAATGCTTCTCCAAGTAATACTTAGACACGGCTCAACACTGACTTTTAGTAAACCCTCGAACGGTAAGAATTTGGCTTTGAAACCACAAGAAAGCGACGTATTTGAGTTGATAGTAAACGCACAACTAAACATCTCAAGCATTGCACCAAGAACAAATATCAAAATCAATCTAAACCTCTCACAAAAGAGAGAAGGTAGAAACTCAACAAAGGGGAGAATAAAAAGGCTCCCAACAAATGGGAGAAAGCAAAGGCTCCCGACATAGGGGATATAACATATAATGGAACGAGAAGTAAGGCAACATGATTTATTCAACAGTCTAACAAGACAAAACAAAAAATCTACAAACTAAAAATTAATCAAATCTAATTATTATTGAAAAGCAAGAAATTTCTCATAATTTAAACATTAATCATTAAAATAATGATTAATGTTTAAATTAGGAGATTCGGAAAGACTAACCGGAAATCGACCAGAAAACAGAGGAAGAAAACGAAAGGAAATGGAGATGGACAGTTGGAGGAAGAAGACGAGATGAGAGAGAGAAAAAGGGTTTTTGGAACAGAAAGAAGTTGTTTATTTTGTCTCTCCTTTTTTTTTTTTTTTTTTTTTGGAGATTTAATAAAATCTTACCTCCATTTATGTAAAGAAAAAATATATTAAATTTTATTTATTTTATCTTGTTTTAATTTGTGAAAATGATATTCTTAGTTCCCCTGTTGAACTGTACAATTAGTTCCCCTCATATTTATAATAATAATACTAGGGGCACAAAAAGTCACAAAAACATGCTCACAAAATCCTAGGTGTCAAGATTTTATTGGTGTTTTTAATTAGAGTGTGGCGGGTCCATTATCGATGCAACCAATAAAATATCGCCACCTCATGTTGTGAGCAAGATTTTGTGACTTTATTTTGTGCCCCTAACATTGCTCTATTTATAAACAGCTCTTTTCCCCGAGTATTGTTTGGTACGCTAGAGCATTGACTCACATATACTCCTTCCGCCCTAGCAAAAGTGTCACTTATTTCCTTTTTGGTCTGTCCCAGCACAAGTGTCACTACCCAAAATGGAAATGTTTTAATATATTTATATTCAACCAACCCCACCATTTAACCTCACTCATTCTCTCTCTTCATTTTTCACCACTTATTTTATTCAACCAACACTACTATTTACCCCACTCATTCTCTCTCTTCATTTTCTACCAAACACCTATTACCTTTTCTTAATCCCCATGTCCCAAAAATTGGTGACACTTCTATTAGGACGGAGGGAGGTATACCTAAACAATGTGATCAGCTACATAACGTGAAAGAATGGAGGGTTTCTGAAACATGTTGAATTATTATATCTAGCTGAAACATGGGCAAATCAGGGCTATATCATATATCCATCCAATTTAATTTTGGAAGATAAAAGGCTCTCCATATAGCCACAAGCCCCACAACAACAATATATTTCCATATCAAGAATGTACAAATAAATTGTTGCGCAGATATGTGGTGCTACCACAAGTGCTGCCAACAGTGTTAACTCAGACGGGATTTGTAATAATTTCATCATTTATTCACAAAAATATTAGGTATTAATATTTAATATTTGCTGCAATTTTAATATTATTTGTAGGTCCAAATAATCATTAAAGGTTGAACAAAAAGATGGAGCTACAAACAAGGGATTGGTTGAAGGAAATATTTACACATAAATGAAGATTTACGTGTGAAAATCTTGGAGAGAAAGAAAAGCTTGAAGACTCAGTCAATAAGCCTTAGGGAAAACGTGGGTACAAGGTCTGGAAGCATGGAGAGTACAAGAAGGAAGTGCACAAGAGAAGAGTGGTTGCTACAAAGTAGGAACCATGATCTTTTTTAGCCTAAAGATTAGAAAACACTCTCCAACAACCACCAAGATGGTTTCAGCCATTTTGGAGTGCCCTCCACGTTTTTTGAGGCCTATATAAGAGCAAGGGCTGATCAAGATTAAACTACAACATAAAACACACATCTTGAGAGAGAGCTCACATATTCTTAGACCATTATTGCTAGTGATGTTATAACACTCATTCCAACATCACAATCTAGTTATTGAATGAACTATTTGTTGAAGGCTAAATTGGTCTAGCCTTTTGATTGTGATGTGAGTGTTATTTCTTTATTGAATGTTCTTGTATCTAGAACATTTTGTACTCTTTATTTTCTTTAGAAGATAGGAGTTGTTTAGACTTTGTACTTAAGAGAAATACTTATAGTGAAAGTCTTTTTTGGCCATGAGGCTACCACAAGTTATATATTTATATAACTTGTGAAAATATTATCTCCCTGTCTCAAATTTCCAATACAAACTCGTTTTGAAAATTGTTTTAACTCGGGTGTGTGTGTGTTGTCTGAAGTGTTATCGTTGGACTACCAACACCTTTAATAACTCTTTATAAAACCAAGGCCATTGACATTTTCAATTGGCATCAGAGATGGACACTTGACATACTAAGTGTTTGGTCCAGTTGTCATGGCTTTAGGTCTTGCTAAACTATCTCTTGATAGACTTTCTATTCTTGATGGCTCAAATCATGATTCCCTGAGTGAGAGTGTGGTAAGAGAGTCATCATACATTAACGAACCTGACCAATCAGCCATGTTGACCATGGTTTGGGAGCAATCATTGTCAGATTCAGAAGGTGTTGTGTCTGGTGTTGCCCGGAGTGCGATAACACCAAGCCCAACACTGAGCAGGTATAATACTTCTGTTTTTTCTGACATTTTATGCTTTCATGGTTCAATTGATGTTGATACAGGACGTTCGGATGAGAATGATTTAAGCAAAGATGAGCTCATTGATGGGCTAAAGGATCTCTACGAGGCGCTTTTTAAAGAATGGAAAATAGAGCACAAGAAGGTAAAGATTCTAACAAAGGAGAAAGATGAGTTAAAAAACTCAAATGATGAGTTGAGAAACTCATTGACAAAGCTGGAGGTCCTCCTTTCAAAAAGGGATGTTGAACTTGATAAGATGAGGTCGAAATTGACCTTAGCTGAAGCCACTTTCAAAAATCTCAACACCGAAACTTCAAAGTTGGATGAAGTACTCAAGTTGGATAAGCCTCGCAGGGCAGGTATTGGGTTTCAAAATTCTTTTGACAATACTGTTAAACATCTTTTTAATGAAAATGACAAAACTACTTTTGTGAAAGAAAAAGCAATTAAAAAGGTTTATTCAATGAAAAAGTCCACAAAAAAAAAAGTTTATATGTCATTATTGTAATGCTCATGGACACATTATGTCGCGCCCCGACCCGTGGTCCTACTTGGCCCCACGTCCGGGACACGCACGGAAGACGTCACAAACATTTTAAGAAAAATTTTCGAAATATACTTTCATAAAAAGTCTTACATAGCCAAACAACATTTACTAGACTTGACTACAAGTCACAAAACAAACTTTCACAAACAAGTACTTAGCCACTTGGCCACACACTTTACTTACTATTTACAACACGAACATCTACTAAAAGAGATGATACCACAACTGAGTCACAGGTACACTACCCAAAAGGTATTACATTTACATAATGTATCCTTTACTTACACAACATTTCCCAAAATGTCTTACCCAAAGATCTCCTCGACGTCCTCCCAGTGTGTGTGAACTATCCCCTGGGCTCCTTCTTATTTAAAACAGTAAACAAATAAAGGGTGAGAATAAATCTCAGTAAGTTACTAAAATGCAACTACATTACATGATAATATGATAAACATAAAGGAACAATGCCACAAATGATCATATAGCACATAACACATAATATGAGAGGCTCCCTATCGCCAACCGTCTCATACCAGTTGGAAATAACGACCAACTCATCATGCAACACATAAAGCGGAAATAAACACTCATACGTGGATACTGAGCCAAGGTTCTCAAACCAAACAATAGCCATCTGAGAGGCATCAACTGAGCAGCATCGAAGAGCTGAAACGAGTTCCGGAACCAACAACAACAACAACAACAGCGGGGAAAATGACACAGAGTCATAAAGTGCCCAACCTTTGGCCTAAGGAAGGGGGTTAAAAATGGGAAACCAATGATAGGAGCCTTATAATGTACTTGGCTCGTGAGACCATTATAATCCCTATCACTGCCCAAACACACACAAAAGTACCAGCTGGACTTTACACGCAAGCACCATATAGAAATACTTGCTTAAATAACAATCAGGGACAATGATTCCAATGTAGGGAACCATGCCAAACGCATCAAGAAGATGAACTATTCCAACACATTACAAAGTGTTCAACAATGCTCACTTAATCAATTAATAACATTTCACAACACTTGTGTACACAAAGGAACCACTTCTACCACATTAGTGATCCACAACAATCATCTAACTACTTTAGAACACTACCCAAAAACTAGACCAAGATTGACCTCTAAATCCCTTGGTTTGAAAAACTCTCAACTTTTCAGATGACTGGGTGGTCGCCCAAACAGGGCTGTGCGGCCGCCCAAAATACTCTGTTCCAAGAAGAAAACCCTTCAGATAGATGTGCGGCCGCACGCCCATTTTTGGGCGGCCGCCCACATCACCTGGCAGACCAAAACTTAACCAAAGTTCACTCCTTTCGTTTCACAACCCAAAACTACTAATACTTGCAACACTTAACATCTACAACTTACACAAAGGCTAAAACTCAGCCTAAGAACAATACTAACACCAACTTCTATAGCATTCTCAACAATAACAAGCTATGTAACAAGTTCTTACTACTCCCTCTGTCCCAAAATTACAAGTATAAATAAAACATACCAAAACATTGTTTTATCACATATAAAGCATACTTATGACCATTTTAACATTTAAAGGGGGATTAGTAACTTACCTATTTTCCGGAAAAAGTGTCAAGAAAAATAATATTGATCGGTAGATATGATCTAATCAACACCCTGAACATTTATATGTAATTAGATTTGAAAAAGGAGTAGTAAATAAAATAAAAGAAAATGAACAAGAACAAGAACAAGACTTCACCTTAGTCAACAATGGGGCAAAATTGGGTTTTTTTTAGAAAGCTGATGAATTTGTGTGTGATGTGTGGGAAACGTAGGGGGAGGGGAGGAAGAAGGGGTATCAAGAAGAAGTTTTGTTAAGTTTTCTCAATTAAATCACTAGAGTTCTCTTTTCAACAACTAGGCCCCTCTACTAAATTTTCACTAAAAACCCCTATAGTTACACTAACACTACTAAATTCCCCAAATAAACTTTACTACTATCATTTTGACTAACACAAATAATCATATAAAATGTGCAAATTCATATAAGATGATGCAACACGTCAAATGCACACATAATTTTAAATTAAAATTATCAAAATATAAAATAAATATTAAAATAAATAAAACGAATTTCGGGGTCGTTACACATTAAACCTTTTTGTTATAAACTAAAAAATAATTTGTCTAAAAACAGGATGTCGTCACCTGTGTGGCCCAACATCAGTGACAACACTAATTCTCAGAATCAGGTGTTGCTAGAAATGTTGCCCAACACTAGTGATAACACTCTTGGACAGAAAATCAATATTTTTCACACAAAAAATTGCGTACCCAAGACCGGTGTGAAATATGATGATGTTTACACTGCCTTAAAGACTAACGATGCAGGTTCATGGTACTTTGATAGTGGATGTTCACGCCACATGACGGGTAACAAAAACTTTCTAAAAAACTATGAATCTGTTTGTGGAGGCTTAGTGACTTACGGGGGAGGAACCAAAAGTGAAATTGTTGGGAAAGAGACACTAGATATTCCTGGATTCCCAAAATTGAGCAATGTATTGCATGTTCGGGGGTTGATGGCCAACCTGATTAGCATAGGACAATTATGTGATGAAGACTTGGAGGTAAAGTTTAATAAAAATACTTGTGAAGTTTTTAATCACACTAACACTTGTGTTATGATAGGAAAAAGATTTAATGACACGTGTTATCATGCTTATGGATAAGAAACATGCAATAGAGCTCAAGTAGATGACACAATTTTGTGGCATCTAAAGTTACTGGACTCTGAAGAACATTCAAGAGATGCTGAAGTCTCAGATTTCAGAACAAATGTTGGCCCCAGAGTTGGACCAGGTGTTAGCTTTAGTGTTATAACACCAGAGGTAACACCCGTGGCAACACCAGAGGTCAGTCCAGTTACACAAAATAAAATTCATGAGGCTGTTCATGATCAGGTCAAGAGACATCCCCCAAGACTCCAAAAAGAATCATCACATATCCCAAATGATAGGGGGAGTAAGGGGTGGGATACAAACAAGACCGGGTGATTATCGAGAAATTGTAAGGTATGTGTGTATGTCTACCACATACACTAAGGTAAGACACTTTTGTTTTGTATTTTCTCTTGCACATGTAATTTTTTTTGAGACATTTAAAGATGGTGATTGGATTCAAGTTATGCAATATAAGCTTGAATAATTTACTCATAATGATACTTGGATTCGTCATCACTTTTTAAGAGTTTTGGTTGAAAAGAAAATTATTCAAATAGAGCATATTGATACTAAGTATTTAATTGCTACAACTTTTACCAAATTTTATAATTTTTGTCTCATTTAATATGTCGGCTTGCTTGTTGTTGTATAATATATTTTTTTATTTTTTTTAAAAAAATATCAAATTAAAAAAAAAATGTTTTTCAAAGTTAAGTTTAAGCATTCATGGCGGCACTTGCTGACTTTATGTTCTGGTATGGTTTATACTTAGGTTAACAAGTTAGAAAAGGTCCTCCTTGTGTGCTTAAAGTGACAAAATCACTAAACAATAAATGTGTCAAAATTGAAATAGGCAAAAGCATTATATATTCCCAAAGTAACTCGGGGCACGGCGTTCGCTGCGACGATGCTTCCTTGCCAAATGGGAATATAAAGTGATGCTTTTATACTTAGTATTAGGAACATGGAGTTCGCGGCTACAGTGTATCCTACTTGAACAGTATGAAATCCAACACAAAATTTTTTACACCTTATAAAGACTCGGGGCACGGAGCTCGCTACTACGATGCTACCTTGTAAATAAAAAGGTGTAAAAATGCCTTAAAAGGTTTGCCTAAAGAGTGAAAAAAAGAAGGAAACATATCATGAAAATTTTCAAGGGGATTTGTTCTGATGTGTTATCCTAAGTGTTGCCAACATTGTCAGCAACACATCAGTAGGTGCTATATTGATTTTTTATTTTTCGGGATTTGCTGATTAAAATTTGAATTTTAAAAGGTCTACAGAGTTTTGAAATCAAAGTATTTTTATAAAATCTTTTACTTCTAGTTTTTTTTTTTTTAATTATTTTAGTTACTTGAGTTATACATGAATAAAATTTAAAATTTGAAATGTCATAACAACTTTGATTTGAAATTTAAATTTTGGATTTTATCTTTGTACAAATCTGATTATTTTATTTATATTTTATTATTTTTTCTTTCTTTTCTTTTTCATAAAAAAAGTAAAAATAAAAAAAATAAAAAATAATAACAATAAACAATGGTTGCCGAATCTATTGGATGGTTTGTTGAAGTTTGTTTTCTAAATGGACTAGAAAATAGGAAACATTGTATGTGGATTACCTAAATTCGAAATCAAATCCATCTAGTCCTAGAAACACTCTCCAAAGTCTCATTATCACTCTCTCTTCATACCTTCTTCTATCTCTCTATCTATCTATCTCAACTCGATGTTTTAAAATTTTCCTTATTTATTTTTGGCAATGTTGCCGTCAGTGTTAACATCACTGTAACACTTATAGCACTACGTGTTTTAAGGTTCATATTTTAATTTGCATAAATGCCTTTCATTTTATTTCTTCACAAAAAGGAGGAGAAAATGAACCGGTAATCATGCACATGTGGTGAAAGAAAGTGTTTCGGATTCTATTTTTAATGGAATTCGTATTAAGGGGGAGTTTGATATCTAGAGCGAGATTGAAATGTTGATCCTATTAATGTTAGAAGTTGGGAAAATGTTACAACATTTGATTTCATTTTTGAATGAGTTCTTACATTAAAGGAGACTTTATTTTAAGGGGGAGATTTAGCTAACTTTGTCTTGCAGGAACATCACATATTTATTTTGTGAAAAAATGTGAAACTAAGCGAGAGATTGTTAGTGCAGAAATGTGATGCTACCACAAGTGCTGCCAACAGTGTTACCCCAGACGGGATTTGTAATAGTTTCATCATTTATTCATAAAATTATTAAGTATTAATATTTAATATTTGCTGCAAGTTTAATGTTTTTTATAGGTTCAAATAATCATTAAAGGTTGAACAAAAAGATGGAGCTACAAACAAGGGATTGGTTGAAGGAAATATTTACACATAAATGAAGATTTATCTGTGAAAATCTTGGAGAGAAAGAAAAGCTTGAAGACTCAGTCAATAAGACTTAGGGAAAACATGGGTACAAGGTCTGGAAGCATGGAGAGTACAAGAAGGAAGTGCACAAGAGAAGAGTGGTTGCTACTGTAACATCCCCGAAATTAAGCACGACATTTTGGGACGGATTAGGAAAAATAAAAATAAAAATAATGAAGTGATATGGGACGGATTTCAAATGGCAGTAAATATTGGTTTTGGTTGTAGGGCCCACGAGTTGGCTAAGTATGCATGTTTTGATGAGTATTCAAATTGGTCTTCACGTGCCATAGTAGGAGGTGTATTTAGCTTGGGTGACTCACTTGTACTCTAAGTTGGTGGAACCACTATTTATTCATTTAAGCACTTTCTCTAGGCTATTAACAAAGATCATAAGCTGAGAATGTTAAAGAGTGAGGCGCATGAAATTTTGGTGCGGGGACTATTTTGAGTGTTTGGTAAAATAATTGGTGATTATTTGGTGATCCGTTCTTAGCAATTTGGGTAAGGGAGACTACGCAGTATCGATTCCGTGTCATTTTATTTTATACCCGTCTTATCGTAGTACTCCATATTATTGATACGTATATCATTTGTTCGGCGTGATTTGATAATTGTTTTGATATTGAATTTGGTCCGTAAATATTACGGTTATTTGGAAAGCATGCTTTATGTGTTATTATGCTCAAAGATGAGATTAGTTATATGGAACAGTTGCGATATAGCTAATTATGTGACGGTCGCAGTGGGCTCGGTTATTGGTTATTGTGTTTGTGTTGGGTCCGGTTCCGTCGAGGGCGGCCAACAATTCGGTTAATTTGGTTGAGTCACTGGACCCGAATATAATTAGTACATCGGACTGTAAAGTATGATTGATCGGTTGTTTGGTTTATCAAATGCGAGTCTTATTGGCATGTCCATAATTATAATTTCATGGACAGTGTTATTTGGTGTTTGTGTTCCATTGGCTTCT
This sequence comes from Campanula takesimana, assembly GCA_026119855.1. Lineage (NCBI taxonomy): Eukaryota > Viridiplantae > Streptophyta > Magnoliopsida > Asterales > Campanulaceae > Campanula > Campanula takesimana. Next base: position 204,906 of record JAOWBW010000231.1, read on the forward strand.
GTGATATTGTGTATCCGCTTTCTTACTGAGCCCCCCAACTCACCCCCCTCCAGTTTGACCTTTTGCAGTTGACCGTTGACCGTGATTCAGGACAACGAGGAATTGACTTGGAGCATTTTAAAATTAGTAGTGAGGCTTTGTATAGTATTTTAGAGTTGTAAATTGTTACATTTTGATATTAATGGAAAATAGATTTTTTCGGGGTGTTACAGCTACAAAGTAGGAACCATGATCTTCTTGTGCCTAAAGATTAGGAAAAACTCTCCAACAACCACCAAGATGGTTTCAGCCATTTTGGAGTGCCCTCCACGTTTTTGGAGGCCTATATAAGAGCAAGGGCTGATCAAGATTAAACTACAACATAAAACACACATCTTGAGAGAGAGCTCACATATTCTTAGACCATTGTTGCTAGTGATGTTATAACACTCATTCCAACATCACAATCTAGTTATTGAATGAACTATTTGTTGAAGGCTAAATTGGTCTAGCCTTTTGATTGTGATGTGAGTGTTATTTCTTTAGTGGATGTCCTTGTATCTAGCACATTTTGTACTCTTTGTTTTCTTTAGAAAATAGGAGTTGTTTAGACTTTGTACTTAAGAGAAATACTTATAGTGAATGTCTTTTTTGGCCATGAGGCTACCACAAGTTATATATTTATATAACTTGTGAAAATATTATCTCCCTGTCTCAAATTTCCGCTGCAAACTCGTTTTGAAAATTGTTTTAACTCATGTGTGTGTGTGTTGTCTGAAGTGTTATCGTTGGACTGCCAACACCTTTAATTACACTTTATAAAACCAAGGCCATTGACATTTTCATAAATGAATTTGTTTTTGTCTGTGTTTAACATACTTAGAAGTAGACGTTCCCACGGTTCACGTATGAACCGGCGGTTTTGAACCGTTAAAAAACCGTTGAAAACCGTGAACCGGATGAACCGTGAACCGGCGGTTTACGGTTCATAGGCGGTTTGGACCGGCGGTTCAGACCGGCGGTTTGACCAACGGTTCATACCGTATAAATTCAAGATATTTTATAAATTTTTGAGGTAAAACTCCTAAATGTCCCCCGTAATTATAAAAGGGTAAGGTTGGTTGTGTCTCTCTATGTAAATTTGCTTAATATTAATTAAATTATAAGGGTATCGTCCCTTTTTTTTTTCAAAATTTCGTCCCACTAACACCTCTTAATTTCTTTAAAAATATGTAATTCAAAATTTCCTTAATATTTATATAAAGTAAAATAATTATAATATATCAAAAATAATAAAAATAAAACAAACTTTTTTAAAAAATTCTAAAAAACTGTTCTAAATGTCGTTTCCAATGAGTAATATGTCATCAACATATAGCACAAGAAATAGTACTACGCTCCCACTAATCTTCTTGTATACACAAGGTTCATCTTCGTTCTTGATGAAGCCAAACTCTTTGACCGATTCATCAAATCGAAGATTCCAACTCCTAGAGGCTTGCTTCAATCCATAAATGGATCTTTGCAATTTGCATACTTTGTTAGAATTTTTTGGAATTACAAAACCTTCAGGTTGTGTCATATAAACATCCTCAAGTAAGTTCCCGTTAAGGAACGCTGTCTTGACATCCATTTGCCATATCTCATAGTCAAAATATGCGGCTATGGCAAGTAAAATTCTTATAGACTTGATCATTGCTACGGGCGAAAAGGTTTCATCATAGTCGATTCCATGAATCTGCCTATAGCCTTTCGCTACAAGTCTAGCTTTATAAGTATGCACCTTACCATCCATGTCAGTTTTCCTTTTGAAAACCCCTTGCATCCTATGGTTTTTACACCTTCGGGCGCATCAATCAAGTTCCAAACTTGATTGTCGTACATGAACTTAATTTCAGATTCCATGGCTCCAAGCCATTTATCTGAATCAGGAGCGGACATCGCTTCTTGGTAGGAAGTAGGTTCATCATCAACTATGACTTCCACTTCATTGCTATCCGTCATGAGAAATCCATATCTCTCAGGTTCGGATCACACCCTACCAGTTCTGCGAGGAACTTGAGTATTCTGAATAGATTCCACAACACCTTGTGAAACTTGTTCAGATCCAACATTTTGTTCCATGTTATTTTCGGGTTCTCGAACCTCTTCGAGATTAATTTTACTCCCACTATTTCCTTTGGAGAGAAACTCTTTCTCTAGAAATGTACCATGACGGGCAACATGTCGCGACCCCGGACCCCGCGGGCCCCGGGACCGCGATCTGGACGTCGACTCTAAAACCAAAACTCTGAAATACTGAAGTTAAAAATTTCATTCAATAAACCTTCGGTAATACCCGGCTAAACCAAGAAAGCTTCTAATCTCTGTCACTGATTCGGGTCTCTTCCAATCCACTATGGCTTCAATCTTTGAAGGATCCACCGAAATCCCATCTTTCGAAATAACATGACCCAGAAATGACACCTTCTTGAGCCAAAATTCGCATTTACTGAACTTCGCAAATAATTTCTCCCTCGCAAGAACGGATAAAACTGTCCTCAAATGCTGCTCGTGCTCATCTCGAGATTTCGAATAAACAAGAATGTCGTCGATGAAAACCACCACGAACGAATCAAGATAGGGATGGAAAACTCGGTTCATCAAATCCATAAATACGGCCGGCGCGTTAGTCAACCCAAACGGCATAACCAAGAACTCATAATGACCATAACGAGTGCGAAAAGCAGTCTTCGAAATATCCTCCGATCGAACCTTCAACTGATGGTACCCACTCCTCAAATCAAGCTTGGAAAACACAACGGACCCTTGAAGCTGATCAAACAAATCATCAATATGGGGTAGAGGATACTTATTCTTTACCGTAACCTGATTCAACTTCCGGTAATCTATACACAATCTCAACGAACCATCTTTCTTTCGCACGAACAAAACCGGTGCTCCCCACGGGGAAACACTAGGGCGGATAAACCCTCGATCAAGCAACTCTTGCAACTGAACCTTTAATTCCTTCAACTCAGCGGGAGCTAACCTATAAGGTGCTTTCGAAATCGGAGCCGTACCCGGCAAAAGGTCTATACAAAACTCAATCTCACGATCGGGAGGCATAACATACTCGGTAGAGAAAACATCGGGAAATTCCCGAACTACCCGAACACTATCAAAACTAGGGGATTCTTTCCTAGTATCAAAAACACTAGCCAAATACCCCTCGCAACCACTATGCAATAAATTTCTCGCTTTCATAAAAGAAATCAAGCGAACCCTTCTACTCAGAGGACTAGCCTCAAAAACAAACTTAGGCACATCGGGAATAGAAAAAGTAACAGTTTTCTTACGGCAATCAACAGAAGCGTGAAACTTGCTCAACCAATCCATACCCAAAATGACATCAAAGTCTTGGATAGGAAGAACTACCAAATCCGCACAAAGGACTCGACCACAAATAACCACATCACAAGCACGAAAGACTCGATCAGCAATCAAGCATTCTCCTATAGGGGTCGACACCTCTAGCACGTACGGTAAAGACTCGAATGCAGCATTTAACATGGAAGCAAATTGAACAGAAATGTATGAATGAGATGATCCTGGATCTACTAACGCTCGCGCGCTCACATTAGACACAGAAACAATACCTCCGATAACGGACGGATCATCAGTAGCTTGTTGTTGATTCATGGCATAAACCTTCCCTTGAACTCTGGGCTTCCCAGCGGCATCCCTTTTCTGACCCTGATTATTACCAACTCCTGACCCGGATGCTTGTCCTCTACCTCTTGGGCAATCTTTTACAAAGTGACCCATTTGACCACAATTTATGCACCTTCCTTGCTTCTTCCAACAACGGTCTTCAGAATGACCTTCCTTTTGACAATACGAACAAAGCCTCCTAATTTGGCTCCCTTGGTTCCCGGAAGCGGTACCCGGGTTCCTTGGGGTCGGTTGCCCTCGGAACTGAGATTGTCCCCCAAAGCTACCTCGGTTATCAATTATTGGTTGTGACTTGCTCTGCACTCCTTGCTTACTCGGGTTAGCTACCTCAGTCTTCCTTTTATGCTCCCCAATATCTTGCTCTATCAAATAGGCTCGGTCCACCGCATCTTGGAAAGTCACAATCCGTTGAGCAATAAGTTGAGTACGGATGGAGGTCTTCAATCCCCGAATAAATCTCATAGCTTTTTGTTCCTCGGTCCTCACCAAATAGTCACAATATCGGGCTAATCCTATGAACTTAGCCGAGTATTGTGCTATAGACAACAATCCTTGCTCCAAGTTGAGTAGCTCGATCTCCTTTCGGTTTTGGTCAACAACCGGAATGAAATGCTCCTTGAATTTGCGCACAAACAACCCCCACGCATACACCGTGTGAGTATCATCCCAAGTAGCTTTAACACCCTTCCACCAATGCTCGGCGGCTCCCACAAGCTTGTAAGCCGCAAACCGGACCTTGTCCTCATCCGAACATCCAAACACATCATAAATCTTTTCCATAGACTCAATCCACAACTCAGCTTTCCGAACATCGGGTTCCCCATTGAATTCAACCGGTTTCAGCTTCAGAAATTGCTCCAAACCATAACGAGGTGGTGCTTGCTCTACCCTCGGACCTTGATCATGAATGGCCTTCATGGCCGCCTCAAACATGCCTTGAAACATGGCACGGGCTTCATCCCTTGTATCATTCTGATTCTGTGCCCCACTAGCACCTCCTCTGTTTCTTCTTCCAGACATTGCGAGTAATTACCTGCATAAGACATCAACCGTTAATCACTCCGCACACTACTACCCCCTAGGTCATACTAATCCACCTAGACTTATACATAGAGCTAATTCCATAGCTCTGATACCAACTGTCGCGACCCCGGACCCCGCGGGCCCCGGGACCGCGATCTGGACGTCGACTCTAAAACCAAAACTCTGAAATACTGAAGTTAAAAATTTCATTTAATACCAAAAGGTGATAATCCAAAGTTTTACAAAACCCAGTTTGATAAAGACTAAATACAACGATCATAAACTTCCACAAGTTTATTCCCAACAAATAAAAATATACAATCCTTAGTGACGTCATGTTTGGTACAACTACCCCAAAATGGTTACACATTTACATAATGGGAACCAACCTATATCAACCTTCCCCAAAAGAACGGATCCACCCTCGACGTCCTCTTTCTCGTGATCAGCGAGACTATTCCTTAGCACCTGGGGGGGGGGGTTAAGGAAAAACAAAGATAAAAGGAAAGGGGGTGAGATAAATCTCAATAAGTTACTAATGCAACTACATGGCATGCTATGATGCAATATACAATAAGCAATAATAATTATCACGTATCACATAGCATTTATCACATAACAGACAGCAGCGGAAATAAACACATAACAAAGGATATAGCCAAGGTTTTCCAAACCGGAACATCCAAATAAAGGATCGCTGCGCAGCTTCAATAATCAACCAATCATCATCTTCATAATAGCATGAAAGCCGAAGAGAAAACCCCGGTACCGGAACCAATAACCAAAAGAAGTGTCACAAGGGACGGGAGACATGCCACAAAGTCATGCTCCAAGAAGCTAAAATGCACACGAAGGAGCTAGCTCTTCTCACATCCAAGGCCAATCTGGAGGAGGGTAATAATGGGGCAAAACAATGGTCAACATTACAATGGACTTGGCCGTGCCATCATAATGTTTCGCATCGCCCAAACACACACAAAATACCAGCCGGACTTTCACGTAAAGGCTAAGTAATAAAATACTAGCACGATAAACAACAAAGGATTCCAAAGTAGGGAATCATGCCAAGTAATCACCAAGAAGATGAAATGAACCAACAATACACAATAAAGGTGCTTCGAAGTCCAAAATAACAATCAATGAATTTCAAACACAAACTTGATCACAAAGGACCCAATTCTATCACTAAAGTGTACTACCATGATCACTAAGGTCAACTAGAAGGACACCCAAGACTTGGACCAAAACGCATTCCTAAATCACACAAACTAACAAAGTGTAAAGTTTCAGGGGTTCTGTGCGGCCACCCAAAGTGGGTTGTGCGGCCGCCCAAAAGGCCTCAAAACAAGAACAAAAGCCTTCAGAAAGATGCGCGGCCGCCCAGGAAGTTTTGTGCGGTCGCACAATGCTCTGGATTTGCAGAAATCGGGAAGAAGAACATGGGTTCTTCCATTTTCAAACCCAAAACACATTCAACCCAAAATCCAACATTCCAACTCATATACTAAAGTGCCAAAACAACTTATAAGTCTAAAAGGACTCCTAAAACAACATTTAACAACCAAAAATCAAGAATCAAACCAACATTCAAGATTTCACCATTTTTGATCAAAACTCCAAATAAATTCCCAATAAATTCAAAACCCAACCAAACTTCACATACAACACATCAAACATTATCTAAGCATGATATGAACATTTTAGCATTAAAATGGGGGAAAAGTAACTTACTTGAAAATTCTCAAAGTTGATGGATTTCAAATCTTTTTGATTCTACGCGATCCTAACGACGATCTAAACAAGGTTCACGATTTAGGAAATGAATAATAATGAGTGGAAGAAGGAGAAAATGAAGAGAGAAGAAGGAGAAGAAAACTTACCAAACTTGGAGGAGAGAGAGAGAGATTGCTGGGAATGGATTGAGAGAGTGAGGGAGAAGGTAAGGGAGGAGGGGGAAGTAGGGAGGGAGTATGAAAAATGTTTAAAGATTTACACTTAGGCCCCTCTCTCACACTACACACAAATACTACACTCCCAACTAACAATTAAGACCCAACAATACCACATTAACCCAAATGACCCAAATAAAAAGCTGGGCACAAATATTTTGATACCTAAAATGCACACATAATTATTTAAACAAATAATAATTTAAATAAATAATTAAGCAAATAATTAAATAAAAATCATTTAATTACTAATAAAATAGAGCCTATATTTCGGGTCGTGACATTCACTCCCCCTTAAAGAAAATTCGACCCGAATTTTAACGAGACTCACCTTTAAACAAAAAGCCACGGAAATTTCCTCTCGATCTCATCACGAAGCTCCCACGTCGACTCCTCGATGTTATGATTCCTCCAAAGGACCCTAACCAACTCGATTCTTTTGCTCCTCAACTCTTGGACTTTAGAATCTAGGATCCGAACCGGTCGTTCCTCATAACTCATATCGGGCTCAATATCCTCCGGTATCCTCGGTAACACGTGAGATGGGTCATGAACATACTTCCGAAGCATAGAAACGTGAAAGACGTTGTGCAACCGGTCCAAAGATGGCGGTAACGCAAGACGATACGCTAGAAGTCCAACCTTTCCCAAAATCTCAAACGGACCAATAAACCTCGGAGCCAACTTGCCTTTCTTCCCAAACCTACGAATACCCACCTTTGGAGATACTTTCAAGAATACCCAATCACCAATCTGAAAACTAAGATCTCGCCTTCGGTTATCTGCGTAGCTCTTATGTCGACTCTGAGCTGTCTTCAATCTATCCCGGATAACTTTAACTTTCTCAACCGAATCCTGAAGCAAATCAATACCCACGATCTTCGCTTCACCAACCTCATCCCAACAAATAGGCGATCTACATTTTCTTCCATACAAGGCCTCAAACGGTGCCATCTCGATACTAGCCTGATAACTGTTGTTGTAAGAGAACTCCACTAACGGTAGGTGCGAATCCCAAGAATCAGAGAAGTCTATCGAACACGCTCGCAACATATCCTCCAAAATCTGAATAGTCCTCTCGGATTGACTGTCGGTCTGAGGATGAAAAGCTGTACTGAATCGCAAATCTGTACCCAAAGCTTCCTGAAACGCCTTCCAGAATTTAGAAGTAAATCTCGGGTCTCGATCTGACACAATGCTAACCGGAACCCCATGCAATCTAACGATCTCATCGATATAAAGGGTCGCAAGCTTCTCCATCGAATATCTGATGTCAATAGGCAAGAAATGGGCGCTCTTGGTCAATCTATCCACTATTACCCAAACACTGTCATACTTCCTACGGGTACGAGGCAGTCCCGTAACGAAATCCATAGTCACATGCTCCCATTTCCACTCGGGAATCTCTAACGGCTGAAGCAATCCCGCGGGTCTCTGATGCTCGGCTTTGACCTGCTGACACGTTAAACACTTTGAAACATACTCCGCTATCTCCCTTTTCATATTAATCCACCAAAATTGTTGCTTCAAATCCTGATACATCTTCGTACTACCCGGATGAATAGTATATCTCGATTTGTGACCCTCATCAAGAACTCTCTGTTTAATTCCATCAACATCCGGAACACACAAACGACCACGGAAAGTCAAAACTCCACTCGAACTCAAAGAAAAATCCTCAAAATTCTTTTCCTTCAGTTTACCCATTATCTTCACCAACTCGGGATCTTCTTTCTGAGCTTCCTTTATTCTCTGAATTAGGGTCGGAGACACCCTAATATTCGCAAAAATAGCCCCATGTCTCGATTCACGAGGAGACCAATCTCGAACATCCTCAAGCATTTTCCATTCACGGACCATCATCGAAGCCACATAAGACTTTCTACTAATCGCATCGGCTACCACATTCGCCTTCCCCGGATGATAAGAAATCGTACAATCATAGTCCTTCAATAATTCCATCCATCGGCGCTGTCGGTTGTTCAACTCTTTCTGGGAGAAAAGGTACTTCAAACTCTTGTGATCCGTAAAAATTTCAAACTTCGCCCCATAAAGATAGTGCTTCCACTTGTGCAACGCAAATACAATAGCCGCTAACTCCATATCATGAGTCGGGTAATTCTGTTCACTCGGGGTCAACTTCCTCGAAGCATACGCAATCACTTTCCCATTCTGCATCAGCACACAACCCAAACCCTCTTTCGAAGCATCACTATAAATCACTAGGCCATCGCTCCCATTAGGCAAAGTCAAGATCGGTGCGGTAGTCAACCTCTTCTTCAATTCCCCGAAACCCTTGTCACATTTCTCGGTCCACACAAACGGAACATTTTTCCGAGTCAACTGAGTCATCGGAGTAGCAATCCTCGAAAACCCTTCAATAAACCTTCGGTAATACCCGGCTAAACCAAGAAAGCTTCTAATCTCTGTCACTGATTCGGGTCTCTTCCAATCCACTATGGCTTCAATCTTTGAAGGATCCACCGAAATCCCATCTTTCGAAATAACATGACCCAGAAATGACACCTTCTTGAGCCAAAATTCGCATTTACTGAACTTCGCAAATAATTTCTCCCTCGCAAGAACGGATAAAACTGTCCTCAAATGCTGCTCGTGCTCATCTCGAGATTTCGAATAAACAAGAATGTCGTCGATGAAAACCACCACGAACGAATCAAGATAGGGATGGAAAACTCGGTTCATCAAATCCATAAATACGGCCGGCGCGTTAGTCAACCCAAACGGCATAACCAAGAACTCATAATGACCATAACGAGTGCGAAAAGCAGTCTTCGAAATATCCTCCGATCGAACCTTCAACTGATGGTACCCACTCCTCAAATCAAGCTTGGAAAACACAACGGACCCTTGAAGCTGATCAAACAAATCATCAATATGTGGTAGAGGATACTTATTCTTTACCGTAACCTGATTCAACTTCCGGTAATCTATACACAATCTCAACGAACCATCTTTCTTTCGCACGAACAAAACCGGTGCTCCCCACGGGGAAACACTAGGGCGGATAAACCCTCGATCAAGCAACTCTTGCAACTGAACCTTTAATTCCTTCAACTCAGCGGGAGCTAACCTATAAGGTGCTTTCGAAATCGGAGCCGTACCCGGCAAAAGGTCTATACAAAACTCAATCTCACGATCGGGAGGCATAACATACTCGGTAGAGAAAACATCGGGAAATTCCCGAACTACCCGAACACTATCAAAACTAGGGGATTCTTTCCTAGTATCAAGAACACTAGCCAAATACCCCTCGCAACCACTATGCAATAAATTTCTCGCTTTCATAAAAGAAATCAAGCGAACCCTTCTACTCAGAGGACTAGCCTCAAAAACAAACTTAGGCACATCGGGAATAGAAAAAGTAACAGTTTTCTTACGGCAATCAACAGAAGCGTGAAACTTGCTCAACCAATCCATACCCAAAATGACATCAAAGTCTTGGATAGGAAGAACTACCAAATCCGCACAAAGGACTCGACCACAAATAACCACATCACAAGCACGAAAGACTCGATCAGCAATCAAGCATTCTCCTATAGGGGTCGACACCTCTAGCACGTACGGTAAAGACTCGAATGCAGCATTTAACATGGAAGCAAATTGCACAGAAATGTATGAATGAGATGATCCTGGATCTACTAACGCTCGCGCGCTCACATTAGACACAGAAACAATACCTCCGATAACGGACGGATCATCAGTAGCTTGTTGTTGATTCATGGCATAAACCTTCCCTTGAACTCTGGGCTTCCCAGCGGCATCCCTTTTCTGACCCTGATTATTACCAACTCCTGACCCGGATGCTTGTCCTCTACCTCTTGGGCAATCTTTTACAAAGTGACCCATTTGACCACAATTTGTGCACCTTCCTTGCTTCTTCCAACAACGGTCTTCAGAATGACCTTCCTTTTGACAATACGAACAAAGCCTCCTAATTTGGCTCCCTTGGTTCCCGGAAGCGGTACCCGGGTTCCTTGGGGTCGGTTGCCCTCGGAACTGAGATTGTCCCCCAAAGCTACCTCGGTTATCAATTATTGGTTGTGACTTGCTCTGCACTCCTTGCTTACTCGGGTTAGCTACCTCAGTCTTCCTTTTATGCTCCCCAATATCTTGCTCTATCAAATAGGCTCGGTCCACCGCATCTTGGAAAGTCACAATCCGTTGAGCAATAAGTTGAGTACGGATGGAGGTCTTCAATCCCCGAATAAATCTCATAGCTTTTTGTTCCTCGGTCCTCACCAAATAGTCACAATATCGGGCTAATCCTATGAACTTAGCCGAGTATTGTGCTATAGACAACAATCCTTGCTCCAAGTTGAGTAGCTCGATCTCCTTTCGGTTTTGGTCAACAACCGGAATGAAATGCTCCTTGAATTTGCGCACAAACAACCCCCACGCATACACCGTGTGAGTATCATCCCAAGTAGCTTTAACACCCTTCCACCAATGCTCGGCGGCTCCCACAAGCTTGTAAGCCGCAAACCGGACCTTGTCCTCATCCGAACATCCAAACACATCATAAATCTTTTCCATAGACTCAATCCACAACTCAGCTTTCCGAACATCGGGTTCCCCATTGAATTCAACCGGTTTCAGCTTCAGAAATTGCTCCAAACCATAACGAGGTGGTGCTTGCTCTACCCTCGGACCTTGATCATGAATGGCCTTCATGGCCGCCTCAAACATGCCTTGAAACATGGCACGGGCTTCATCCCTTGTATCATTCTGATTCTGTGCCCCACTAGCACCTCCTCTGTTTCTTCTTCCAGACATTGCGAGTAATTACCTGCATAAGACATCAACCGTTAATCACTCCGCACACTACTACCCCCTAGGTCATACTAATCCACCTAGACTTATACATAGAGCTAATTCCATAGCTCTGATACCAACTGTCGCGACCCCGGACCCCGCGGGCCCCGGGACCGCGATCTGGACGTCGACTCTAAAACCAAAACTCTGAAATACTGAAGTTAAAAATTTCATTTAATACCAAAAGGTGATAATCCAAAGTTTTACAAAACCCAGTTTGATAAAGACTAAATACAACGATCATAAACTTCCACAAGTTTATTCCCAACAAATAAAAATATACAATCCTTAGTGACGTCATGTTTGGTACAACTACCCCAAAATGGTTACACATTTACATAATGGGAACCAACCTATATCAACCTTCCCCAAAAGAACGGATCCACCCTCGACGTCCTCTTTCTCGTGATCAACGAGACTATTCCTTAGCACCTGGGGGGGGGGGGTTAAGGAAAAACAAAGATAAAAGGAAAGGGGTGAGATAAATCTCAATAAGTTACTAATGCAACTACATGGCATGCTATGATGCAATATACAATAAGCAATAATAATTATCACGTATCACATAGCATTTATCACATAACAGACAGCAGCGGAAATAAACACATAACAAAGGATATAGCCAAGGTTTTCCAAACCGGAACATCCAAATAAAGGATCGCTGCGCAGCTTCAATAATCAACCAATCATCATCTTCATAATAGCATGAAAGCCGAAGAGAAAACCCGGTACCGGAACCAATAACCAAAAGAAGTGTCACAAGGGACGGGAGACATGCCACAAAGTCATGCTCCAAGAAGCTAAAATGCACACGAAGGAGCTAGCTCTTCTCACATCCAAGGCCAATCTGGAGGAGGGTAATAATGGGGCAAAACAATGGTCAACATTACAATGGACTTGGCCGTGCCATCATAATGTTTCGCATCGCCCAAACACACACAAAATACCAGCTGGACTTTCACGTAAAGGCTAAGTAATAAAATACTAGCACGATAAACAACAAAGGATTCCAAAGTAGGGAATCATGCCAAGTAATCACCAAGAAGATGAAATAAATCAACAATACACAATAAAGGTGCTTCGAAGTCCAAAATAACAATCAATGAATTTCAAACACAAACTTGATCACAAAGGACCCAATTCTATCACTAAAGTGTACTACCATGATCACTAAGGTCAACTAGAAGGACACCCAAGACTTGGACCAAAACGCATTCCTAAATCACACAAACTAACAAAGTGTAAAGTTTCAGGGGTTCTGTGCGGCCGCCCAAAGTGGGTTGTGCGGCCGCCCAAAAGGCCTCAAAACAAGAACAAAAGCCTTCAGAAAGATGCGCGGCCGCCCAGGAAGTTTTGTGCGGTCGCACAATGCTCTGGATTTGCAGAAATCGGGAAGAAGAACATGGGGTTCTTCCATTTTCAAACCCAAAACACATTCAACCCAAAATCCAACATTCCAACTCATATACTAAAGTGCCAAAACAACTTATAAGTCTAAAAGGACTCCTAAAACAACATTTAACAACCAAAAATCAAGAATCAAACCAACATTCAAGATTTCACCATTTTAGATCAACTCCAAATAAATTCCCAATAAATTCAAAACCCAACCAAACTTCACATACAACACATCAAACATTATCTAAGCATGATATGAACATTTTAGCATTAAAATGGTGGAAAAGTAACTTACTTGAAAATTCTCAAAGTTGATGGATTTCAAATCTTTTTGATTCTACGCGATCCTAACGACGATCTAAACAAGGTTCACGATTTAGGAAATGAATAATAATGAGTGGAAGAAGGAGAAAATGAAGAGAGAAGAAGGAGAAGAAAACTTACCAAACTTGGAGGAGAGAGAGAGAGATTGCTGGGAATGGATTGAGAGAGTGAGGGAGAAGGTAAGGGAGGAGGGGGAAGTAGGGAGGGAGTATGAAAAATGTTTAAAGAATTACACTTAGGCCCCTCTCTCACACTACACACAAATACTACACTCCCAACTAACAATTAAGACCCAACAATACCACATTAACCCAAATGACCCAAATAAAAAGTTGGGCACAAATATTTTGATACCTAAAATGCACACATAATTATTTAAACAAATAATAATTTAAATAAATAATTAAGCAAATAATTAAATAAAAATCATTTAATTACTAATAAAATAGAGCCTATATTTCGGGTCGTGACACAACAAACACTTTGTTTTCCGTGCGGTTGTAAAAGTAATAACCCTTAGTTTCCTTAGGGTAACCAACGAAAATACATTTATCGGATCTTGGTGCAAGTTTGTCAGAGATTAATCTCTTAACATAAGCCTCACAACCCCAAATATTCATGAAAGACAAACTAGGTTTTCTTCCAGTCCACTGTTGGTTTTCGTGCAATCATGCGCAGCGGAAGATAGACATGAATAAAACCCAATAGCCTAGATCCGCTATGAACAATAATTCATAATAACAAGATGAAGGAAACTAACCCTTGTAGATCGTTATGTAAAACTTGGATTAAGCGTTACGACAAACGCCCTCTACCGGTGATCCACACAACGAACAGATTTTAAGAACGCCTTCTTGAACTTGACTGCTAGGTCTTCGGATTGATCAACGATGTTGAAGAACTATTCTTCAAAGCTCCTAATTGTTATTGTGACTTGATAATTGAGATTAATCAATCACAATAACCCAAGAATATAATGTGTGATTTTTTTCTCTAAGAAAGACTTTGAATTGATCAAATCAACTAACTTCAGGAACAATTCCCGTCGGTCTGTATTTATATTCAAGGGGTTTCAGAAACCCTTTAGGACTTAGGTTTTCTTGTCCAACAAGAGTTTTCCTAAAACTGATTCTGCGGGGCAAAACCATCCATGGATGTTTCTGGAAGCATCCAGAATCAGCCGTACGGATCCTTTAGGCAGGATCCGTTTTACTTCGTTTTTCGCTCCTTTTAATTATCCGTTCTGCGTGTGTGACCCAATAGGATTATACTAAGTTGGCAACGAGTCCGAACCAGTCAAACCTCGTAAGTCATAAGCGGACTCTAGCAAGCCATTATGACTACCCAATTAGTATAACTTTGAACTCCAAAGTTTCTTAGAATAGAACATAACACAATCTCTTTGTTACACGATGTCTATTGAACGTAAGCCATGGTCAATGGTCAACTTACATTTGTTCAATGCTTTCTCGATCCCGAATGTATTGATAATACAAATCTTATTTGAGCACGGCCATGCATTTCATCAATACCATTCATCGAGTGGCCAAAGCTTGACATCTCTCTTGACGAGGAACAAATCCCATCTTGGCTTATTACTCTTCCCTACATGATTCCGATTATGCCAATCATATTCTTTATAGCTATCCGGTTAGGGATAACGTTTGAATACGTCAAACATAATGTTCATCATGTGGAAGACTGTAATAACCTCAGGTCTAAAGATTCCAGTGATATAACTATATGAGACTTAATTATGACATTGTGACCATGACATAAATCTCATAGGAGTCAGTCCAGTATTTGTTCTCCAACAAATACCCATAAGTCTAATTGTATCCCATACACCATAATCATCATATGATTATCTATTAAACTTATACTAATAATTAATCATAATTATCAGGGACGGGGATTATTATAATAAACATGCAAAAGACATAATAATCAAACGTTCAATATCTTTATAAATGATAACATTTGTTTTACAAACAACATGCCTAGGGCATAACACCAACAAAGTGTTGCCAACATTGTCAGCAACACATCAGTAGGTGCTATATTGATTTTTTATTTTTCGGGATTTGCTGATTAAAAATTGAATTTTAAAAGGTCTACAGAGTTTTGAAATCAAAGTATTTTTATAAAATCTTTTACTTCTAGTTTTTTTTTTTTTTTTAATTATTTTAGTTACTTGAGTTATACATGAATAAAATTTAAAATTTGAAATGTCATAACAACTTTGATTTGAAATTTAAATTTTGGATTTTATCTTTGTACAAATCTGATTATTTTATTTATATTTTATTATTTTTTTCTTTCTTTTCTTTTTCATAAAAAAAGTAAAAATAAAAAAAATAAAAAATAATAACAATAAACAATGGTTGCCGAATCTATTGGATTGTTTGTTGAAGTTTGTTTTCTAAATGGACTAGAAAATAGGAAACATTGTATGTGGATTACCTAAATTCGAAATCAAATCCATCTAGTCCTAGAAACACTCTCCAAAGTCTCATTATCACTCTCTCTTCATACCTTCTTCTATCTCTCTATCTCTCTATCTCAACTCGATGTTTTAAAATTTTCCTTATTTATTTTTGGCAATGTTGCCGTCAGTGTTAACATCGCTGTAACACTTATAGCACTACGTGTTTTAAGGTTCATATTTTAATTTGCATAAATGCCTTTCATTTTATTTCTTCACAAAAAGGAGGAGAAAATGAACCGGTAATCATGCACATGTGGTGAAAGAAAGTGTTTCGGATTCTATTTTTAATGGAATTCGTATTAAGGGGGAGTTTGATATCTAGAGCGAGATTGAAATGTTGATCCTATTAATGTTAGAAGTTGGGAAAATGTTACAACATTTGATTTCATTTTTGAATGAGTTCTTACATTAAAGGAGACTTTATTTTAAGGGGGAGATTTAGCTAACTTTGTCTTGCAGGAACATCACATATTTATTTTGTGAAAAAATGTGAAACTAAGCGAGAGATTGTTAGTGCAGAAATGTGATGCTACCACAAGTGCTGCCAACAGTGTTACCCCAGACGGGATTTGTAATAGTTTCATCATTTATTCATAAAATTATTAAGTATTAATATTTAATATTTGCTGCAAGTTTAATGTTTTTTATAGGTTCAAATAATCATTAAAGGTTGAACAAAAAGATGGAGCTACAAACAAGGGATTGGTTGAAGGAAATATTTACACATAAATGAAGATTTATCTGTGAAAATCTTGGAGAGAAAGAAAAGCTTGAAGACTCAGTCGATAAGACTTAGGGAAAACATGGGTACAAGGTCTGGAAGCATGGAGAGTACAAGAAGGAAGTGCACAAGAGAAGAGTGGTTGCTACTGTAACATCCCCGAAATTAAGCACGACATTTTGGGACGGATTAGGAAAAATAAAAATAAAAAAAATGAAGTGATATGGGACGGATTTCAAATGGCAGTAAATATTGGTTTTGGTTGTAGGGCCCACGAGTTGGCTAAGTATGCATGTTTTGATGAGTATTCAAATTGGTCTTCACGTGCCATAGTAGGAGGTGTATTTAGCTTGGGTGACTCACTTGTACTCTACGTTGGTGGAACCACTATTTATTCATTTAAGCACTTTCTCTAGGCTATTAACAAAGATCATAAGCTGAGAATGTTAAAGAGTGAGGCGCATGAAATTTTGGTGCGGGGACTATTTTGAGTGTTTGGTAAAATAATTGGTGATTATTTGGTGATCCGTTCTTAGCAATTCGGGTAAGGGAGACTACGCAGTATCGATTCCGTGTCATTTTATTTTATACCCGTCTTATCGTAGTACTCCATATTATTGATACGTATATCATTTGTTCGGCGTGATTTGATAATTGTTTTGATATTGAATTTGGTCTGTAAATATTACGGTTATTTGGAAAGCATGCTTTATGTGTTATTATGCTCAAAGATGAGATTAGTTATATGGAACAGTTGCGATATAGCTAATTATGTGACGGTCGCAGTGGGCTCGGTTATTGGTTATTGTGTTTGTGTTGGGTCCGGCTCCGTCGAGGGCGGCCAACAATTCGGTTAATTTTGTTGAGTCACTGGACCCGAATATAATTAGTACATCGGACTGTAAAGTATGATTGATCGGTTGTTTGGTTTATCAAATGCGAGTCTTATTGGCATGTCCATAATTATAATTTCATGGACAGTGTTATTTGGTGTTTGTATTCCATTGGCTTCTGTGATATTGTGTATCCGCTTTCTTACTGAGCCCCCCAGCTCACCCCCCTCCAGTTTGACCTTTTGCAGTTGACCGTTGACCGTAATTCAGGACAACGAGGAATTGACTTGGAGCATTTTAAAATTAGTAGTGAGGCTTTGTATAGTATTTTAGAGTTGTAAATTGTTACATTTTGATATTAATGGAAAATAGATTTTTTCGGGGTGTTACAGCTACAAAGTAGGAACCATGATCTTCTTGTGCCTAAAGATTAGGAAAAACTCTCCAACAACCACCAAGATGGTTTCAGCCATTTTGGAGTGCTCTCCACGTTTTTGGAGGCCTATATAAGAGCAAGGGGTGATCAAGATTAAACTACAACATAAAACACACATCTTGAGAGAGAGCTCACATATTCTTAGACCATTGTTGCTAGTGATGTTATAACACTCATTCCAACATCACAATCTAGTTATTGAATGAACTATTTGTTGAAGGCTAAATTGGTCTAGCCTTTTGATTGTGATGTGAGTGTTATTTCTTTAGTGGAGGTCCTTGTATCTAGCACATTTTGTACTCTTTGTTTTCTTTAAAAGATAGGAGTTGTTTAGACTTTGTACTTAAGAGAAATACTTATAGTGAAAGTCTTTTTTGGCCATGAGGCTACCACAAGTTATATATTTATATAACTTGTGAAAATATTATCTCCCTGTCTCAAATTTCCGCTGCAAACTCGTTTTGAAAATTGTTTTAACTCATGTGTGTGTGTGTTGTCTGAAGTGTTATCGTTGGACTGCCAACACCTTTAATTACACTTTATAAAACCAAGGCCATTGACATTTTCATAAATGAATTTGTTTTTGTCTGTGTTTAACATACTTAGAAGTAGACGTTCCCACGGTTCACGTATGAACCGGCGGTTTTGAACCGTTAAAAAACCGTTGAAAACCGTGAACCGGCGGTTTACGGTTCATAGGCGGTTTGGACCGGCGGTTCAGACCGTCGGTTTGACCAACGGTTCATACCGTATAAATTCAAGATATTTTATAAATTTTTGAGGTAAAACTCCTAAATGTCCCCCGTAATTATAAAAGGGTAAGGTTGGTTGTGTCTCTCTATGTAAATTTGCTTAATATTAATTAAATTATAAGGGTATCGTCCCTTTTTTTTTTTCAAAATTTCGTCCCACTAACACCTCTTAATTTCTTTAAATATATGTAATTCAAAATTTCCTTAATATTTATATAAAGTAAAATAATTATAATATATCAAAAATAATAAAAATAAAACAAACTTTTTTAAAAAATTCTAAAAAACTGTTCTAAATGTCGTTTCCAATGAGTAATATGTCATCAACATATAGCACAAGAAATAGTACTACGCTCCCACTAATCTTCTTGTATACACAAGGTTCATCTTCGTTCTTGATGAAGCCAAACTCTTTGACCGATTCATCAAATCGAAGATTCCAACTCCTAGAGGCTTGCTTCAATCCATAAATGGATCTTTGCAATTTGCATACTTTGTTAGAATTTTTTGGAATTACAAAACCTTCAGGTTGTGTCATATAAACATCCTCAAGTAAGTTCCCGTTAAGGAACAATGTCTTGACATCCATTTGCCATATCTCATAGTCAAAATATGCGGCTATGGCAAGTAAAATTCTTATAGACTTGATCATTGCTACGGGCGAAAAGGTTTCGTCATAGTCGATTCCATGAATCTGCCTATAGCCTTTCGCTACAAGTCTAGCTTTATAAGTATGCACCTTACCATCCATGTCAGTTTTCCTTTTGAAAACCCACTTGCATCCTATGGTTTTTACACCTTCGGGCGCATCAATCAAGTTCCAAACTTGATTGTCGTACATGAACTTAATTTCAGATTCCATGGCTCCAAGCCATTTATCTGAATCAGGAGCGGACATCGCTTCTTGGTAGGAAGTAGGTTCATCATCAACTATGACTTCCACTTCATTGCTATCCGTCATGAGAAATCCATATCTCTCAGGTTCGGAGTTCTGCGAGGAACTTGAGTATTCTGAATAGATTCCACAACACCTTGTGAAACTTGTTCAGATCCAACATTTTGTTCCATGTTATTTTCGGGTTCTCGAACCTCTTCGAGATTAATTTTACTCCCACTATTTCCTTTGGAGAGAAACTCTTTCTCTAGAAATGTACCATGACGGGCAACAAACACTTTGTTTTCCGTGCGGTTGTAAAAGTAATAACCCTTAGTTTCCTTAGGGTAACCAACGAAAATACATTTATCGGATCTTGGTGCAAGTTTGTCAGAGATTAATCTCTTAACATAAGCCTCACAACCCCAAATCTTCATGAAAGACAAACTAGGTTTTCTTCCAGTCCACTGTTGGGTTTCGTGCAATCATGCGCAGCGGAAGATAGACATGAATAAAACCCAATAGCCTAGATCCGCTATGAACAATAATTCATAATAACAAGATGAAGGAAACTAACCCTTGTAGATCGTTATGTAAAACTTGGATTAAGCGTTAAAACAAACGCCCTCTACCGGTGATCCACACAACGAACAGATTTTAAGAACGCCTTCTTGAACTTGACTGCTATGTCTTCGGATTGATCAACGATGTTGAAGAACTATTCTTCAAAGCTCCTAATTGTTATTGTGACTTGATAATTGAGATTAATCAATCACAATAACCCAAGAATATAATGTGTGATTTCTTTCTCTAAGAAAGACTTTGAATTGATCAAATCAACTAACTTCAGGAACAATTCCCGTCAGTATGTATTTATATTCAAGGGGTTTCAGAAACCCTTTAGGACTTAGGTTTTCTTGTCCAACAAGAGTTTTCCTAAAACTGATTCTGCGGGGCAAAACCATCCATGGATGTTTCTGGAAGCATCCAGAATCAGCCGTACGGATCCTTTAGGCAGGATCCGTTTTACTTCGTTTTTCGCTCCTTTTAATTATCCGTTCTGCGTGTGTGACCCAATAGGATTATACTAAGTTGGCAACGAGTCCGAACCAGTCAAACCTCGTAAGTCATAAGCGGACTCTAGCAAGCCATTATGACTACCCAATTAGTATAACTTTGAACTCCAAAGTTTCTTAGAATAGAACATAACACAATCTCTTTGTTACACGATGTCTATTGAACGTAAGCCATGGTCAATGGTCAACTTACATTTGTTCAATGCTTTCTCGATCCCGAATGTATTGATAATACAAATCTTATTTGAGCACGGCCATGCATTTCATCAATACCATTCATCGAGTGGCCAAAGCTTGACATCTCTCTTGACGAGGAACAAATCCCATCTTGGCTTATTACTCTTCCCTACATGATTCCGATTATGCCAATCATATTCTTTATAGCTATCCGGTTAGGGATAACGTTTGAATACGTCAAACATAATGTTCATCATGTGGAAGACTGTAATAACCTCAGGTCTAAAGATTCCAGTGATATAACTATATGAGACTTAATTATGACATTGTGACCATGACATAAATCTCATAGGAGTCAGTCCAGTATTTGTTCTCCAACAAATACCCATAAGTCTAATTGTATCCCATACACCATAATCATCATATGATTATCTATTAAACTTATACTAATAATTAATCATAATTATCAGGGACGGGGATTATTATAATAAACATGCAAAAGACATAATAATCAAACGTTCAATATCTTTATAAATGATAACATTTGTTTTACAAACAACATGCCTAGGGCATAACACCAACAAAGTGTTGCCAACATTGTCAGCAACACATCAGTAGGTGCTATATTGATTTTTTATTTTTCGGGATTTGCTGATTAAAAATTGAATTTTAAAAGGTCTACAGAGTTTTGAAATCAAAGTATTTTTATAAAATCTTTTACTTCTAGTTTTTTTTTTTTTTTTAATTATTTTAGTTACTTGAGTTATACATGAATAAAATTTAAAATTTGAAATGTCATAACAACTTTGATTTGAAATTTAAATTTTGGATTTTATCTTTGTACAAATCTGATTATTTTATTTATATTTTATTATTTTTTTCTTTCTTTTCTTTTTCATAAAAAAAGTAAAAATAAAAAAAATAAAAAATAATAACAATAAACAATGGTTGCCGAATCTATTGGATTGTTTGTTGAAGTTTGTTTTCTAAATGGACTAGAAAATAGGAAACATTGTATGTGGATTACCTAAATTCGAAATCAAATCCATCTAGTCCTAGAAACACTCTCCAAAGTCTCATTATCACTCTCTCTTCATACCTTCTTCTATCTCTCTATCTCTCTATCTCAACTCGATGTTTTAAAATTTTCCTTATTTATTTTTGGCAATGTTGCCGTCAGTGTTAACATCGCTGTAACACTTATAGCACTACGTGTTTTAAGGTTCATATTTTAATTTGCATAAATGCCTTTCATTTTATTTCTTCACAAAAAGGAGGAGAAAATGAACCGGTAATCATGCACATGTGGTGAAAGAAAGTGTTTCGGATTCTATTTTTAATGGAATTCGTATTAAGGGGGAGTTTGATATCTAGAGCGAGATTGAAATGTTGATCCTATTAATGTTAGAAGTTGGGAAAATGTTACAACATTTGATTTCATTTTTGAATGAGTTCTTACATTAAAGGAGACTTTATTTTAAGGGGGAGATTTAGCTAACTTTGTCTTGCAGGAACATCACATATTTATTTTGTGAAAAAATGTGAAACTAAGCGAGAGATTGTTAGTGCAGAAATGTGATGCTACCACAAGTGCTGCCAACAGTGTTACCCCAGACGGGATTTGTAATAGTTTCATCATTTATTCATAAAATTATTAAGTATTAATATTTAATATTTGCTGCAAGTTTAATGTTTTTTATAGGTTCAAATAATCATTAAAGGTTGAACAAAAAGATGGAGCTACAAACAAGGGATTGGTTGAAGGAAATATTTACACATAAATGAAGATTTATCTGTGAAAATCTTGGAGAGAAAGAAAAGCTTGAAGACTCAGTCGATAAGACTTAGGGAAAACATGGGTACAAGGTCTGGAAGCATGGAGAGTACAAGAAGGAAGTGCACAAGAGAAGAGTGGTTGCTACTGTAACATCCCCGAAATTAAGCACGACATTTTGGGACGGATTAGGAAAAATAAAAATAAAAAAAATGAAGTGATATGGGACGGATTTCAAATGGCAGTAAATATTGGTTTTGGTTGTAGGGCCCACGAGTTGGCTAAGTATGCATGTTTTGATGAGTATTCAAATTGGTCTTCACGTGCCATAGTAGGAGGTGTATTTAGCTTGGGTGACTCACTTGTACTCTACGTTGGTGGAACCACTATTTATTCATTTAAGCACTTTCTCTAGGCTATTAACAAAGATCATAAGCTGAGAATGTTAAAGAGTGAGGCGCATGAAATTTTGGTGCGGGGACTATTTTGAGTGTTTGGTAAAATAATTGGTGATTATTTGGTGATCCGTTCTTAGCAATTCGGGTAAGGGAGACTACGCAGTATCGATTCCGTGTCATTTTATTTTATACCCGTCTTATCGTAGTACTCCATATTATTGATACGTATATCATTTGTTCGGCGTGATTTGATAATTGTTTTGATATTGAATTTGGTCCGTAAATATTACGGTTATTTGGAAAGCATGCTTTATGTGTTATTATGCTCAAAGATGAGATTAGTTATATGGAACAGTTGCGATATAGCTAATTATGTGACGGTCGCAGTGGGCTCGGTTATTGGTTATTGTGTTTGTGTTGGGTCCGGCTCCGTCGAGGGCGGCCAACAATTCGGTTAATTTTGTTGAGTCACTGGACCCGAATATAATTAGTACATCGGACTGTAAAGTATGATTGATCGGTTGTTTGGTTTATCAAATGCGAGTCTTATTGGCATGTCCATAATTATAATTTCATGGACAGTGTTATTTGGTGTTTGTGTTCCATTGGCTTCTGTGATATTGTGTATCCGCTTTCTTACTGAGCCCCCCAGCTCACCCCCCTCCAGTTTGACCTTTTGCAGTTGACCGTTGACCGTGATTCAGGACAACGAGGAATTGACTTGGAGCATTTTAAAATTAGTAGTGAGGCTTTGTATAGTATTTTAGAGTTGTAAATTGTTACATTTTGATATTAATGGAAAATAGATTTTTTCGGGGTGTTACAGCTACAAAGTAGGAACCATGATCTTCTTGTGCCTAAAGATTAGGAAAAACTCTCCAACAACCACCAAGATGGTTTCAGCCATTTTGGAGTGCCCTCCACGTTTTTGGAGGCCTATATAAGAGCAAGGGGTGATCAAGATTAAACTACAACATAAAACACACATCTTGAGAGAGAGCTCACATATTCTTAGACCATTGTTGCTAGTGATGTTATAACACTCATTCCAACATCACAATCTAGTTATTGAATGAACTATTTGTTGAAGGCTAAATTGGTCTAGCCTTTTGATTGTGATGTGAGTGTTATTTCTTTAGTGGAGGTCCTTGTATCTAGCACATTTTGTACTCTTTGTTTTCTTTAAAAGATAGGAGTTGTTTAGACTTTGTACTTAAGAGAAATACTTATAGTGAAAGTCTTTTTTGGCCATGAGGCTACCACAAGTTATATATTTATATAACTTGTGAAAATATTATCTCCCTGTCTCAAATTTCCGCTGCAAACTCGTTTTGAAAATTGTTTTAACTCATGTGTGTGTGTGTTGTCTGAAGTGTTATCGTTGGACTGCCAACACCTTTAATTACACTTTATAAAACCAAGGCAATTGACATTTTCATAAATGAATTTGTTTTTGTCTGTGTTTAACATACTTAGAAGTAGACGTTCCCACGGTTCACGTATGAACCGGCGGTTTTGAACCGTTAAAAAACCGTTGAAAACCGTGAACCGGATGAACCGTGAACCGGCGGTTTACGGTTCATAGGCGGTTTGGACCGGCGGTTCAGACCGTCGGTTTGACCAACGGTTCATACCGTATAAATTCAAGATATTTTATAAATTTTTGAGGTAAAACTCCTAAATGTCCCCCGTAATTATAAAAGGGTAAGGTTGGTTGTGTCTCTCTATGTAAATTTGCTTAATATTAATTAAATTATAAGGGTATCGTCCCTTTTTTTTTTCAAAATTTCGTCCCACTAACACCTCTTAATTTCTTTAAAAATATGTAATTCAAAATTTCCTTAATATTTATATAAAGTAAAATAATTATAATATATCAAAAATAATAAAAATAAAACAAACTTTTTTAAAAAATTCTAAAAAACTGTTCTAAATGTCGTTTCCAATGAGTAATATGTCATCAACATATAGCACAAGAAATAGTACTACGCTCCCACTAATCTTCTTGTATACACAAGGTTCATCTTCGTTCTTGATGAAGCCAAACTCTTTGACCGATTCATCAAATCGAAGATTCCAACTCCTAGAGGCTTGCTTCAATCCATAAATGGATCTTTGCAATTTGCATACTTTGTTAGAATTTTTTGGAATTACAAAACCTTCAGGTTGTGTCATATAAACATCCTCAAGTAAGTTCCCGTTAAGGAACAATGTCTTGACATCCATTTGCCATATCTCATAGTCAAAATATGCGGTTATGGCAAGTAAAATTCTTATAGACTTGATCATTGCTACGGGCGAAAAGGTTTCGTCATAGTCGATTCCATGAATCTGCCTATAGCCTTTCGCTACAAGTCTAGCTTTATAAGTATGCACCTTACCATCCATGTCAGTTTTCCTTTTGAAAACCCACTTGCATCCTATGGTTTTTACACCTTCGGGCGCATCAATCAAGTTCCAAACTTGATTGTCGTACATGAACTTAATTTCAGATTCCATGGCTCCAAGCCATTTATCTGAATCAGGAGCGGACATCGCTTCTTGGTAGGAAGTAGGTTCATCATCAACTATGACTTCCACTTCATTGCTATCCGTCATGAGAAATCCATATCTCTCAGGTTCGGAGTTCTGCGAGGAACTTGAGTATTCTGAATAGATTCCACAACACCTTGTGAAACTTGTTCAGATCCAACATTTTGTTCCATGTTATTTTCGGGTTCTCGAACCTCTTCGAGATTAATTTTACTCCCACTATTTCCTTTGGAGAGAAACTCTTTCTCTAGAAATGTACCATGACGGGCAACAAACACTTTGTTTTCCGTGCGGTTGTAAAAGTAATAACCCTTAGTTTCCTTAGGGTAACCAACGAAAATACATTTATCGGATCTTGGTGCAAGTTTGTCAGAGATTAATCTCTTAACATAAGCCTCACAACCCCAAATCTTCATGAAAGACAAACTAGGTTTTCTTCCAGTCCACTGTTGGGTTTCGTGCAATCATGCGCAGCGGAAGATAGACATGAATAAAACCCAATAGCCTAGATCCGCTATGAACAATAATTCATAATAACAAGATGAAGGAAACTAACCCTTGTAGATCGTTATGTAAAACTTGGATTAAGCGTTAAAACAAACGCCCTCTACCGGTGATCCACACAACGAACAGATTTTAAGAACGCCTTCTTGAACTTGACTGCTATGTCTTCGGATTGATCAACGATGTTGAAGAACTATTCTTCAAAGCTCCTAATTGTTATTGTGACTTGATAATTGAGATTAATCAATCACAATAACCCAAGAATATAATGTGTGATTTCTTTCTCTAAGAAAGACTTTGAATTGATCAAATCAACTAACTTCAGGAACAATTCCCGTCAGTATGTATTTATATTCAAGGGGTTTCAGAAACCCTTTAGGACTTAGGTTTTCTTGTCCAACAAGAGTTTTCCTAAAACTGATTCTGCGGGGCAAAACCATCCATGGATGTTTCTGGAAGCATCCAGAATCAGCCGTACGGATCCTTTAGGCAGGATCCGTTTTACTTCGTTTTTCGCTCCTTTTAATTATCCGTTCTGCGTGTGTGACCCAATAGGATTATACTAAGTTGGCAACGAGTCCGAACCAGTCAAACCTCGTAAGTCATAAGCGGACTCTAGCAAGCCATTATGACTACCCAATTAGTATAACTTTGAACTCCAAAGTTTCTTAGAATAGAACATAACACAATCTCTTTGTTACACGATGTCTATTGAACGTAAGCCATGGTCAATGGTCAACTTACATTTGTTCAATGCTTTCTCGATCCCGAATGTATTGATAATACAAATCTTATTTGAGCACGGCCATGCATTTCATCAATACCATTCATCGAGTGGCCAAAGCTTGACATCTCTCTTGACGAGGAACAAATCCCATCTTGGCTTATTACTCTTCCCTACATGATTCCGATTATGCTAATCATATTCTTTATAGCTATCCGGTTAGGGATAACGTTTGAATACGTCAAACATAATGTTCATCATGTGGAAGACTGTAATAACCTCAGGTCTAAAGATTCCAGTGATATAACTATATGAGACTTAATTATGACATTGTGACCATGACATAAATCTCATAGGAGTCAGTCCAGTATTTGTTCTCCAACAAATACCCATAAGTCTAATTGTATCCCATACACCATAATCATCATATGATTATCTATTAAACTTATACTAATAATTAATCATAATTATCAGGGACGGGGATTATTATAATAAACATGCAAAAGACATAATAATCAAACGTTCAATATCTTTATAAATGATAACATTTGTTTTACAAACAACATGCCTAGGGCATAACACCAACAAAGTGTTGCCAACATTGTCAGCAACACATCAGTAGGTGCTATATTGATTTTTTATTTTTCGGGATTTGCTGATTAAAATTTGAATTTTAAAAGGTCTACAGAGTTTTGAAATCAAAGTATTTTTATAAAATCTTTTACTTCTAGTTTTTTTTTTATTATTATTATTATTTTAGTTACTTGAGTTATACATGAATAAAATTTAAAATTTGAAATGTCATAACAACTTTGATTTGAAATTTAAATTTTAGATTTTATCTTTGTACAAATCTGATTATTTTATTTATATTTTATTATTTTTTCTTTCTTTTCTTTTTCATAAAAAAAAGTAAAAATAAAAAAAATAAAAAATAATAACAATAAACAATGGTTGCCGAATCTATTGGCTGGTTTGTTGAAGTTTGTTTCTAAATGGACTAGAAAATAGGAAACATTGTATGTGAATTACCTAAATTCGAAATCAAATCCATCTAGTCCTAGAATCACTCTCCAAAGTCTCATTATCACTCTCTCTTCATACCTTCTTCTATCTCTCTATCTCTTTATCTCAACTCGATGTTTTAAAATTTTCCTTATTTATTTTTGGCAATGTTGCCGTCAGTGTTAAAATCACTGTAACACTTATAGCACTACGTGTTTTAAGGTTCATATTTTAATTTGCATAAATGCCTTTCATTTTATTTCTTCACAAAAAGGAGGAGAAAATGAATCGGTAATCATGCACATGTGGTGAAAGAAAGTGTTTCGGATTCTATTTTTAATGGAATTCGTATTAAGGGGGAGTTTGATATCTAGAGCGAGATTGAAATGTTGATCCTATTAATGTTAGAAGTTGGGAAAATGTTACAACATTTGATTTCATTTTTGAATGAGTTCTTACATTAAAGGAGACTTTATTTTAAGGGGGAGATTTAGCTAACTTTGTCTTGCAGGAACATCACATATTTATTTTGTGAAAAAATGTGAAACTAAGGGAGAGATTGTTAGTGCAGAAATTTGATGCTACCACAAGTGCTGCCAACAGTGTTACCCCAGACGGGATTTGTAATAGTTTCATCATTTATTCATAAAATTATTAAGTATTAATATTTAATATTTGCTGCAAGTTTAATGTTTTTTATAGGTTCAAATAATCATTAAAGGTTGAACAAAAAGATGGAGCTACAAACAAGGGATTGGTTGAAGGAAATATTTACACATAAATGAAGATTTATGTGTGAAAATCTTGGAGAGAAAGAAAAGCTTGAAGACTCAGTCAATAAGCCTTAGGGAAAACATGGGTACAAGGTCTGGAAGCATGGAGAGTACAAGAAGGAAGTGCACAAGAGAAGAGTGGTTGCTACAAAGTAGGAACCATAATCTTCTTGTGCCTAAAGATTAGGAAAAACTCTCCAACAACCACCAAGATGGTTTCAACCATTTTGGAGTGCCCTCCACGTTTTTGGAGGCCTATATAAGAGCAAGGGCTGATCAAGATTAAACTACAACATAAAACACACATCTTGAGAGAGAGCTCACATATTCTTAGACCATTGTTGCTAGTGATGTTATAACACTCATTCCAACATCACAATCTAGTTATTGAATGAACTATTTGTTGAAGGCTAAATTGGTCCAGCCTTTTGATTGTGATGTGAGTGTTATTTCTTTAGTGAAGGTCCTTGTATCTAGCACATTTTGTACTCTTTGTTTTCTTTAGAAGATAGGAGTTGTTTAGACTTTGTACTTAAGAGAAATACTTATAGTGAAAGTCTTTTTTGGCCATGAGGCTACCACAAGTTATATATTTATATAACTTGTGAAAATATTATCCCCCTGTCTCAAATTTCCGCTGCAAACTCGTTTTGAAAATTGTTTTAACTCATGTGTGTGTGTGTTGTCTGAAGTGTTATCGTTGGACTGCCAACACCTTTAATCACACTTTATAAAACCAAGGCCATTGACATTTTCATAAATGAATTTGTTTTTGTCTGTGTTTAACATACTTAGAAGTAGACGTGCCCACGATTCACGTATGAACCGGCGGTTTTGAACCGTTAAAAAACCGTTGAAAACCGTGAACCGGATGAACCGTGAACCGGCGGTTTACGGTTCATAGGCGGTTTCGACCGGCGGTTCAGACCGTCGGTTTGACCAACGGTTCATACCGTATAAATTCAAGATATTTTATAAATTTTTGAGGTAAAACTCCTAAATGTCCCCCGTAATTATAAAAGGGTAAGGTTGGTTGTGTCCCTCTATGTAAATTTGCTTAATATTAATTAAATTATAAGGGTATCGTCCCTTTTTTTTTCAAAATTTCGTCCCACTAACACCTCTTAATTTCTTTAAAAATATGTAATTCAAAATTTCCTTAATATTTATATAAAGTAAAATAATTATAATGTATCAAAAATAATAAAAATAAAACAAATTTTTTTAAAAATTCTAAAAAACTGTTCTAAATGTGTTTTTTTTTTAAAAAAAAAGAAATGAACCGGTGAACCGTACCGTGAACCGTGAGTTAACGGTTCATATACGGTTTTAGTTTTTCGCGAACCGTGAATCGGGCATGTTTACTTAGAAGCACAAGATATAGCAAAAAGGAGCTTGTATGATGTTGACAATTGGTACTCTTTTCGTCCCAAAATGATCTTCTCATTTGACTATTTAAACTTTTTAAAGATATCAAAACTTGTTCCACGAGTCATGTTTTGTTTATATACTTTTAAGCTTAAATTGTAAAAATGAGAAAATCTTTTTAGGACAATGAAAAATGGTAAATGAGAAGATCGCTTTGGGACAGAGTAGACATGGCCAACCGGGAACCGTACTCGTGACAACCCGTCAACCCGCACCTGCATTTTAACCGTTGGAACTGTGCACCTGGACAACCCGTTAACCGTCCTAACCGTACCCATCAATAATGTGGTTAGGTTACGGTTATGGGTTTTAGGAACCCGCACCCGTAACCATCAACCGTACAAATTATGTTAGTTTTGTAAAATATTGGCTATAAAAAATCAAAATAAAAAAACTTTCCAAAACCAAATTATATGAAGTATAAATAGAGAGAAGCCGCTAATTGGTAAGAACCAGCACAAAATTCACTCGTAATTTAAACTTGATGCTGCCGAAAAAATAAGCCCACCACGCTCCGGTTGTAGTCTAGCCTTTGCGATTGGAGACTCCGCCTTTCTTCTCCTAAAGATCTATGTGAACAGAATAAACCGTTAATCCAATGCCGGGAGGGTTTCCGGCGATGAACCTCGGGCGTGAGAATCAGATATACGGTTGTTTGAGAAAACAAGGAACTGTCAGAGGGTAGTTTTTGGTTGGAAGAGAACTTACCTCTGTTCTTGGAATGAGATCCGTTTTATATACACATATGTCTGTTACCTCACCCTCACATGCCACCTGTCACTTTCCCGTTGGTCCTTCATGGTGAACCCTCAAAAACCCCATATCATCCTAATTCCCCCTACCGGTCTCCTAGTGGACCAACGGAGATAACGTCAGTGATGTGGACGTCTTCCACTCGCCATTTAATGCATTCGGCGGATGGGATATTCTCCAGCAGGGTCGTTCCCAAGACCACGTCACCCAACGATCTCGCCTTGGTCCCAATCTCACCCAGGCAGCGACTCGACCGGTCTCCCTTTGGCGACTTTAACGATCCAACTGGATGGCCCAACAGTGTTCTTCGTGGTTGTACATATGACCAACAAGATATCAATTGGGCCGGATCATGTTACTAATTGGACTACTTTCGACCCAACAACAATTTAGACCCGACTACATCAAAACTAAAATGGGGCCTTCTACTTTCTACAACTCAAATGCAAGTGGTTAATTGCCCCCTTCCCATTCATTAAATGTTATAAATTCTTTTGAGGAGATAATGAAGAAAAAACATTGGTGATGTGAATATTGTGAGTACGAAAAATGGAGTAAAAGAGACAGCGAAATACGAAATTATAAATAAATAATTATTGTGAGTTTTCACGTGTCTCAATAAATTAGGGTTATTCTTACTTTACTACCCCAAGGTTTACACAGTGTATCACTTGGGGGTATATGATTTCATTTTTCTCACTTTAAGGCCCGAACTTTCCTTTTTGTATCTATTAAGTTTCATGAAAACTTAATGGGTTAATCTCACTTTACTACCCCCCATGGTTTATATGGTATATCATTTGGGAGTCTATAGTTTTAATTTTCTCACTTTAAGGCCTAGACATTCATTTTTGTATCGATTTGGGGCCTTATTAAGAATTATGTTAGAATTTGGACGAAAAAATGAAATGTATCATCCGACCCTTATCCTTTTGGGCGGTTTTGGTTTTTTCTTTTTTTCTCGTGATTAATTCAGTAATGGTTGGAGAGAGCTTCACAGTTTCTAAAGGCAAAAACAATCAATACATGAGAAAATCACTCAAACTCCAACAAAACATTTCTGAATTAGATCCATATCCCAACAACTCATTTCTTCCCTCCTATGTCACGTCTACCATCGACAACGGAAGTTTTGGTGGAAGTTTCCGCACTATCAAGAAGAAACTAACATCAATGATGTTTTGGGAACTAGAATGTGTGGCGCCATCTCAAGTGTCGATGTGAACGGCAATTCAGACTAGGCTAATTTGACAGAGAAGAAGATTAGGAAGAAACAGAAGAAATTAGCAAAATAAAAGATATATTTTTATGGACACCATGATTTACAAATTGAGGTTTGAAACCCTAGGTATGAATTTATATATTCAAACTAAATCATGGGATTAGACCGATTAAACAGAAAATTTGAATGAATAAAAATTTAGAACTGCGAATTTTGAATCAATTACATTATACTGCATGCAAGAAGAATTTCATCATTTACTTTTAGTCTCAATCGAGCATGCCTTGAATCAGGGTATTTGGGAAGAAAGGAGTTCAAAGAGATCTATATGTGTTGGTTATGTTTAAAGCAAAGAGTCTCAAAAATCCAAGAGAAAATAATTGTTGGTTGACACATAATTAATTCCCGACCAAAATTTTAACGAAAATATTGTTTAGGCCTTGAATTGATACGAAATTGAAAGCCTAGGCTCTAAAATGAGAAAAATGAAACAATAGGCCCCCAAGTGGTACAACGTGTAAACATTGGGGTAGTAAACTGAAATTAACCCAAAACTTAATAGATACATCGTGTAAACCTTGGGGTAGTAAAGTGAGATTAACCATAAATATTAAATTTCATGTATTTTCCAATATAACTCCCTCCCACCCCCAATTTCGTAATAACTAAAAAGTCCTTTTTGTGACGGTTTTAATATTTAGATTTCATTTCTAAATAAGAAATACTTATGATCGATTTTAGCTGAGTATAGATTTACAGATAGGTAAAATAGATTATTTCTAGTCAACTAGTCAATTATAATATGTATTACTAAGAAATTGAGAGGGAGGGGGAGAGTATAACAATAAATTGAACTCTCATACTATAGTCTAACACCTACGGAGTACTCCCTCCGTCTCAAAACACTTTGCGCTTATTTTTTTTTTTTTTTGTGTCCCATTGATAAGTCACATTTCCTAAAATGTTCAAATTTTATTATTTTTTTATTCTCCCTACCCCATTTGTCATACTCACACACCTAATTTTGGACCTCACTTGTAAATCTCACTCAACTTATCCTATTCACAACCTCTTTCCCACTCACATTACTTTTGAATTTTTATAATCATTCCTTAATTCCCGTGTATCTCCAAAATTAAGGTGTTTTGGGACGGAGGGAGTATAGTTTACTCAATTCTTTTTACTGCCGAAAGTTAATTCATATGAATTTTACGATAAATATAAATGAATTTTAACAATACATTAATACTTTTTTATCATTCAATATGACTAGTTAGTAACCCGTCGATACTCGACGGGCATAGTAAAATTAGCTAATTAAAAATTAACGTAAAATTAAAATTAGTATTTTAAATTTATAAAATTAATAAGTTCTACTCTTATCTCCACCACCATGACTTCCTGGATTCGTTCCTCGACTAATTAGATTATATCCACACTAACCGGTATAATTGTAACGGTTTTAAGGTAATACATATGTGTCAATCTTATACAACAACGTTAAATCTTAATTGGATGAGAATTGATTCCCTTATGGTCTTACCCCGCTCGAATCAATTAGTCGACATCCAATATAATGTTCGGATATTGATGTTTAAAAACACTTATGTGGAAGTTTGAAGAGAAAAGTGTGGAAGTAAGTCCATGAGATGCAACTGTCGATCATCTATTAGCATAAAATCATCTTGTGTAGCAATAATTGAATGTGACCTATGATAAAGGTTTAGGCTTACTCCCTCCGTCCCACCTCACTTGAGACTTATTTTCATTTTGGTTCGTCTCACTTCACTTTAGACTTCCTAAAATAGTAATTTTTTTATAATTTTATATTCAATCTACCGTACCCACTTATTCTCTCTCTTCATATTTCACCACACAATTTATTCAACCAACCTACTATTAACCCCACTCATTCTCTCTCTTCATTTTCTACCACACATTTTCTTTATTTTATTCTTTTATATAATTTTTCCTAAGATGTTTATATTTTGAACGGAGGTAGTATAATATTATTTTACGCTAATTTAATACCATTGTGAAAACTAAGTTTTTTTTTTTCTCTCAACGTAGTTTGAGAGCAAGTTCAATATTTGAGAATAACTTTGCATACGAAATGTAATTAAATTATAACTGTAAGTGTCTAAAATGAATTAATTTAAATTATTATACCGAATAAGTTACATGTTTGTAAAATTATACAGTTCAATTACACAATTTCTTAAAATTTTCTAAAATTGAAGCATTAATTTAAATATATTCACGAGCCTATATATGTTTTCCACCACTATTTTGTTAGATACACATACATACATGATACATACATAAATTAGGTTGTCTTTTTGATAAGATTAATGTGACCACTTTCTTTTTTCACAATCACATGTAACTTTTCCTAATAAGCTCCCTTCAAACACCCTTTATATTTCCTTCACAATAATAGAAACTTCTGTTTCTTTGTCTGCAACGCCCTTACCTTAAATCTCAATTCCTTCCCTGCAATGCCACCGTATACCGCCACTGCCACCGTATAACCACCGCCACTGCCACCGCAAACTATATATGGCATCACAAGACTCACAATCATTCCGGTGGCACTACGACTCTCTCGACGACCGCAATTTCGAAATCAGAGGCCGTACGCTCTTCTTCGTCATCGTTCTCTTCTCTGTAGTCCTCTTAATTACTCTACTTTTTCTCTACACCCGCTGGATCTGTCGGTCCCCTGTTCTCCCCATTTCCGGCGACTCAGCTTCTCGCGCGCCGTCCTTTGCCGGAACCCGAGGACTGGATCCTGCCACGATTGGGAGTTTTCCGATTGTTTTACACAGGCCGTCGGCGGCGACAATTAATGAAGTTGAGTGTTGTATCTGTTTGGGGATATTTTCAGAAGGGGAAGAGATTAAGGTGTTACCGAATTGCAACCATTTTTATCACTCAGTGTGTGTTGATAAGTGGCTTACTTCTCAGTCGAGTTGCCCGCTCTGTAGAGCTCCCCTCCGACCAGATTCTCCGGTTTGACTTCTTCAGCTTATTTGGCTAGAGTTCATATTAACAATTACATAGATATTTTTTTTTCATATTTCCCTATCTTTTGATTTTCTACACGTAAAAACAAATTAAATTATTATAGTGCGGAGAATCGGAATAATTAGTGCTTGATGCAACGTACTAAGCCTCTATTATCAAATAATGCAACCTACTCACTAGTGACAGATATATGAAACGTACTTTACTATCATTTATCAAATAATGCAACCTACTCAAAACACATTAAATTTCTAACGAGTTCAGCTATATATTTAACGAAACTAACTCAAAATGAAAAGGAAACATGAGAAAGTGATGAGATACCCACCACCGTCCCATTGAAAGGATTGTTAAAGAAACGTTTTGTTAGTTTTTTAACGAAAGTTTACATTTTTTGGATTATTAAAGAAACGTTTTGTTAGTTTTTTTTTAACGAAAGTCATACTTCTGTTAGAATTTTTAACGGCGTTAGAAAAAAAATTGTACATTGCATTATTTGATATATGATAGTAAATTACGTTTCATATATCTGCCACTAGTTAGTAGGTTGCATTATTTGATAAAAATCGGAAACTACGTTGCATATCTTGGTATCGGTGTCAATAGTACTCCAATGCATGGCTACAATTCAGACAACCTTAAGCGTGCTCAAAATCTAGTTTTCCAAAATTTTAAATATCCTACCCTCCCATCGCCTCCCTCCCCAAAACTGTTTTAACCCAAGTCTTCTGGTTTGGACACTTTTGTTTTGGACGAGCAATGCTATGGGCACAAGACAAAGTCACAAAATCTTGCTCTCAACATGAGGTGGTGAAATTTTATTGATTGCATCAATAATTGACCCGCCACAATCTAATTGAAAACACCAATAAAATCTTTACCCGTAAAATTTTGTGAGCAAGTTTTTGTGACATTTTTGTGCCCCTAATATTATTCTTGTTGGGTAAATATAAAGTCACAAAAAATCTCACAAAACTTGGCTCACAAAATGATGTGTCGAGATTTTATTGATGTTTTTAATTAGAGTGTGTCGGGTCCACAATCGATGCAACCAATAAAATATCGCCACCTCATTTTATATCCATCATTTTGTAAACTTCTTTTGTACCCCTAGCATTGTCCTTTTTAGGGTAAATATAAAGTTACAAAAAAGTGCCACAAAATGTTGCTTACAAAATGATGTGTTAAAATTCTATTGGTGTTTTTTATTAGAGTGTGCCGGGTCCACAATCGATGCAACCAATAAAATATCGCCACCTCATTTTGTATCCATCATTTTGTGAACTTCTTTTGTGCCCCTAGGGCAATGCTAGGGGCACAAAACAAGTACACAAAATGATGGATACAAAATGAGGTGACGATATTT
The DNA here is from genome assembly GCA_026119855.1 of Campanula takesimana. Taxonomy (NCBI): domain Eukaryota; kingdom Viridiplantae; phylum Streptophyta; class Magnoliopsida; order Asterales; family Campanulaceae; genus Campanula; species Campanula takesimana. The sequence continues at coordinate 240,989 of JAOWBW010000231.1, forward strand.
TATTGGTTGCATCGGTTGTGGACCCGTCACACTCTAATTAAAAGCACCAATAAAAATCATGACACCTCATTTTGTGAGTCAAGTTTTGTGACTTTTTTTGTAACTTTATATTTACCCTTGAGAATAATAGTAATCTCTCTGTCTCAGACTAAGACTTTTAGTGTTTTTTTTTTGTCTCAAACTAAGGTTCTTACTTGTTTTATTACCTAAAATAGACAATGTGACCCACTTGTTATTCTCACAACAAAAATTTTCTACCCACTTTCTCTCTCCTACTTACTTTTCGTACTCACAACTAGTGTTCTAAAAGACGTCCGTCTAGGCCCCGCCTAAGCGCTAGACGTTCATGAAGCGCCCAAGTCTCGCCTAAGATATTATAACTATTTCTGAATTCTCGGTCCCGCCTAAGTCCGTTTAGACCCGCCTAAGCGCTAGGGCCTAGCGACCGCCTAGCGCTTTTTAGAACCTTACTCACAACATTTATTTTTTCTTAATCTCCGTGAAAAATCAAACTAAAACCTTAGTCCGGGACGGACATACTATTCATTATAAGGTGATAGTTGAATGGAGTTATAATTGAGATATTATTATTAGAGCATAAATATTGTGGGCTCCAATTAATTCAGCCTAGTGGTCAAAGTGTCGGATTTCAGTTACTAGTATATGTTTGTTGTATAGTTACGGGAAAGAGGGTGGAAAAATATTGTTGGGACGTAGTAGGCCGTAAGAGTAATGTTTGTCTAAAGCCATCAAATGTTGGCATACTGACATCAATGGGATCCTAAGGTGGGCGTAGACGTGTCCAAAACTCCACCGGAACCGGCTAACCGGCGGTTAACAGGCCGGTCAACCGGTTAACCGGCCAACCGTTTCGGATGTTAACCGGATGGGGCCGGTCCGGTTAAGGTTAGAGATTCCACCAACCGGTCAACCGGCGGTTATAACCGTCGGTTAAGTAACCGGTTAAACCGGCTAAATGCATTATGCACCTGATATTTCCAGAAATGACAGTGTGGCCCCTCCCAATGGCTAGTTGACCAGAAAGGTCCAAAACGGCTAGTTTATCAGTTTTTGGCCGTTACTTTTCTGACCAAAAACGGCTATAATGCAAAAAAAAAAAAAAAAAATTCCAGTTTTTTGAAACTATAAATATCCCCTCCCTCCTCCCAATCTTTGCCCACAATTCTACTTCTTCAAAACGTCCTAGAATGGCTTCTTCTTCTTCTACCATTCCTTACGAGTTGGAATTATATTTCAACTCCAATTTTGATTATGTACAAAACACTTCAAATCCAACTAAATTTGATGTTTTGAGGTGGTGGGCACAAAGGCATGAAAGTTATCCCATACTCTCTTTAATTGCAAAAGAAGTCTTAGCCTCTCCCGCTTCAACGGTGGCGGTCGAATCGGCATTTAGCGTGGGAGGAAATGTTTTGGATCCAAGACGTTCCCAACTAACGGTTGATAATTTGGAAAATCAACTCTTACTTGGTGATTGGATTGGAGCGGAAAAGAGAGAGCAAGATATGCCTTATGAAGAGGATATACAAGATCCACGATATCAATACGACTTGGAAGGGTCTACGGGAAGTTCGGAAGGGGAAGGCAATTAGAAAGTTTTTATATTTTTAATGTTTAGAATAGTTTTATTTTAGTTTCATTGTAATAGTTAAGTTGAGGTAAAGGTTCCATTATGTCCTCCCTTAATTATAAAATGGCAAGGTTTGGTTGTCCCCCTCTTTGTAATTTTAATTTTAATTAATAAAATTTAAGGGTATCGTCCCTTTTTTAAAAAAAATACACTATATTTCTTGAGTATTTTTTGAAAAAAGCTGGAAAAAAAATCTTTTGGGTTTCAATTTAAATGCTAACATATTTTTATAGATTTTTGAAAAAAAAATAATTACATTTTACAAGTTTATTAACTTTCTGTCCAAAAAAAAAAAAAAGCCTTAAATATATTTTTTTTTTCGTTGGGCCAAACCCAAACCAAAGGAAAAAAGGAAAAATGCCCAAGGCCCAAGCATAATAACCTAGCGGCCCAGTAGGCTGTCGGCCCACCACTCCTCCAGCTCCAGCCTCCAGCCCGCCAAGCGCCCAACCCCAGTCCAGCCCTTTTTTTTTTTTTTGAATTTTCTGAGTTTCTGTTCTGCACATTGTGGTCCACCACTTTGAATTATGTCAGTTTGGTCCCCCAACGGCTATTTTTTAACTTGGCTGAGAATTTCCACCAATTTAACTATAAATACCCCCCTCCTTCCTCACTATTTTTTAACACTACTACCTCACAAACCCTTTCTCTACAATATAAATCTTTCTATACAATTAAAGTTTATTACTTTTTTCGTTAACTTTCTAACGAAATGGCTTCCAATTCAAACAATGAGAGGGTTCACAATTTACTATTATGGGGAGGCATTTTACAATCACACCACTCAACGAAGATGGCTTGTACATGGCGCCCACTACGCCTACACACAAATTCACTTGCAAGTATTGTGGAATGACGTACATCTTTAGAAAAGGTGGTGGGTACGGTACATTCAAGAGGCATATTACAACAAAGCATCCCGAAAGAGAAGAATAGAAGATTTTCAGTTAAATTTCTAGAATTTAGTCAGTTATTTAACTTATTTTCATATTTCCAGTCCGATTTTTAACGATTCCAGTTACTTTGTAAGGACTTCAGCCAGTTTATTCAAATTTTCCGTTAGTTTTTTGACATTTTTAATTAAATTTCCAGATTTCAAGTCACTTTTTGGACATTTTCAGTTTATTTTTTTTTAAAAAAAGGTTAAAAATTAGGCGGTTTAACCGGTTTAACCGGGTTAACCGCCTAACCTTAACTGTTATAGCCGGTTAGCCGGGCCGGTTCCGGTTGGTTCCATGTGAAATTTCTAACCGCCGGTTATAACCGGTTAACCGGATTGGACACGTCTAGGTGGGTGTATGCTCCTTTCGGAAAAAAAAAAAAGGTGGGTGTATGCTGATAAGTGGTCAAGCATCTGTCCCACTCGAATTAGGACAAATTCTTATTTGAGGTGTCTCATTCAAATTAGGACAACTCAAAAATAGAAGTGTTTTATTTAATTGGACCCACATTCACACTCACAACAACTTTACCCTCATTATTCACTACCCCACTTTCTCTCGTACTTCACTTTTCATACTCACAACATCTACTACACTAACACTTTTTCCTTAATCCCCGTGCCTAATCCGAAAAACCTAATTTGAGTGGGACGAAGGGAGTATGTATGTCTCAAAACTAAAATTTCCTTTTGACATATTTTTTTACTAAACATGGTACATAATTTATTTGTTTTTGAAAGAAACATGGTACATAATTTTAAGAAGAGCAATATTTACTTATATCATTAAATTTATATAAATGTATATTATAGGTTAAAGGTAAAAATTGTGAACTTTCTTCGTTTAAAAAGTAGTTATGTGTATAATGGATTGGTAGTGAAACCCACAATAATAAAAGTGTGGTAGTACGAGAAGTCGGACGAGTAAATAAAAATAAATATAAATTAAATTTTATGAAATGTGATTTACCAATTAGACGCTCGGAAAGAAAATTAATGTGTATGCGACATAGTCAAAATGAATATTCTGCCTTACAAACACAACATCTATTTAAACATTATCAAATCATTTTGTATCCAAAAATTTACGTGCAACTTTATTACTCTCCGGTCCAAAATATTTGTCGCTTTTGAACCAAACTTTTTGTCCAAAAATATTGTCGTTGTTGTGTCAAATTACTCTCATATCCTTACACTGAAAATTGTTGTTATAAATTGATGTGTTTGTTTTGGAACAGTGCTAGGGGCACAAAATCAAGCTCGCAATGAGGTGACGATATTTTATTGATTTCATCGATAATGAACCCGCCACACTCTAATTAAAAACACCAATAAAATCAACAAATCTAGGATTTTGTGACTAAATTTTGTGACTTTTTTATGTTCCTAGTTTTATTTGTTTGTTGTGAGAGGAAATGTAAGTAAGGCCTTATTTGTTTTTTCATTCGGAGGCACTTAATGGGGTGAACATCTGAATCGGTCAAACCTCAAGCCCTTAATTCTGTTTTTTTTTTCCAGATTCAGATCTGAAAGCATCTGAATAGCGTCTTAATATTCCTATGTAAAATGAAGTCTGATCGAATAAGTGGCTGATCCAAAATTTCACTTGCTAAAAATACCCACACTATAATTTGTTAACGATACTTCGGATGACTATCCGAGATCTTCTCCTTCTCCTACTTAACTTCTATAACCTAGCTTATTACTCAAGTTTAGGTTCCTAGTTTAATTAGAATAGTTGCCTACTTATTCATAGTATAAATAGAGCTCCGTTGTACTTTCAATAATAGTTTTTACTTTTCTAATTTATGAAACTGTGTTATTCTGCATTAAAGTTCAACATGGTATCACAGCCCTAAAAGATCCACAAACCGAAGAACCCTATTTTTTTCCTTCTTCAGCCGCCGCCATCTCCATGGCAACCGAATCTTGTCTTCTTTCTAACTCCTCTGAACCAAATAAACCTCTCATCATAGTTTCTCTATCCCATATTCTCAAACTCACTCCGACCGACTATATCGCTTGGAAAATCCAGATTGAAGCATCTCTTCAAGGCTATGCCCTCTACCCATATCTGGTAGGAACCCTACCCGCCCCACCTAAAACAATCACATCCACCGATGAACCACCCAAAACCCCACCAGCCAAACCAATTCCTAATCCAGCCTATGATACTTGGTTCCGCCAAGACAAGCTAATTCTTAGCGCTCTTGCAGGATCCCTGACTGCCCCACTTGTCCCGCTCATCTCTCAATGTTTAACCACTCACGAAGCATGGACAACCCTAGCCAAAACCTACGCGAACCCATCTAAAGGACATCTTAAACAGATCAAAGATCGTCTTCGAAACATCACAAAAGGATCCCGCACCATTACTGATTATATGCATGATCTCAAGTCCTGCGCTGACTAACTAGCCTCCCTCGGTCGACCACTTGATCCCGAAGATCTTGTCGACAAAGTTCTTGATCAACTGCAAGATCCTGCTTACGACAGCGTCATCACTGCTGTTCAAAGTGAAACACCGATTTCCTTTGAAGAACTTCACGAAAAACTTATAACTAAAGAGCTTTCCCTCAAACACCGCCCCACCACAAACACCACCTTCCCTGCCACTATCGCCTACGTTGCCAAAAATCCTCCTAGAAATCCTGCCTACAGACCCAACCCTAACTACAACCCATCCAACCAGCCCCAGTTCGGTCCAAACCCTAACAACCCTACCTCCTCTACTCCTCCTCGCCCACGAGCCACTTACAAAGGAAAGTGTCAATGGTGCCGACAAGATGGTCACTTCCTCAACCAATGTGCTGCCTTCCGTCAACTATACCCCAATGCTACCTTCCCAAACCAATACCCAAACTCTCCCAACAATGACCCTCGGCAGTACACACCAAACCCACCCCGTGGACCCCCCAACCCCCTCACCCACAACATATGCTGCCACCGCTCCCTCTTCTCCCATGGCCGGATGGTTACTCGACAGTAGGGCCACTCATCATGCAACGAATGACCTTCGCAATCTGTCTCTCCATACACCATATGATGGCACTGAGGAATTACTAATCGGTGATGGGTCCGGCCTTCCAATCTCAAACATTGGTTCTACTTCTGTCTTACTCCTTCCACTACTCTTACTCTTAATCGTGTTTTACATGTTCCCTCTATTTCTCGCAATATTTTATCTATTCACAAATTCTGTCTTGATAACAATGCTTCGATTACTTTCTCATCCTCTACTTTTCATGTAAAGGACAATCGCATTGGCACAATTCTTTTCCAAGGAATTCCTAAATTTGGCGTTTATGAATGGCATCCGTCCTCTCCGGCCATTCATGTCACCACCTCTCAGTCTCTCATCAACTGGCATCATCGTCTGGGTGATCCGTCACTTCCGATTTTAAAACATCTTAGTTCTAGTTTTAGTTTAGATATATTCCTAGTATTTCATCTTTCAATTGTAATTCATGCGATTGCAATAAAAGTCACAAGTTACCTTTTCATAATAATACCATTACTTCTCGCGGCCCTCTTGATGTTTTGTACAGTGATGTTTGGACATCCCCTCTTTTCTCGTTTGATGGCTACAAATATTATATTATTTTTATCGATCACTTCTCCAAATATACATGGCTATACCCATTGAAACACAAAAATGATGCCACAGCTGTTTTAAAAAACTTCAAAGCTCTTGTTGAACGCTATTTTAATCGCCCCATTCTCACCATATTCAGTGATAATGATGGTGAATATCTCGGTCTTCGAACCCTCCTAGTTTCCTTGGGTATCACACATCTCACCTCTCCTCCCCACACACCTGAATATAATGGATATTTTGAGAGACGCCATCGACACATTGTTGAGACAGGTCTTGCTCTCCTCACACAATCCCATATGCCTCGCCATTTTTGGCCTCTTTCTCTCATCACGGCTTGTTACTAATAAATCGAATGCCTACCCCTACCTTAGACCTTCAATCACCTTTCCTCAAACTCTTTAACAAAACCCCCAACTATCACAAACTTCGCAGTTTTGGTTGTTTGTGTTATCATTGGCTTAAACCTTACACCACCAACAAACTTGATCCCAAGTCCTCTCCTTGTGTCTTCGTTGGCTATTCCCCAACTCAGAATGCCTATTACTTCTTAGATCCCACCACTCTCAAAATATATGTCTCTCGACATGTTAAATTCGTTGAGACGTCCTTCCCGTTTGCCTCCCCCACCACTCATCCTCAACATTCCTCCTCTGCGGATGAATGGTGTTCGCTTTGTCTACCTATCCTACCTACCACCTCCCTCAATACATCCAACCCACCTATACCTCCCAACAATCAGCCATCTCCCTCTGCTCCCACGAGTCCGAGCGCACACACACCCAGCCCGACCGGGTCACCTTCCAGCCCGACCGAGTCCCTTTCCACCCCGTCCGGACCCCCCTAAGCCAGACCGAACCTCAACCCAGCACAACCGTACAATCACCCCCACCACCCCCTGGTCCTCTCACCCGCCTTCGTAACAACATACGTAAACCTATCCAGAAACTAAACCTCCAAAAAACCCTTCACCCATCCTCCACAGAACCTACTACCTTTACCCAACCTCTCAAAATCCCAGTTTGGCGCAGTGCATGTTGGAGTAGAGATCTTAAAGGAGACAAAAGAAGAAAATCTGGCACAGGAGAGCGAGCGGGCGCTCGGGGTCAACCAGGCGGGCGCTCAGATTGATCAGTTAGTTTGGTCTTGGCGAGGGAGGTAAGAGGACGCTCGGTCTCCACCGAGCGGGCGCTCGGTCGCCACGATAGAAAACTAGGAAAATGCAGATTTTTCGGGATTTATTATATGTCTAGGTTTAGGACTCATTCTAGGTTGTGTATTTAAGCAATGTTCCGCCCCATAACTCATTGTAACTCAGATTTAACATATTATAGTGCAAGATCCTGGCTTGGTAGTGCCCCCAAACGTAGTCAAACATATTGACGAACTGGGTAAACAATTTCTTGTGTTCGTTTTGTCTTTTGCTTTGGGTTTCTTATTTCTTATGCTTGTTTTTGGTGCCGGGTTTTCTTGCGATTTGCTTGGGTGTTGGGTTGGGAAGGGCTTTTTCCACAACAACTGGTATCAGAGCTTTGGTTGGACGATCAAAGGGGTTTATCAAGCAATCAAAAATGGGCAAGGATAAACAAGCGGTGGAGAAATTTGATGGGTCTGACTATGGATATTGGAGGATGCAAATAGAGGATGTCTTGTATAATAAAGATCTCTATAAACCTCTAACAGGAGTCAAGCCGAAAAGCGAAAAACAGGAAGACTGGGATCTTATGGATCGAAAAGCCTTAGGGGTGGTTCGATCTACTTTCTCAAAGTAGATCGCGAAGACTACCAAGAAGGCGAAAACCACCAAGGAGCTATTGGATTATCTTACTGAGAGATTTGAAACTCCATCTGCTGCAAATAAGGTTGATTTTATACGCAAGATGGGTAGTCTCAAGATGCAAGAGGGAGGATCCATAGCTAAACACATCGATGAGTTTATGGATGTTATAGACTTATTGGCTGCGTTAGAGATTACTTTCGGTGACGAGGTTCATGCGTGTTTATTGCTAGCGTCTTTACCAGGATGTTGTAGCGGAACGGTGACAGCGTTAAATGCTTCAGCGGGTAAGAACAAATTGAAGTATGATGATGTTAAGGACTTCCTCTTGGGCGAGGAAAATCACATAAAGAAGTTGGGGACACCGTCTACTTCGGGATCCGTCTTGGCTACAACTAGCAGGGGAAGGTCGGTTTCTAGCAATAAAGGGAGAACAGGGTCAAGGGAAAGTGTAATCGGGGGTGGGGATCAGTCTGTAGAGAACAAAGAAAGACCAAGGGTTGCCAGAGGATCGGTTGAGTGCTATCATTGTAAGGAGTTAGGACACTACAAGAAGGATTGTCCCATGCGACGGGATAAATCGGCGAATGTGGTAATCGAAGGTGACGATGTACTGATTTTGTGTGTTAGTAGTGCGCTAGAATCATGGGTGCTGGATTCGGGGGCATCATTCCACTCATGTGGGCATGCAGGGGCGATGGAAAATTACATTTCCGGTGATTTCGGAAATGTCTATCTGGCGGATGGCGAGCCTTTGGAAATCAAGGGGAAGGGGGATGTCAGAATAGGAGCATCGGACGGGAAGGTCTTACATCTACACAGGGTCAGACACATTCCGGGTTTGAAAAAGAACCTGATATCAGTTGGGCAGCTAGGTGAAGAAGGTTACATGGTAACTTTTAGCTGCAGGAACTGGGCTATTACCAAGGAGGATTGTGAGATCGCTCGGGGTAATAGGGAAGGAAGATTGTACTTGAAAAACACCAAGGATAGTATCGCGGTGGCGCCATCCAAGGGTGATACGGATTTGTGGCACTGTCGATTGGGTCACATGGGTGAGAAGGGGGTATGCCCGGTAACTTCTCGGGGTGGTGTGTCAAATTACATGACCTTCATGGATAATGGTGGGGAGTATGAGCTCAGGGAGTTTAAGGAATACGGTGATGCGAGGGAGATTCGCATGGATATTCTAGACTCGGGTAAGAGCGGCACGGTTCATGATGACCAAGGTCAAGGGGTCACTGAAGATGAACCACATACTCCAGGACCGGATATTCCGCTGCACATATCTAACAGAGAGTGTAGATCGGAGGCAAAGACTCTAGGTTTCTCAAGTAGGGATAAGTTAAGCTACGCATAGCTTCAACGGTGCTTCAAGAATAGGGGAGGAGGATGGCAATACCATGATCGAGGTGAGCACTAGGAAGGCACCAATGATGAGTTGAAGACGGATACGGGGCTGATACACGGGTTGGTCTCTAGGTGGGAGATTATTGGAGTAGAGATCTTAAAGGAGACAAAAGAAGAAAATCTGGCACAGGAGAGCGAGCGGGCGTTCGGGGTCTACCAGGCGGGTGCTCGGATTGATCAGTTAGTTTGGTCTTGGCGAGGGAGGTAAGCGGACGCTCGGTCTCCACCGAGCGGGCGCTCGGTCGCCGCGACAGGAAACTAGGAAAGTGCAGATTTTTTGGGATTTCTTATATGTCTAGGTTTAGGACTCATTCTAGGTTTTGTATTTAAGCAATGTTCCGCCCCATAACTCATTGTAACTCAGATTTAACATATTATAGTGCAAGATCCTAGCTTGGTAGTGCCCCCAGACGTAGTCAAACATACTGACAAACTGGGTAAACAATTTCTTGTGTTCGTTTTGTCTTTTGCTTTGGATTTCTTATTTCTTGTGCTTGTTTGTGGTGTCGGGTTTTCTTGCGATTTGCTTGGGTGTTGGGTTGGGAAGGGCTTTTTCCACAACAGTGCAATGCAATCCGAATATGATGCCCTTGTCAAGAATAAGACATGGGATCTTGTTCCCTAATCTGATAATCATAAACCCATTGGTTGCAAATGGATTTTCAGGACAAAATATAACCTTGATGGATCCATTGATAGGTTCAAAGCTCGCCTTGTGGCGAAGGGTTTTCATCAACGTGCAGGAATAGATTACTCTGAAACCTTCAGCCCCGTTGTAAAGCATGTCACCATTCGTACTGTACTATCTTTGGCAGTGACCAATGGCTGGTCTCTTCATCAGATTGATATTAATAATGCCTTTCTGCAAGGATCCTTATCAGAAGACGTTTATATGGTTCAACCACCGGGGTTTATTGACGCCACCCATCCCACTCATGTGTGCAAACTTCGACAAGCAATTTATGGTTTAAAACAGGCTCCACGTGCATGGTATACAGAACTCAAAACCTATCTTCTCTCTATGGGCTTCTGTTGGTAGTGGTGCCCTAGGCACGTTTAATAAACGTTGTAATTGTTATCATTTATTTCATATCAATAAAGAGATGTTTTGATTATTATTGTTGTTCATGTTTACTTATAATAATCCCCGTCCCTAGTACTTGTTAAGCACTAGTATAAAGGCTAAATGATCATGGGATGATCATGTTAGATTTATGGGTACTTGTTTGGAACAAGGTACTGGACATGACCCGCTCTATGAGATTTATGTCATGGTCTATGTCGTACATATATCTCATGTTAGTTATGTCATTTGAATCCCTAGACATGAAGTTATTATAGTCTTCCACTTGATGAACATTATGTTTGACATATTCAAACGCTACTTTTAACCGAGTAGTTATAAAGGATATGATTGGCATAATCGGAATCCCGTTGGGAAGAATAATAAGCTAAATGGATTTGTCCCTCCTCGGAGAGATGTCAAGCTTGGGCCACTCGTAGGAATGATGTTGATGAAATGTTCGGCCGGACTCAGATGAATTGATTGGATCAATGTCATTTGGATTATCAACATATTCGGAATCGAGAAAGTATTGAACAAAACAAGTTGACTGTTTGACCATGACTTGTGTTCAATGACATCGTGGACAAAGGGATTGTGACATATTCTAAAGGAATGCGAACTTGTATCTAGTTATACTATTTGGGTAGGTATGACGGTTTGCTAGAACCTAATCATATCTTATGGGATCATGTTTGAGCTCATTGCCAACTTAGTATAATCCTAGAGGGTCACACACAATAGAACGAATCTTTAAAAGGGACTATATTGGAATTTTGGAAATTCTGGACTTTCTGGGAAGTGGGCGACCGCACATAATGGACTGGGCGGCCGCACAAATATCTCAGAAATGTACCAGTTTTGTTTCAGATAGTTGTGCGACCGCACAGAGGTTTTTGGGCGGCCGCACAGTGCTGTCGGGTGGCAGATTCCTAATTTGATTTGGAAACGAATTTTGGAAGGATTTTGACACAAGTTTCCTATTTGGAATAGGTCATACTTGTGTATAAAAGACCAAATTCGGCCAGCACTCAAGGCCAATGATTTTGTGAGTCTCAAAGAGTTTGAGAGATGGTTTATTTTGTTCCAAGACATTCTTGGTTGAGGAACAAAATAATACACAAAACAAATTCCATATAGTTCTTTTGATTGTGAAAAAGTGTTTCACAATTTGGTCTAGCAACCAAGATCAAAGAAGCTACTTTGATATTCGTTCGAAGTGTGGATACCGCTAGAGGGTGAAAATCATCATCTTCAAAGTTCGTGTTCAAGCTTTGTGATCGTGATCAAGTCTTCAAACCTCCACCAAAGACCAAGAGAATTTGATAGCCATCAAGGGTTAGTTTATTCCTTTATTCTTATGTTGTATTTGATTTAATCGTATGAACGGATCTATGGCTTTGGGTTTCAAAATTTTAAATGCTAAATTCCGCTGCGCATGTTTGATCGAAACCCAACAGCTTCCGCAACTCTGTCTCTGATGCCTCTCTTTTTACCTTCCACAGCCCTCTAGGTAATATATATATCCTGGTTTACGTTGATGATATCATCATAACAGGAAGTGATGCCTCGTTCCTTGAAACATTCATCAAGGCCTTTGCATCACGGTTCTCGCTAAAAGATCTTCGTCAACTGTCCTATTTTCTGGGTGTTGAGGTTCTTCCTCATCCTGAGGGTCTCTTTCTCAACCAGCACAAATACATTCAAGATCTGCTGCACTGAACAAATATGGCGGAAGCTAAACCAGTGTCGACACCCCTTGCTCTGGACCCTCTTCTCATCTCTCGTACTGGCACACCTCTCGCCAATCCTATTGAGTATCGGCAAATACTAGGTACTCTCCAGTACCTCTCACTCACTCGCTGCTATGTCTTATTTGCTGTCAACAAGCTCTCTCAATTCATGCATAATCCGACTGAAGATCATTGGGCTGCTCTTAAGAGGGTACTTCGATATCTCGTTGGTACTAGTCATCAGGGCCTTCTTCTACGTCGACGGTCTCCTAATTTTCTCCATGGTTTTACGGATGCAGACTGGGCAGGCGACAAAATGGACTACATCTCCACAACGGGTTATTTGGTCTATCTCGGTAATAATCTGCTATCTTGGAGCTCCCGAAAACAGCGCACTATTGCTAGATCCTCCACCGAGGCCGAATATAGAGTTGTTGCAGCCACTACTGCTGAGGTTCTTTGGGTTCAGAATCTACTTCAGGAACTTCGAGTTTCCCTTCCTGCTACACCGGTCATTTACTGTGATAATCTTGGTGCAACGTATCTCTCGGCCAATCTCCTCTTTCACTCTCGGATGAAACATCTTGCCCTAGACTACCACTTTGTGCGTGAACAGGTACAGCAGCGCCGTCTTCGAGTCGCTCACATTTCTGGCGCCGATCAGCTCGCCGATGCTTTAACAAAACCGTTACTCAAACCAAGGTTTCAGGAATTACTTTCCTAGATAGGACTCACTCACCGGTCGTCCATCTTGCGGGGGCATGTTAACGATACTTCGGATGACTATCCGAGATCTTCTCCTTCTCCTACTTAACTTCTATAACCTAGCTTATTACTCAAGTTTAGGTTCCTAGTTTAATTAGAATAGTTTCCTACTTATTCATAGTATAAATAGAGCTCCGTTGTACTTTCAATAATAGTTTTTACTTTTCTAATTTATGAAACTATGTTATTCTGCATTCATTAAAGTTCAACATAATTCTCTAATTCCAACCGTCCCTTCTCTCATTTCTTCATCTGGTTTCTCATTCTCCATCCCTCCACTCTCTCTCTCCATCCCTCCCATCAGATCTAAACATCTTTTCCATGGCTTCCTCTCTCTCCATCTCTGGCGTCTTCAATTTGTCCCGATCTACCTCCCTCCATCATCAATCTACTTCAATTTCTCTCCAGATCAACACATGAGAAAAGAAAATAAGAACAACAACCGTCTCCGACGTCTCCGACGTCCGATTATGAAGATTTCAATACAAAAATTGTCGATTGCAACTCCTTCAACTCCATGGTTTTGCAATCAAAATCTAATTCTTTTTTTTTTTTTTTTTGTTCTGAACATAGCCATTGGACAAGCTAAAGATATTGATTAAAAAAAAAACTCGAATTCTTAACTGGGTGGGTGTTGATATTCTTTTGATTTCATGAAATGGGTTTGTGTTAGTTGAATTGAAAATGCAATTGTGATACTGTCCAACATTCCTAATGTGAGCAAATTGTGAGAGCTAATATGGTTGTAATTAGCATTTCAGAAAAAAAAATATAGTTGTAATTATTTGTTCCAAGCTTTATTCTACAGCTTATGATTGCGAAGAGCAATGCTAGGGCACAAAACAAAGTCATAAAATCATGCTCACACAATGAGGTGTCTATATTTTATTGGTTGTAGCGATAGTGGACCCGCCACACTCTATTTAAAAACACCGATAAAATCACTACACTTAAGATTTTGTGAGTGAGATTTTGTGCCCCTAAAAAATATTATTCGATTGCGAAACAACATAATAATAACATTCAACACTTTTGTTACTTTGTTACTGGTGTAATAAGGAGTATAAATTATGAGTTTCAATCGGAGACAATACATTGAAAGGGTAATACTGTCATGTGAATATATATGATAAATTCAGACAATTTATTCAGTCACATTACCAAACAGTTTAAGGAAATCAGTCTTCAGACACTGCCTTATATTGATTCAATCAATTTCAGACCTGAAATCATACTTCAGGACTTAACACTTAAAAAAAAACGCCACCTAAGAATGATACCAAATGAGGGTATATTTGGTACTACCTCTGTCCCGCTTTAAAGTTCTTATTTTCTTTTTTGGTCTGTCCCAATTTAAAATTCGTACTTTACTTTATTACTTAAATTGGACCATGGGACCCACCTGTCATTCTCACAACAAAAACTCCCTACACACTTTCTCTCTCCTACTTTACTTTTCACACTCACAATATTTACTTTATCTTAATCTCTGTGCAAAGTCAAACTAAAAACGTTAATTCGGGACGGAGGGGGTACTTTCTTCATAAAGTAGAGTAATAATTGCATTTCTTAAAACTTATAAAAAGTGCTAAAGTGACAATAATTTTAGACCGTATGGACAACTAAATTTATTTATTTTTCTTGAAAGAAAACAACACATAATTGCATTAATAAAATTCAAGAAGACAATGCTCCACAACTGACGGAAGCTCGTCCAAATTATAATATCTGCAATTAAGATCTAGACATAAAAAGCCTAACATCTAGACATAAAAAGCCTCACACATCTCGAGTAGTAATGGTCAAACCCGAACCAAATCTCCTATGAGTGTCCTTGGGTACTATAACTTGTGATGCCCAAATGCATCTCCAAACAAAAGTTGGACACGGCTCAACAACGGCCTTTAATAAACCCTCCCACGGTAAAAATTTGGCTTTGAAAACACGATCAAATGATGCATTTGAGTCGATAGTAAATGCGCAACCAAGTATCTCAAGCATGGAACCAAGAAACAATATAAAAGCTGAATCACTTCTCTTACTCTGAGTTAAATACCTAATTCGTCCTTAAACTATTTAAGTTTTTACCTTTCCGTCACTAAACAATTTTTCTTTACCTTTTCATCCTTGACCTTCGTGTTTGAGGATTATGACGTCATTCCGTCAATTAGCCGTTCAAATATCCGTTAAATCCATCCTATGTGGCAAATGAGTGCAGACATGGACATTGACTATGCCTAGGTGGAACTCATTAGTGCAATAATTTGCCAATATGGAAATGTAAGGAGGGAAAGTGTAAATATTGCTGAAAAATCTGAAATTGGTTTTTTTTTTTTTTTTTTTTTTTTTGAAAAAGCAGTAAAAAAATTAACATTTGAAATACATTACTCCCTCTAGTCCAAAATAACTGTCACTTTTCAAACAGATGTAAGTTTGACCAATAAATTTAAATAAAAAATAATGAATGTAATAAAAATATAAAAATTGTTATTAAAAGTATTATTAATTATAATACAATGACAAATTTTAGATTTTTATTAGCATAATTATTTTTTTTGAAGATTGTATAGTATTTTCAATGAATTGTATAGTATTTTTTTAATATTTTTTTTTTGAAATTTTTTTTTAATATTATTTTTGAATTGATAATTACAACCCATCTTCATTACTATCTCTCTCCCTCTAATCATCACCACCACAGCTGCCCATGATCCACCACCGTCTTCACCGGTCATTACCTCCACCACCATCAACATCCTCACCACACTCAGCAAAACACAATTTGAGAATCAAATACAAAAAATCAAAAATGCACATACCTAAATTACACAAACACACAGACGCACACATTCAAAGCCAGATCTAAAAATCAAATGGAAAATTCAAAACGCATCTCTGCAAATTAAATTCATAAACCAAAACATCTCACACAGATTTCGAATTCAAAATCGAAATCTGAACACAAATTAAAAAAAAAAAAAAAAAAACTTCAGAAACACCATCGTAAACAGAGAAATCAAACCCAGATTTGGGTTCGCTCAATTTCATAAATTCGGATTTTAAAATCTGGGAACGACGGATGGCTTGATGATGGTGAAAAAATCGAAATCTTATTTGAAATCCCCATTTCAAAATCCCATTTGCAGATCTAGAATGGGGATTTCAACATTCAACGCCGGATTGGAGCAAGGCAGAGGCGGAGCTGTGTGGATCTGGAAGAGAGAGGGGTGGGTTTGTTGACGACGAAGACGGTGTGGTGGAGGACGCGGCGGCCATGGGAGGGTGGGGGATGGATTCGATTTGGACGAGAGACGGAGAAGTGACTGGAAGGAAGGGGTGGCGTCAGATTGGAGTGGGCTCGAGGTGGGAGAAGATAAGGAGGAGGCAGCGTGGGAGAATAGAGAGAAGAAGCAGAGGAGAGCGGGGAAAGGGAGGCGACATCGACGGCGACGACGGAGGGCGGTGGAGAAGAAGAAGAAGAAGAAGAAGAAGAAAGGGGTATTTTTATTTTTTCTGCGTTATTGCAGATCTGGTAAGGGGGTTATAGGTTAGGGTTCTTTTATTTGCATTTTAGGATCACTAGTTTAATATCTTGCATTTTAACCCCTCAAAATTCCACATCAGCTTTCTATTTGATGTCAGCATGCCACATCAGCGGGTTTAACGGTGCAATTGACGGGTGACAGACGGAAGGACGTCGTAATCCTCAAACACGAAGGTCAAGGATGAAAAGGTAAAAAAAAAATTGTTTAGTGACGAAAAGGTAAAAACTTAAATAGTTTAAGGACGAATTAGGTATTTAACTCCTCTTACTCTTCACAAACTTTTTTTATTTCCAGATCATAACAGCCTGGTTTATCAAAACTATATAAAAGCTGAAAACTACAAAAACTCATGGGCCCTTGTGCAATGTTTGATCCAATTGAGGCCCAATCCCTTCTTTGGCCCTTAAGCTGTCAATGTAACTCCTAACCTCCTCCGCGATCATACGCTTCATAATCGTCACCAAACCCCTCTCTCCAACCTCCTCAACCGTTGATCTCTCCTGATCAGATCCGTCCATCGACATTTGCTGTTCAGCCGTTTTCTCCACCATCGTTGACTTTTTTGTATTCTCTCCAGGCGGCAATAAAGTTAGCAAAGTCACCGGCCCGTCACAACTACTATGGTCTTGCGAAGCACCGGAACACTGCTTCTTCGTTCCCGAGTCACACTCAGTCGAATCACTCGACACGCCCGATAAACTCCGTTTCACCGCCAGGGGGATCGGTCCCTCCACCTGGGCAGTCCGCCGCCGTTTTATCGCCGAATTCCAATGATTCTTTATCGCGTTATCAGTCCGGCCGGGCAGAAACCGTGAAATGACAGACCATTTATTCCCGTAAACGGCATGTGCCCGTAAAATAAGGGCATCTTCCGCCGGGGTAAAAGGCCGGTGCAGGACGGTCGGACTGAGCTGATTACACCATCGGAGGCGACAAGACTTGCCGGAGCGTCCAGGTATTCCGGTAGCAATAAGAACCCAGTTACGCGCGCCGTGTTCATCCACCAGCTTGACGAGCATCGCATCCTCCTCCGGGGTCCAAGCCCCCCTGATCTTATTACCACCATCAATCTCGGCCATGTTTTACTCTCAAAAATTCAAATTCAATTTCTGATACTCAAAGAGAGAAAAAAAAAATTGGTTGATTTGAATGAATGGAAATGTTGGGGGGTTTTATAAAGGAGGGAGGTTAACCGTTTCGGAAACTACTTTAAATGGTTTCACTTTCTGAGGTGGGTTTGGTTGGTTTGTTTGCATGGGGAAAGTGGAGAACGTAACTAACAAACGGACAAGAAATTGTAACTGATTTTGAAGTTTTGTAACGCCTTTTTCAGAATTTGAAAAACTACTTTCGTTTGGGAAATGAATGTTCATTTTCAAAATGAAAAATTGTCTCAAAATTTATAATGTTTTTTTAAGAAAAATTTTTGCTTTTAAATATTTTTTTATTAATATTTTTTGCCATTTTATATTTGCACAATTAAATGTTTAAAACGTGGATAACAAAAAATTGTACCCACTCGTCCCAGCTTAAGGTTCTTAGTTGTTTTATTCCATAAATGGAAAAGAATGAATAGTGCTTTGGAAAACCTTGCCCTCAAAAAGTTCATTTAATTACAAAAAAAAAACATTGCTTACCAAACCGATAGATATCGGTTTTATGTTTTTGGAACCATTAAGTTTCGGTTTTTAATGGTTCGGTGTATTCGGTTTCACCACGGTTTCGGTTTGGTTCGGTGCCACTGTGAATGTGCAAAATAAGAATTGCAAAATGCCTCAATTATGAACACATTATACAGGAACCATTTCCCTCACACAAATAAATCAGGAAAAAAAAAATCAAACTAAGAAATGCCTCAATTTTGACTACTAGAAACCAACAATAAAGAAAACATTGTACTTTAGATTGAGAATCAAAGAAAGGGTTGTAAATTTGAGAGAGAGAGATATTTAGAATGGACTTACATTTATCAGAGACAGAGTTAATCAATCTCCGGCTGTGAAGAACTGGAAGTCAGCAAGTCGTGGTCGAGTCATCTTCTTGGGCGCCGTTGAAT
This sequence comes from Campanula takesimana, assembly GCA_026119855.1. Taxonomy (NCBI): domain Eukaryota; kingdom Viridiplantae; phylum Streptophyta; class Magnoliopsida; order Asterales; family Campanulaceae; genus Campanula; species Campanula takesimana. The sequence goes on from JAOWBW010000231.1 coordinate 259,524, forward strand.
CTCTCTCCTTTCTTGCAGCGACGACGGAGAGGTCGATTTAGGCGAAATCTATGGTTGCCGGCGCAAACGAATATGAAGAGAGTAAGAGTTGTCGACGACGAGATATGGAATCGGAGAAGATGCGACGGCAGTCGGATGCGAGAAAGGATTAGTCGATTTAGGATTCTCAATATACGCCTGAAATTGAAAATGACGATAGGGGTGGAAATATGTATATATATACTATAAGTTGTACGACGTCGTTTAAGATATTGATTCGGTTCGGTTTTAAGAACCGGTGTGTGGACCTTGACAACCGAAACCGAACCACTAATTTCGGTTTTCTAATTTTCAGAAACCGGTCCTAAACAATAGAATATTGGACCGGTTTTATTGGTTTTTTCGATTTTTTTTCTCAGCCCTACTTCATGAATAGTGTTTTGGACATTTATATCTCACTCCCTACTTTTGGCTGACTCATTTCCTTTGTTTTTGTCTGGGTTTCTTAATAAGCGTGCATAATCAAACTAAGAACCTTAAACTGGGACGGAGGGAGTATTCATTTTTCTCATTAAATTGTACTCCATGTCTCCATCTGTCCCGGAATAAACATCATACTTTCCATTTTCGTTTGTCTCAAAATAAAGTATGTTTTGTATGAAAGTGGTTTCTCCATAAGTTATAAAAAATCCACTTTTTATAATAGTATTACCCTAAAATCCTAAACCCTAAACCTTAAACCCTATAAAAACATGATTTTTTATAATTAAAAATAGGGTGTGACGTTTGATGATCTTTCTATACCAAAATATTTTGAGAACATGATTAATTAAATACTCCCTCCGTCCCAGATTATATGTCCACCTTTTCTTTTACTCCAGTCCCAGAGTATATGTTCACTTTCAAAAATGGCAAAAAATCTTTACTATTCCTCCCACTCATTCTATCTCCTACTTTACTTTTATACTCACACCACCAATCAACTTACTATTCCCTCTCACTCGTTCTCTCTCTTACTTTACTTTTATACTCACAACACTTACATCACTTCCACCGTTTCTTAATCTCCGTGTAAATGAGAGGGTGGACATATACTTTGAGATGGATGGAGTAATTATTTTAATAAAATTCTAAACTTACTATTGATGTATCATTAATCATACTATAAATAGCTATATCTAAAAAATTACGGAGTATGTCTTGTGAAAAACGTGTTTTACTTTAAAGATAGGGTTTTTCCTATAGGGTCGGCAATGTATGTAGGGATGGCAATTTGACCGAACCCGCTCCGTATCCGTGACAGTCCGCACCGCAACGGGGCGGGTTTGGTAACCTTTTTTCAAAACCCAGCGGGTCACGGGGCGGGTACGGTTGCACACTAAAACCCGCGGGGCCCCGCCCCGCCCCGCTCCGTATACTAGTATATGCATTTAATTACTATAATGTCCCTAACACATTTCAATTATTACCTCAATATATGCTCCATTGGCTTAGAAAAAGTAGTAAGAATGGGCTCTTGCCTTCCTGGGCTTTTTAAAGATTGGGCCAAAGCCCAAATTTAGTAAGATTTTACTGCATACGGGGCGGGGCGGGGCGGGGCGGCAGCGGGTTTGGCGGTTGGCGGGGCGGGTTCGGTACAAGGGGGCTTGGTTGAGGGGCGGGTTTGGTAATGAGCGAACCCGCTCCGTATCCGCCCCGTTGCCATCCCTAAATGTATGTTGGTAAGAGTAGGCATTGGCAGGATTCTCCTTCATGCTGGTTGTGAGATCGGTAAGCTTGCACAAAATACTTATCAAAAGTGTTAGTGTTTGTGTTAATAAGTGTCATTGTACATGGCTGACACTTTTTAACACTAACACTCACACTTATGACAAGCGTCAGTAATTTACAAAAATGTCACCGCCAGTTTTAAAACAACTTTCCGTTTATTACAAAAATACCACCGCACCATTTTTAAAAAACACGTTTAGGCGAACTTAAGAAAAATCCAGTTTTTCACAATTTTACGTATTCTTTATTAAATTTTCATATTGAACTTAAAAAATAAAATAAGACTATTTTTATTGTACAGAAGTATTAACCAAGTCCTTTTGGTAAAAAGAACAAAAACATAAAAAACAGTATTAATCTAAGTCAAGTTTACAAATAGGGCAATGCTAGAGGCACAAAAGAAGTTTACAAAATGATGGATATAAAGTAATGTGACGATATTTTATTGGTTACATCGATTGTGGACCCGGTACACTCTAGTAAAAAACACCAATAGAATTTTGACATATCATTTTGTAAGCCACATTTTGTGGCACTTTTTTGTGACTTTTAGTTGTTCGGTCTAATGCTCAAGCAAATGAAGTCAAGATCCCGGCCCACTATGGACTGATACCATTAACTCATTGAGCATTCAAGTTCAAGATCCCAGCCCACTATAAACTGATACCATTAACTCAACAATGAGAAAGAAAACTATACAAGTCGAAATGCCACATCTATATAATATATAAAAGTAGAAACATTTCATGCTTCCACAAAATTCCACATAGATTTATGATGTGGAAAGCCACATGAAATTCTTTGATTGGCTATGCAAGGATGAAAGAGTTCAAATTGTAAGTCAATCTTTTCAAAAACTTATATAACATATATAGCCAATTAGTATTTAATTATAGCATAAACTAATTTCCTTAATTATTGCAAAAACGGATATGGTAAATGGTGAAAGATAAAATAAATTACTCAACAAAAAAGATTTTGATTTGAAATTCAAATTTAACAATAGTAGTTACTAACAAGTGAATTATTTATTATCTTAACTAAGAATGCCACAAAATATGGAATTCATTTAACGAAATGACATCTTCAAGTTAGGCTATGCAATAACATCATTCTATTTCTCTGGCTACTTACCCCAAGAAGCTTACTCTTTTGAAATTATAGAGGCTCGGTGATAGAGATTTTTCATATCACAACAGGAACTGCTTGGCTTGGGCAAAATGTCTTGAATGGAGTTTTTGGGGTCTACAATTGTCAGTACCTTGAAATAAGATGGACACCTTGATGAACCACCAAATGAAGGTTTGATTTCTGCTTATTTTATTGTTCGTGAAGTAGATGCCCATTCTATTTCCTTTTTGTCAGTAAAAGAAAATAAAATTATCAACTTACATTTTGAAGATTGATACTTTGATCACATGTCTTTTATAAACGTCGCAGTCGATTTATTTTAGATCAAGATGAAACTCATTTGTATTTGGTAGAAAATATTACTCATACAGTAAAATATTTAAAGTCACTACTGGCTACAGAACAAACTAATGAAGGCAGTGCCAAGTTTGATAATAATAATATTGGGAAGGTACGAAGAGTTTTCGCAAAAACTATATTAGCACTTCAATAGTCACTTTATACGCAACAAAATTTAAATAGCAATATTCCCTTATTAATTTTCAATTTTCAGCGTCAAGTAATTAATAAAAGCTACTTTTTATATAAATGTTTATCATTACATTACCTTACTTCGATCCAAATCAAATGTATATTTTTTCTAAAAAAAATGAAATTATTATTTCATATTGAAATGAAAAGCATAATAATTATTATGCTAGAAAAGTCTTAATCTAATCTCACATTGTACCACGCGAATTACATGTGACATACCAAAATTTGATATGTGTAGTTAAATTCCACATATTATCATTAATTCATATTTTCCCAAGTTCTGGCAACATAATTGAAATTGAATGGTATAACAAATGTGACTACCTATTGAAGATGAGAATATGCAAATTTTATCAGAAAAAAATAAGTAGACATTACAAACCTTGAAAATGTAATTAGAGTTTCTTATTTTCTTCTAATTTTAAAGAGAGTACAAAAGATATTTTTAACTAACTAACTAACGAACGAACAAAAAAAGTTAACGTTCATTAATTTGTTACGTTCAATTGCATAATTTTAGTTTATTGAGTGGGAACGCTGATACTCTTTCGATGGTCTAAGTGACTAATGTGGTAGAGTTGACTGGCAAGGTTGAATATTTTGGGGTATTGGTGGATTATGTAAATAATGTGCTAAAGTTGGGTGTCCCAAATGATAAATTTTCCATTAATAAATAATATATGGTCCAGCCTATGGTCTATTCATTGTTTTTGTTTTTTTTTGCAATCCGTATAATATATTAAACCAGAAACAATTCCAATTTACTGAGTTGAGCCCCCTCCATGCTTCAGTTAGTTGTACAGTACAGTTGATTAAAGCATGGAGCGGGGTCAACTCAGTAAAATGGGGGGTGGGGTCTATATAACAGTTTTACAATTACTAATCATCAGTTTAAAGGGGTTCCCTGGTGCCATCTTATTTCTCGAAAAGTAGACCACTATATTCTCTAGAGATTGATGGAATTTCCTAACTGATGTTCTTGCACATAACCAAATATTGACCTAAGAAGATTATTGAGAAAATTGGATTAGGTATGGTGAACTTTGTTTTTCTCTATTTCCTGTATATATGATTCTATTACATAACAGGTAATGGCAACAAGTATGTTGATTGCTGTTAAGGCTATTGATAAGAGAAGCAGATTTTGTAGCATAAATGTTCGGATATTACGTCGATGGGAAAGGGAAGATAAATACAAAAAAGTTTCTGTTGAGCTAATACTCACTTTATATATACTTCTTTATCATTCAATATATTTATCGCAAGTTAATCATTTTAGTTCTCAATTTCTTTTTATTAATATTGTATAATTTTATTAGGGATCTAAAATCCAGGCAACTCTTACAAGTAGTATGTCATCCAAGTTGAAGGATGTATTTAGAGAAGGACAAATGAAGAAAATCTCTAATTTTGGTGTTGAATAGAATGTCATTACTATTATCCAAAAATAAATAGTAAATCATGAATGGAAATTATCTCATGGTTTAGCTACGACCGTATCTGAAGTGGAGACATCAGTACACATTTCAGATAATGGTTTTATGTTCACTCCCTTTAACCTTTTTGGGAAATATCCTCAAAATACTATCAATGCTGATTATGTGATTGACGAGTATTGTAACACAAATATCTTCTTATTTTTTCATTAAACGATTACTATATTCACAAACATGATATTTTTGTTTTTATTGTAGATGTAATCAGTGAGGTTGCATTACCTTAGATGATTTTGAATATGTGGTTGCATCCAAAGCAAGGAAGTTGGATGTCAAATTGGCAGATAATGGATATGTTAAACTCCCTCCGTCCCATTTTAAGAGTCAAAAAATGGGTGGGTTCAAGAATTAAGGAAAATGTGATGAGTTGTGAGTGTTGATAGTTTGGTAGGAGAGAGAAAGTGGGGTAGAGAAGAGTTAGTGGATAATTGTTGTGAGTATAACATGTAGGACCCACATTCCATTTTGAGATTTTAACTCTTAAAATGGGACGCCCTTTTAGGAAATTTTTGACTCTTAAAATGGGACGGAAGGAGTATTAAACAACATTTACTTCAGTAATGAATTCAAATACATTATAACTATTTCAATATATTTATGTATCGCCTTCTAATATTTGATAGGGGAATGAAATTGTGTGCTATTTTATTAGAGTCCTAGGGAGATGAACTGAAAAATTTTATTCAAAATAGAGATGAAGATTCAGAAGAACCAGTCATACTAATTTTGCAGTTCGTAATGTTGTTGAGATATCAGGGTAATCTTTTTAAGTTGTTAAATAAATTACTATCTATATATTATGTTGAAAATTATTTTGTACATGATGGTAACATTAACAATTGTTATATTATAAAGGAAAGAGTCGTGTTTATACAATGAAGCATGCAACAAAAATTGTTATAAATCCATCTGTTTTGTAGTAAAATATTTCCTTAACAAGTCGGTACCTTTAAATCTAATGAGACTTTATACAATAGTACACTATTTTATTTATTTTTTAGTTAATTTTCATATTATTTTCACTATATATTTAACGAGCGTGACAATGGATTTTCATCCAATAGTCGCAGTGTAACTATTATCATTGATGATAGCAAGATCATCAATAGTGATGAGTGGTTCAATATTTGAGATATCAAGACTATGACTGATTTGTTAAAATAGAGAGGTAAATAATGAAATGTGCAGAAAGTTGTATTCATTAATAGTATGTTTATGCTCTTGAACTATATATTCATTTTTATAGTTTGGCGCCTATACTTCATTCGCTACCATAATTGATGTTGACTCGTATGCTAAGTATTACTACGAAGCTTTCAGCAATATGAAGTGCAATAAAGGAATTGACAAGAGCTCAAATAAATGTCCACGATGTAGTACCCCCTCTGACAACATCATTCCTAGGTATTGATCGTTACAATTTTTTTAATACACTAAATTCATTTATAAATATAAAGTGATTTCATAGCCATTACTGATTTGATTGATAATCTCTTCTTTTTTTTTTTTTAGGTTCAATATTAGGATTCTTGTCATTGACGCAAATGATAATAATGGACCTGAGTCTTACTTTATGCTCTTTGATGGCTGTGCATCTAATTTTCTTAATATGTCCGCTGCCGAAGTTCTTGCAGAAGTCTTAGACGTAGGTATTTTATTTTACTATTTTTCCAAAGAGTATATGTAATGTTTTATTTTATAATGTAAAATATTGTTCCAATAGGATGGTCAGTCTGATCAATTACTTGGAATGTTTTGCAAAATGTTTGGTAAAAAATGTCTATTCCGAGTGGAGATTGATCAAAGGACAAAGGATACCGTTGATGAAAAATGTATTTTCACTGTGAGAAAAGTGACAGGGGATGCCAATCCACCAATTCTAATGTAAGTATAAACCACATTACGTCATGTATTAATAGATTTTTTGCTATATATATTGAATTTTATTTCTCTTAAGCTGTAGGAGGTGGCTTCTAACCTGGTTTCAGAAGAAAAAATTGTGTCTGACTTGGTGATTAAAGATGGGGTAAGTTCTCAAGCATCCCTACTTTATTTTTTAGATTTTTTTTTCTTTTCCATTATGTTACATGATATAAACTTTTTTAATATAGGATGAAGCAGTGGAATTCATTGGAGATAATTGTTCAACATCATGTGAGTAGATCACTTCTATGAACCGTACGTAGGATAATTTTTTTAATAGTCAGGATGAACAACTATCTGCTACCAAGATGATAAAACAAATCAAGAAATAGAAATTAGATAAGTAGGCAAGAAGGAGAGATTAACATCATATTTGAGACATTTATTTCTACGGTTTTCACATTAGCGGGATGTATTGTTTAATACTCCTAACAATCTTTGGTGTTTTTCCCCCGATTGACATTATTGTGGTTAGAGAGGGGGGATGATCCAATATTTTATTCGGTAGTCTTTGGTTTTATTTGGTACTTTGTGATTACATTTAGTACTTTGTTATTTTCTATTACTTTCTATTATTTGGTAGTCATTGGTTTTATTTGGTTCATGGATCCCCTTTACATATTTTATACGCTGAAAATGTGAACTTCTAGATAAGCCTTTGAGTCTGAAAATGCCAAATGAAGGTGTATCAATATTTCTATCTTAATGATTTATATGTTCATTTAAGTGAACTAATAAGTACTATGTGTTGTTCACATAGCATCCCTTAAATACTCACTCCGTCTCATGTTAATCTATAAATTAAAAGTAAAAAAAATCAATTTTAATTTAGAGTTGTCCAACATATTTACCACTTATTATACACCTAATTACCAGATTTATACTCTTTAAATGCTGAACTATAGTTTTAAGACTCTTTCTCTCTCTCTCTCTCTCTCTCTCTCATTATAAAAACGTCTTGCATCAGTTTTTTTTTAATTAATTAGACTTATTATTTCCGTCGAATTTCGACGGGTTACTCACTAGTTTATATAGTGATACAAATTTCTTTGAACAATAATAATAATAATGTTAGGTTAATTTAATTATTTTAATAAAATATAAAATTTATTATTAATAGTATTTATAATAATGTATTAAAAATAAATTTTATTTGAATAATAAAATTAACTTAAAATAATTGTTCAAAAATTTGTAAACTACTAGCGTGTAAAAAAATGCGATAATTAATCAAGGGACAGAGGGAGTATATGTCAAATTCAGAATTATAAATATTAATTATTGTTTTTCATAAAAAACAAAAATATGTCATTCATTGAAAACACTCTCAATCAAAGATGATTAGGTTAGGGATGGTGAGAAGGAAAGAAGAAGCGCTGGCGCTTGCTTTTGACACGATAATTTGATGTTGTAGAAGACGATGAAACAAGTCTGTTTAACATTACTCTAACTGACTGTTTGATTCTATCCATCCCAACTCCATCTTCATCTTCATTGCAAACGATAAATATCCCTTGAAATTTAATTCTTCCACCTAAACTGCTCACATGCGCTTCTACTATTTTCAATTTTAAGCCTTTGATCCCATTTTTCAGCTCCGAAATAAGCTCCGGCCGATCATCGCAACAAATCGAAGCCTTGATGAACATGTCATCTTGATTATCACCGGAAACCGAATCAACTGTCACCTGATCTGTGTCACTTGGGAGTGTAAACGCTCTGCTCAATTCCACTGATTCTTTCTTCAGTTCCTTCACTTTTTCAACTACACTTCTTAATAGTGTTGCTTTGTCCATCTGCATCAACAATTTTTTTTTTTTATCCATATTCTTTCTGACAGTCTGACATTGTATCATACTTAGTTGTACCGTACAAATACCTAATGCAGGGTCGCGAGACACCGACACATATATTTACACATATAACCCTGCATTAGGTATTTGTCCATCTGCATCAACAATTTTTTTATTTTTTTTTTATAAGAATATATATAATGCACTTTTCGACAAACTTTAACTGAACGCAAGTTCGTTATGCAACAGCGATCCACGGCTGCATAACGGACAATGGTCCGTAAGAGAGCTAGAAAACATACATACATACATACATACATCACACACATATATATAAAAGTACCTTATCGGAGTTGGGGACGAGTTTCCTAAGAGAAGCAAGATGGGCATTAATCCTATCCCTCCTCCGCTTCTCCGCTTGTCTATGGTTTTTGGAAGCACTCGCACCTCTGTCTTCTTCTTCTTCTTCTTCAAATGGCTCAAACCAAGACTGAGTCGGAAAGCCATGAAGCTGAAATGAGCTGCTAGACTCACTTGGTGGCTGACAAGGAATAACATTAGGCACTAGAAATGAATCAGTGGTAAGTCCTGTTTGGCATAGAGCCAATGCAGGCTCTTCACTCCAATCAGAACAACACCAATTTTCCATGTCAAACAAACAATGCCTTATGCCCTCCTTTTTATCACACATCTAATTCTACTGTTTGCTTCCATTAATAAAGTTATATAAAGCTAAAAATAAAAATGTGTGACCACCAAATGAAGATGGTGATTGGTATGGATATCCAGGATTGGATTTACTTTATATTTGGTCAAATTAAAATCATGTTTGTGGTTATCCATAAGTCACCTCAAATCTAGCAAACAAACAGTTGCAACTTGCAGCCGTAATGGATCTTGGATGAGATTAAAAATAGTGGACTACTATTTACTAGTGGGATAATAATCTAACTGTTGAATGTGCTAGGGCATATGCCTGATATGATATAGTAACACAATGACGAATTTACAACTACACTAGAGCTCTCTCAATCCCAAACTTATGGTTACTAAAATTGAAAGCACCTAGATTAAGAAAAAAGTAGGTGTTGTGAGTGGGATGGCGAGAGTAAATGAGATAGTGGATAGCTATTGTGAGTATATACATTTTGGGTAAGTAACCATAAGTATGAAACGACCAAAACGGAAATAAGTAATCATAAGTTTGAGACGGAAGGAGTATATAATATATCTATGTTAAACAAAGAATTGATCATACATTACTCAACCCACTTTGTAAGGGCTCTACTGTACAAGCCTAATAATAGAGGGGAGTCGTACCATTCACACACACTTTCCTTAGTAAAATAAATGACAAACACCAGTTGCGTCGTTGAGGACATTCATCCTTAAACTATCGCTCCCCACTTACTCTTTTTTTGTTTCATAAATTCATAATAAATATTGTACATAATTTAAAAAACTTTTTTCAATGTGCTTAATTATTTATTATATGTTGCTTGTACTATTATAAAATTAGTCTAAAACTATAATTTTTATCAAGAAAAGAAATGGGATACAGTACTTATTTTAGAATCATTAAAAAAAAAAAATGTAATAATGAGACACATGCAGTATAATTGTGACGTTAGTTCCTCGGCCAATCATGTCTAATGATTTGACAGATACACTGTTTATAAATGAAATACTCCACAAAGTTGATCAAATGTACTTGACAAAAAAAACAAACAACATAAATTGGAATGAAGAAATAAGTCACGGGGTAGGGCCATTTCCATCTCCAACATCTCTTAATGTAATCTAGTATTAGATCCACCACCCAATTTTCTTCCATGTTAATTTTCTGTGTTTATTTCTCCCTTTTTCTTCCTCGTTTAGGCCACATTATTGTACCAAATGCATGAGTGAACCACTGGATTCAGATAATGGTATCCACATAAAATTTTTTATGGCATAATTCCATTAGGCCCCATCCCTGAGATCTTTTCTCCATAAAAGCCCAGCTGAGATATATAATTCCACCTACAACCAAATGCCCATATCAAAATGCCATAAAAACCCAAAAGCCCACCCTCCGACCCACCCGCTGACAAGCCCGACTCCACAGCGCACCCACCCAAGCCCGACTCCACCGCCCACCCAAGCCCGACTCCACAGCCCGCCCACCTGTATAATTAAAACAAAAAAAGGAGTTCCAAGTTTTGAACCTTAGACCTAATGTCTAATAACTAACACCCACACCACTAAGCCATTGAACCATGTGTTCATAATTTTGCAATATCTAATATTAGTATCTTTTTGAACGAAATCAATGACAGTATTTAAGATAAAACAATCAATTAATGCAATTCTAAAATATTCACAAAACTCAAATTTTGTTAAAAAAAAAATTAAATAACATGTTTTAAAAAATATAACAAATCGCAATCTTTTATTTATAAATATGAAAGACTTACAAATAAATTAAATTGTAATTATATAATCTTGTATTTGATAAACTTATTTTATTATTATTAAATTTTTATTCTTATACCTTTATACCTAAGTATACGAGCATATTAGTTAATAAAATATAAGGCATTTTAATGATTTTTTTAAGAAAACATGAAAATATGTTAATAACATGTAACTTTTTTATAAGAGTAATTTTTGTCTTATACCTAAATATGTAGACTACTTAATAAAATATGGGATTGTTTTTATAATTTTTTTAAATGTGAACAGTTATGAAAAATAAAATTCCTATACTTCAACTAGTCTTACACCTAATATAAGAGCGGAACGGGTAATAACATGTAAGAATTTTTATTTATGATTTTTATTTTCTAAGATATGTGAACATTAAGAAAAAATAACTCTTATAACTTAGGTATAAAGAGTAAATCTAGTCTTATACCATGAGAATGAGAGCAGAACGGTAATAATATATGAGATTTTCTTGTGATTTTTATTTTTATGAAACTTTGAAAAATATGGAAAAAAAATCAAGGAAAAAACTCTTATATTTTAGATATAATAGTAATTTTACAAGGTCTCATATCAGATTTATGAGGGTCTATTTACAAGGTCTCATAGCAGACTCATGAGTCTCTCAAATGTCTCATAAGTGCATTTTTTTAGGTCTTTTAATTTGTATCAAAGTCTTGTAAATTCTTATGAGACATGTAAATAAGTCTCATATAAGACTTATGAGGGTCTATTTACAAGTCTCATAGCAGACACATGAGTCGCTCAAATGTCTCATAAGTGCAATTTTTTAGGTCTTTTAAATTGTATCAAAGTCTTGTAAATTCTTATGAGACATGTAAATAAGTCTCATATCAGACTTACTAGGGTCTATTTACAAGGTCTCATAGCGGACTCATGAGTCTCTCAAAGGTCTCATAAGTGCATTTTTTAAGTCTTTTAATTGGTATCAAAGTCTTGTAAATTCTTATAAGACATGTAAATAAGTCTCATATCATACTTATGAGGGTCTATTTACAAGGTCTCATAGCAGACTCATGAGTCTTTAAAAGGTCTCATAAGTGCATTTTTTAAGTCTTATAATTTGTATCAAATTCTTGTAAATTTTTATGAGACATGTAAATTGTCTCATATCAGACTCATGAGTCTATATACAAAGGTCTCATATCAGACTCATGAGTCTATCTACAAAAGTCTCATATCAGACTCATGAGTCTCTTAAAGGTCTCATAAGTGCATTTTTTAGGTCTTATAAATTTTCATGAGACATGTAAATTGTCTCATATCACACTCATGAGAGCCATTTACAAAGGTCTCGTATCAGACTCATGAGTTCCTTAAAGGTCTCATAAGTGCATTTTTTTTAGGTTTTATAATTTGTATCAAAGTCTTGTAAATTCTCAAGAGACATCAGGGTAAATATGAGACTTTTTAAAGTTTTTTTGCAAAAAAAAAAAAAAAAAAAAAAAGACAAAAAAAAAAGAAAGAGAAATTGTGAAAAAAAAATACACTTATAGTTCATTTAGTTTTTAGGTCTATCATATTTTTTTTCAATAAAATATTTAGTTATATCTTATAAAAATTGTTTTAATTTATCTAATTATTATAGTTTAATTTATTTTGATTTTCTATTTATTTTTTATACAAAAAGTTAGTGTCTTAGAGAATAATCAAGAATTTTATTAATAAGTAGAGAATCTGTTTGTATTTTTCAATTTAGATTTGGCTGGCTAGTAGTAATATTATACATTCAAATCTAATAACAAAAAGTTGGTTAGTTTAGTGGTTTAGGGAGAAGATTCCATAGAATTGCCCCAGGTTCGACTCCTGCTAGTGGCATTTTACATTTTTAGCATTCAAAATGGGAGGGGTGGGCAGCGGGTCGGGGCGGAGTCGGGCTGGGCTGTGGGTACTGGACCGGTTATGGGCTGGGCTTAGGTTGGAGCTGTTCTTTCAAGCATGTGGGGTTAATTGGAATTTTGATTTGGTCTTGGGTTCTTATGGGTTTATGATCTAAACCAGGGGGCCTAGGGTCCAAACCCCTTTTTTTATTTTATCTTTTTGTGAGAACGAGCCCGTGTCCTTTCCTTTCAACGAGACTATCATTTTGAAGCAAGGAGATACTCTCTTCATTCAGGAAAGATAGTGTCACCACGTCAACATAAAGATAGTCTTTTTACTATTGGCCTTATTAGTAATAATAATATACGGAGAACCTTATTTGTACCGTGATAAATTTACATAATTAGATTAATCTATAATTATTGCTCAAAGTTCCTTAAGGCAAACAACAACAAAACTAAGCGGAGGTAGTACTAGTAATACATTTAATTTAACTCTATTAAATATTTTTCTTTGGTACATTATACATTACTATTTCGCATAATATGATAAAACCATGAATGCAACAAATTTCTATGTATAATTAAAATTCAGATTTGGATTTAGATTTGAAAATGACAATTGTTATTCATCCTTTTCCAAACAAAAATAAAAATTCATCATAAGCATTTTCTGCGGATAGTTGTCAATTCTTTCTCTCTTGGTTTCCTATTCTAAGTGGGTCGCGGTACACTTACCCGCAAAGCAGCCTCCACGATCAACTGTGCACAGGCCCGATTTTGGGCCTGTGCAACCAGCCCAATTCCACAGGGCCCAAAAAATTTGTGGGCCCCAAATTTTATAAACATACTATTACAATAGACACCGAATGGTAACAATTGTGAATATTCCCGGCTGGTTAGGCATTGCTTGAGGCACTAGGCTGTCCGAGTTCAATACCCAGGAACAGCACATTATGTTTTTTTTTTTTTTTCCTTCTTAGACTTTTCTCATTTCATTTTTGGGCTTTTTTTTCTCCCACTTGGGCTTTTCACTAATTTTTGTTTTTGGACTTCCTTTCCCTTCTTTTCTACTTTAGGCTTTCTTGCATATTTTTTTTCAAAACCTTAATTAGAAAGTTTTTTTTAATTTAATAACATATTTTAATTTTTATGAATTATTTGCTTATTACGCTCAACATCACTGCACTCAATTTTTGGGCTTCCCTCCCCTTCTTTTCTAGGCTTTCATTCATATTTTTTTTCCAAAATCATAATTAGAAAGTTTGGTTTCTTTTAATAACATATTTTAATTTTAATGAATTATTTGCTTATTACTTCAACATTATTGCAATCATTTTGTGGTGTAAATATTTTAAATACTAAGGGCCCCAATTTTCACATTTAGCACAGGGTCCCTATAATTATTGAGACGGGCCTGACTGTGCAGTATCAAAAAGTAGTTGTAAGACCCCTACGAAGAATGGCGTAAAATTGGTCTTACAGCAGCAACAAAATCTTGGTGAAATCTCTGTTCTGAAAACCTTGTGGCACGTCTTCTTGCTGCTGCAGCCATCTCAAGTTTCTCAGACTCAGACATCAACATCACCTTCAAAATCGCATCTGCATACTCTTCAACAGTTTGCGCAACGAATCCGGTTTGCTTTCCATCTTCTGGCAACACAATGTCCATCTTTGGCCCAGCTGAATTGTGAGCCGAAAAAAAAATGGTCTTATATATTTACTCCCTCCGTCCCAACAAAACATGTCTGGTGAAACTAGTGTTCATATTCTTAAAAAGTTTGAATAGTCAAATGGGAAGATCATTTTGAGACAGGGGGAGTATACACATAACTCATAAGGGGGTGGCCCACGTAAAAACAGGAATATGACTCGCAACCTACCAATCGGTATAGCGCCTGCAGCCATGTACTCCACAACAACAATGCCAAAATGCTCATCTATCATTGAATGGATCCCAGCACTTGCCCCACCCAAAAGCGTTACTAATTCCCTGCGCATTCTATGTCAAATGTAAACAAACATAATAATACTAAAGCAGAAAAGCAATCTAGTGCTACAAGAGTTCCCACTATGCGTAGGGTCCCGGGAAGGGCTGGGTCCACTTAAGCTTATAGCAGAAAAAAAAATCAATTTAAATAAATAAATAATGGTGTAAGGTACACACGTTAAGCTGGCATCAGAGAAGTACAAACTGAAATGGCACAAACCTGTACATTAGATTCTTTTGGAACTCCAGGTCCTCTTCTACTCCCAACTCTACAGCTAGGTCTTTCAGATTCTGCAACCTTCTTTCATCTGCCTCGTTCCGGCAACTACCCACGAACTGAAGCTTGGGTCTTGGCAAGTCCGCATTAAATCTCTTAATTGCAACTGAAAATGCCTCGAGTTGAAGGGTATGAGCCTGCATGCAAGAATCAGGGTAAACCATACTATGCTAAGAACTAAAACATGTATTGACATCACCAGCTTAAATTAAAATACCTTGATGTTTATATAAAAATGCCCACCTTCTCTGGATGAAACTGAGCCACTGAGATAATGTTGAACGGCGATGCTTTCCTTTCTAGTGGAAGTGCCTGTTTGAAATGCAGCAAGATAAGATTTTAGCATATTCTTGAGTGACAACACAAACAAACTCACCCACAAGTGTTCACCAAATCGTCAAAGCAGTAATATCAACCTTCGATATCACGTTTTCTGCGCACCAGTTAGCAAAACATTGTGCCTAAACTTATTACTCCGTACTTAAGTGAGGCCGGGGAACTTAGGAGGCCAAAACTACAGATTTCAGTTTCTATGCAATGCTTGAGATTTTCTGGAAGAAATTTAGTCATTTAGGGCCGGCCTTCTATAATTTCATATGATGCTTAAATACTCACTTTTTTTTCCTAGTCAGTTTTGCTCTATCTGGTTTTTTTCTTCTCCTGTTTCCTTGATAACTCATGTTCTGTTGTTACATGAAACCACAGACAAGATAACTAAAGTAATGTATCATAAACATTCTTACAACTGAAACTACTGTTTTCTCAAAAATGTTAGTAGCAGGAAGGTTCAAAATAGAATATATATACATCGTACTAAATACATAACTATACATAAATATATACATATAACAAATCCACTAGGTCTGGCGGAGGAGCAGATGTTTCTTGCCACTGCCAGTCCTCAAAAGAGTTTTGTGTAGGCTTAGTCAAAGCACAGTAAAAGAAGTGGTACACCTAAGCAGGAAAATTAATCTACTCTCCAATACTTCTAAATGTTCATCAATATTCTTTGAAAAATATCATCATCATATCTATGCTCGACAATAAGAAAAACCTCATTAGTATCACCATGAAGTACCCTCTCTTCTTTGCTCAAAGAGATATAAGCTTACATTACGAGCCGCTCATTTTCCATTTTACTAGTCAGGTCCACAAAGTCTAAATGAATTAGGGGAGCAAATAAAACGTGATTACATAGAACAAACTAGTACAAACCTGAAGTCCAGAAGTATCACAAGGAGGATATACTCGCTTAGTACGCTCTGGAATTCCCCAAAGCTTCACAATATGAGATTATGTCCATGAAGAATTTACCATTGCAAGATGTGCCCAAGAGCCAACAAACCCATACATCCAGCTAAAGATTGTATAATAGATGAGCTTGCACCAGGATAGCAGCATGCTGTCATGAGACAAATTGTTTAAGCATTCATGGAAGAAGGAAATGTTGCGATTTATCAAAATAAAGCAACCTAGCATTACACTAAATTCATACTTTTATGTATAAAACACTTGCAGGGGTTCACGATATTATGTTACATAAAGCCTTAATATTAACCGTGACTTTGACCATTGGACATTGGAATCAAGTCTTCAGGCCAAAGGCCTACTATTCAAGTATAGATGTATGATATGATATTCCAGTAGAAATTTCTACAGATTCAAGAACTTTACAGCTCCAATGCAAGAGCATAACAGCATCTTTTTACCCAGATCGGGCAAACTTATGGAGTACATAATGCTACTTACGGTCAAGAATTTTTCACCTAAAACGTCATAGATCAGGGTAGGAGGAGCGTAATCAGAACCATGATTCATGTTCCAAGTTCCAACCAAATTTTTACACATAATTCATTAACTCTGCCCCTTTAACAATAATATAGCATACCTGTTGGCAACCAAGGCATCATTATTGTACATGGAACTCCGTGCATGAACACGTGACAGCATGTCTAAACTGATTGTTGGATAATGTGTGTAGCAGATGACTTTGCATCCAAAAACCCGTGCAACGGGATAAGTAAATGCATATCCACTTGTATCAAAGTAATATATAGGTAGAAACTTGCATAAAGCTTCAAATGAGAGGTAAATTGAGCCAAAACTTTGACCAATCATTGTGAAGCGAGGATAAGTGGTTTCTTCAATCCATTTCCTCTTAGATAAATGTACAACCTGGTATAAATAGGATACAGTATCAGTGAGATGATATAGCAAAGAACCATTATTGAGTATAACTACGATACATAGATACTTCATTCCAATATGTTGCACAAGTCCACTCAATATTCTTTTACTATTTTTTTGTAAGGTCCAAAGGCAGATAACTTTTTTCATTCATTGTGATAACTCATAGAGGGATTGTAGATTATATCAGCACTAGCTTCCTAGTTCCCACTTAGTATGAATCTAAAATCTTCGTAAAAGAGGATTTAGATTAAAAAAAAATGTTCAGTGTCCACAACATAGGAATTGGAGCTCCTTTCCTGCACCCTAAACTAACATAAAATTTGTATTATAAACACTTCATGAGCGAATAAAGATTCTTGAATCAGACTCACTAGCAATGAAAACCACAGTTGTCCCTTACATTCAGAATCTTATAGCAATAGTGCACATCATAATCGCTAAAAAGGCTATTAAAAAAAAAAAGTGAAGCAAGATTCTACTTTAACAACAGTGTTACATGTGTCCAAGGTACTTGAAACAACTACTTATCCAGAACATTATGAACTCCAGGAAATAAGAGCAAGAGAACACCCCCCCCCCCCCCCTCCTTAACAGAAAAGCAAAGTAGTAAGTTATGAGAGCTGTAAGAAACTCAAATAATTTGCCATCAATGAAAAGAGACTGCTAAGTACGAGGATGCTAAAGATTAGGTGTTTGCATTTTAACAAACACGAGACATAAGTAGACGAACACATGTTTACAGACGTACACACACATGTATAAACATAAATGGATAACCTCAATGCCTAGGCATGCATGACGCATACAAGCCCGAGGGCGGCGAGGGGGCATTTACAAATTTATACTAAATGCTTCAAAACACTAGTAGTATAATACCAGCTGACTTATAATGTAACCCTAAACCATTTCAATTGTAGTCTCTTAAATTCAATTCCCACTGCAGAAATCAAATTCATTGCGCGGAATCTTCAAGGGAATACCGAACCAATCATCCCCGCTTTGGTCAATCAAGTACATATTTAATTTGAAGTTCCAATCATTAAATGAACATATACTCCCTTCGTCCCACTCGAATTAGGACAAATTTCCATTTTGGGTGTCCCATTCGAATTAGGACAACCCAAAAATGGAAATGTTTTATTTGATGGGACCCATTTTCACAATCACAACAACTTTCCACTCATTATTCTCTACCCCACTTTCTCTCTCCTACTTTACTTTTCATACTCACAACACCTACTCCACTAACACTTTTTCTTTAATCCTTGTGCCCAACCCAAAATCCTAATTCGGGTGGGACGGATATATACTCCCTCCGTCCCGGACCAATGGTACTTTTGGTCAAACCTACTTAAACTTTGACTAACATTATATGCTAAATTATTTCTATCCATAAAAATTAAAAACATAGTTATTGATAATGTTTCTATTACTGATTTAATAACCATTTTTAATTTTTATGGAGTTGAGCATAAAATATTGGTCGAAGTTAAATAGGTTATACCAAAAGTGCCTATTGGTCCGGGAAAGAAGGAGTATATATAGAGAGAGAAGGTATACATTGGGAGCGGAAAGCAAATCGACACCAAACCGATCGACACGGCACGGGCCATGAGACTTTCAGGGGAAGCATCATGATCGCCACTGTAGTCACTTCCGATAAAAATATGTTCCAAATAATATCATACTATTTCGCTTCAAAAAACAAAAAAAAAAAAAACTTAAATACGTGAATAATCATAGCACACAATTATCACAATACAAACAATGTCAATATATAGATAAATAAAAATACATTCTTTATAAAGTTCTATAAAATAAACTATATTACTATTATGAAATGAATTGGGTATAAATATGAATAGGAGTATATTACACTCCCTCTAACTAAGGAAGTGCTAAATTTTTTTTATTTTTGAAGAAAAAAAGTAATTATACTCTTAAGCATTTCGAGCTTGTGCATAAGTACTCATTTTATTTACAGTCTGTCTTATGATCACCGCACTGGCAATTGTATTGTATGCAACCACGCAATGCACGAATGTTTGATAAAGAACGACACAAAGCAACGTGCCGGTAGCATAGCTACTTATACATGCAGAGATCATCTCAAGATGACTTAATCAAACTCAATAAGAAATATGTTTTGTGTTAACATGACTTGTACAATGGTAAAATTACAAACATTCCCACAATAGAACTTAACAGCACACAACCTCTTAAGTCTTGATGGCTAAATTTCTAAGGAGCAACTGTACCATCAAGGGACCAAAAGGCCAAAAACAAAAGGTGCACAAGTTTTCAAAGAACAAATTAGAGCAGTTATGTGACTAAACTACATATATATCCCACCGAATTCAAACAAAACCCAAAAGAAGGGAAATTATATATCCATCCCGAAAACCAAGTACAAGAGGCTGCATATCCTATAGCGCGTTCAGTTTTTTTTTAATAAAATACAAGATTATCCTCATCATGCTTGCCCTACCAGCTGCAAAAAATGCCTCTGCTATTAAAGAATATTACAAAGAAACATATCCACACCACTATTAAACACAAATATGGCATTATTTCCGAACTAGAAATTCCCTCTTCTATCCATTCAAACACAGTTCTACACGGTCAAAATGGCATAAAATTCATGAAGAAAACTCCCAAAACGCACCAAGTGGGAACCTTTTCCTGCCTTCTCCTTTCCATGTGAAGCAACCACCACTATTCACTGCAATTATGCACACATGTTAATCCGAGATCAGTATGGGCCCATTTGTGGCATGCCATATCCCATTGGGGGCATCATCCCTGGCATTCCCGGCATCCCCCCTGGTGGGGGTGGTGGAGCAAAACCTCCCATACCACCTCCCATACCCGGCATTGGTGGTGCAGGTAAAGCAAGAGGCAGCAATTGAGCATACATATTCTGCAAACAAAAAAGGCAATCATAAATGACTCTGCTTCAAATTCCTCGTTACAGGGACTAAAGATAAGGAGAAAATATAAAGAAACAAAAAAACATGCCTATAAACCCTTGCGACTATTATACAGCAACATGGAAGATAATGCTAAGCTGAGCAAAAATAGGTGTATGAATGAAAGGTTTAATATGTCGTGTGATTGGTTATATCATCCTTTGGCCCCACCAATACGTGATGGGATCAACAGTCCGATCAATCAATCACATGTATCAGGACTCCTAAAAATCAGATTTTTTTATATAGAAAGTAAGAAGAGATTCTTAAAGGTATAAGGAAAAAAATATTGCTTGTGCAACATGAAAAAAACCTGTTGCTTTATTATATCTTGTTCTTCATTCTCCTTGATTTTTACTTCCTTGAGAGCTTCTATCTTGTCCTTGATTAGATCGTCAACTTTACCAGTATACTCTCGGATAAACTGCAAAACAGAAACAAAGTTAAGAATGAGACTGAACCTTAAGACCAGAGTCACACCACCCTAGGTATGCAAGTCTTAAACCAAGTCCACAAAGATCGAGGCCTATTGGGGGTTCAGATGGAGATGGCAATGGAGAATTAGGGGACAGACCATATGGAAGTTTGGCAATGTAACATCCTACTGAAGAGGCTTTAACCGAACATCCAGAACATGAAAGTATAGTTCAGTAGATCTTCCTAAAGAAGGCCTTGAAAGAGATGGCAATGACTCATAATTCCATACGTTTTCTTTAATATTTTCTACGTAGAAACTTATGTATACTTTCTTCACTACTCCTTAGAATCAAAGTAGAAACAAGTGTGTGCACGCACACAGAAAGACACACACACACACACACAGGGAGAGAGAGGAGGAAGGACCTGCAACAGATATGGGAAGGCAAAGTCGAGCATGTTGTTTATCCACGCAAGTTCCAGAGCAACATCTGCGCGAATAAGATCGTAGCAAACGAAAAGACATGATGTGAAACATTCCTTCTTTCCCTGCACCCATCAGAAACAGCATAAAATTTAAAAAAAAAAAAAATGACTCTTTGGGAAGCTTTCATGTAGCTAACTTCATCATATATACACAAAGCAAAATTACGGACATGATCAAATTCAGATTGATTCACGTTAAACAAAACTGAAAAAAAAAAAAAAAAAAAAAAAAAAAAAACTATTACCACAGGTAAAAGGAGTGTCATGTGGGGGAGGATGAAGAACAATGTGTTTCTTTTTTACTGTCACTTATGGTGTTAATTATGTATCATTAGTTTGGAAGCATGGACTCTTCAGATGCCCAGAAAAGTACATATATGCAACTTCTGTTACTATAAGAAACTTATAATGTCCAGAATACAATATAACTGGTAACAGTGGACCATATCAAAGTGCATGCTTGATAATGTGCAGGGAGAAAGAAGAGAGGGAAACATCAAGTTAATAAGTTTGTGGTCTGATGAAATGAAACAGTTAAAGAATATCCCTTGTGTATAAAGAAGTTTACTTCTGATATCCTAAAGATAGAAAATGATATACTCCCTCTGTCCCAGAAAGATACTCATTTTGACTTTTTATGGTCAACAAAAATGAACTTTGACCAATCATTGGTGATAATCTAATCATTTTAGTGACATTATAAAATTTGTAATTGATAAATCATTAAGTAATTTATCAATAACAATTTTTAGAATTTCATTGTCATCATTAAATTGACACTAATGTTTGGTCAAAGTTTTTTTTTGTTGACCATAAAAAGTCAAAAAAGGACTATCTTTCTGGGACAGAGGGAGTATTAGTCTAACCGCAAATAATATACTTCTAATTCAATTACCTGCTCAATGAAATAAACAAGCAACTCTTCTGCAAGTTCACGTTCGCCAGATTGCGAGGCTGTCTCCATTGCATCTTTGTAAACCTTGTCTTTTTTCGACAATGCAATTGATTGCTTCCATCTACCTGCCTTCTTGTAAATATATGCAGCGACACGTCTCATCTCAAGAAGCTCATGCTTTTCGATCTGCTCAAACAAATAAAATGAACATTATACTTTACTTTATATTTAAAAAAAAAAAAAAAAAAAAAAAACTTCTGCAAATCCACACACCTTCTGTGCAAGGCCGATCTGATCAAAGTTATCATGCAAATCAATAGATTCACGCAGTCTTTCATAGTCTTCCTCCTCAACATATATCTCATTAAGAGCCTCATTAACAGCAGAGACATTGTTGCTCTGAACTGCAACCATGTATGGTTTCACAAGAAGAAGATGCCCTGCCTGTAATCAGAAGTGTAAGCGGAAGCAGTATCAAGAATCAGTAACCTTCGATCAGAAACACAGTTGTACTTAAAGTATTCCCTCCGCCCCAAAATAGATGTCGCAGTTGACTAGTCAACGTCTTTATGAAATGTGCTTTCCTTATTTGTACATAGCATGTAAATTGGTAAAATACTAAAATAACTCTAAAGCTCTTTTCTAATTTAGAAATATAACATTTGTTTTGGGACGAACCGAAATGGAGGACATTTATATTGTCACGGAGGGAGAAAATGATAATGAATCAGCACGTTACTAACCTTTCGCATAATGTCCACCACACGTGTATGGTCAACGCGTAGTGCAAGGACATTAAGAAGATCATTGATAAGATCAGGGTGCTCTTGCAAGTAAAAGTGCACAGCTTTGTAATATAGCTCCACATTAGCAACCTTCACTGCAATATCTTTGAACTGCATGTGATCCCAAGCATCTGGAGAATGATTCATGACAGTAGAGGCAGCATTGTCAAACTCATCGTATTGAATGTACAAGAACGTAAGCTCCTTCCAATGTTGTTGTTCATCACAGGCTCGGATTAGTTTTGGAATGTTGAGACGGGTTGAAAATAATTTGATATGCTCCATGAGCTTCTCATGACGATATCTAGCATAAAGTACACCCAACTCGGTAAAGATGCCCATATGTGCACGTTCCAACCCTAGACCACTCTCCATAAGGGAGATCAGTTCATTGAAACATCCTCTGTTTTGATAATATTCGCTAACCTCCTCCAGGTCATCCACCTATGAAGTTTAGAAAACACAAATGTATGTTAAAAATATTAACTACATGTGGAAAACGATCTGAAGATCCGTCTAAATTACAAAAAATCATGTCCACAGTGTAATACCCACCGGATTAGTGCTATGTCAACAATAAAGCCATTTTATAATATCTGAATTCACAAGCAGAAGTAAAAGGAGATAGATATGCAACCTGTACAATAATGTTGAGCCCACAAATTTGAGCCAAACGAAACTCCTCAGCATCAACACAAGCAAAGCAAACTTCTTTCCATGTCTTTGAGCTATTAGCTTTTCGGGCAGCATCAACAGCACCTTGAAACTGTTTCAACTTAACCAAAGTAACTGCTAGCTTGGCCCAGTTCGAAATAAAAGCATATATTATCTTTGCCGCTTCATATAAGGCTTCATCATACAAGCGGTCACCAACATTATGGAGGTTAGCAACGTTTGGCATAAGAATGAACTCCTCGATGTCACTCAGTCTATCGATCTTCGCATATGCATAAATGAGCTCACTATCCACCTTGGGCTCCTTTGTTTTCTGCCTAACCATCAAAAGGTATTTCACCAAGTCATGGTAAACATCTCCATCCTCAGCAGCTTTGATAACATCCAAGAATTGAGTGGCATCATCGGCACGAATGAAAGACTCAATTGCATCACTAACCAATCCCTCCCTCAGCTGAGCTTTAGCCACCTGACTCCATACAGCATCTTCTTCAACGCGGAACGCAAACTCCTCTGCTCGTGGAATGCTTCTGAGATTATCCAATAAAACATTGACAGCCTGAACATTCAAGTTGAACTTCTTAAATATGGCAAAAGCCTCTTCGTAAAGTTGGGCTTCCACAGCCACCTCACCAACTGCGGGTCCATCAAAGTTGTCCAGTCTGTTAATGTAATCCATAACCCTAGATGGATCCGCCTTTATGGCTGTCAATATCAATAAGTTTTGGAGATTAAAGTTCCCACTGAATGCAGAGTTCTGAAGAACAATTTTCTCAAGAAGCTCAATCAACTCATGAGGAAGATCAGCCGTCATAAATGCTTTAACAGCGGCAGACACTTGCTCCGGACTCTTACTTTCAGGCAAAGCAGTAGAAACAACCTGATCAATGAGTTGTCTTCTGTATTCATTCTCAGGGTTAAGAACCTTCTCCCAGAGGTCACCATCCATTCTTTCAACAACATACCTAAACAAAAAATATGGTTGGTCAAGTCTCCCAACAGCAGAAGGCATCCATATGTAAGTAATTACAATACAAAATATTGCATACCTCGCCTGCAACTTGAATAAGGAATTCCTGTTTGTGACATTAATAAGCTCATCATCACATTGACCTCTGCGGTATGCAACAACAGCAAGGGTCGGGTCACGCTTCTCACAATACTTACCCACCACACGTGAATCATAATATGGGTTAGTGGTGAGGAAGTGCTCAGGGTTGTTGTTGCTATCTATTATGATTTTACCCAAAGCATTATGAACATGGACATCTTGGCTTCCTTCACTCACAAGATGCTCCAAAAACTGAGTAAGCAACCGGAGGCGATTCCTGTAAACAATAAGCGAATGATGAGAATAGGACTAACAGAGATAGCACAGGAGTGCCTAAGAAAAGAGAGTACTAACCTTTTTTCACACTCATCAACAAGGGGCTCAACTGGAAGCAGAGAGCGGACAGATAGAATCAGCCCTTTTATGAAGTCCTCGGGACACTCGTCATCTAACAGTTGCCCCACAACTAAAGGAGCATTTCCAGGATTTACCTATACAAAGAAGCCAGAAAAGCTAAAGAAATTTTGCAAGTGGATTCATGGCAGAGTCTATCAAATGAAATGCTTAACACATAGTATACCTTCTGAACATAACCTTCAATGTACCGAAGCATGTTGTTGGTGTACAGGTAGTGCGTGAGATCTGGAACAAAACCAAAACGGTCGCATACATTGATCAGCGGCCGTGCATCAGGAAGCTTGGCTTCCATTAGGAAGTTCTTGGTTTTTTCAGCATCGTAGAAATTTGATTCTCTTGTTACACGCTCAACCTCCTTAATTTGTCCAGTTTTGGAAGCTGCCTCAATGTACTTAAAGTGGATCTCGGGATCCTCACTGTAACCAAAACCAAAAGTATACTAATTAAGGAACAAGGTAATTGGTGGACTGCTGAAAGCAGAGTTAGTTTTGAACAGCATTACCTGGAGCTCAAATATGACCCCAAAAAGAAGTATAGACCTTCATACGACTTGAAATTCTCAAAAATCTTTATGCATGCTTCAACACCCAACTGTTCAGAATATTCCTTGGCAACCTGCACACCAAGTTAGGTTAAGTCAATCTTGAAGCAGGAGACAATACCAAACCCCAGAAACAGATCCAGTAAAAACATTACAGGAAACATTACCTGCACAATAATCTGAAGGTTTCCTCTTAAATTGACCAGCAAAAGATCCTTCATGCACTCCAGCGCCCATTCCCGTGAAAGAGTGCCAAAAAACTCTACCAGAGACTGAAAACAACAGCACAATCAGTTACTTATCTAGCTAATTCTCATGGTGCCAGCTTGCAGAAGTAGACATACCTGTGGTTCAATTGCATGAGTATTCACAATAACTCGCTTGATGTCGGGTAATTCGCTGTAATGCTGCAACACGTAAAAGATTCAACCACATGAATAATATGATTCAGGGTGAAAGAAGGAAACGAGCTAATGGATGTCGTCCAACCTGAAGTGCTCTGACATACAGACCAGCTTTTTCACAAAGTTGAGCAATGCGGGGACGGTCATAATGACTGAACATGCCATTTGCTAAAATTGCATCAGCAACATTGGGGAATGTTACAAGATTGATCTCCAGAACCTGTATTAATGAAAAGTAGGTAATTTTAAAGTAGGTTCAAGTAAAAAATGAAAATTTTCAGAGCATCAGTGAATAAGAACCTTAGATTGAAGGTGGGCATGTTCCGGCAAGTTAGGCTTTAGAACATCCAGCAAAAAGGCAGTTGCTTCACGAATCAGGTTCCTCTGAGGAGAATGACAAAATATCAATTTCATAAAGTGTTCATTGCAAAATCTAAGTGATCTCATGTAGTTCAAAAACCTTAAGTGGAAAATAGCATGCAATTGTCCACAATAGAAAAATTGTTTGATACAGTTACGGTAGAAATAACAACTTAATATGATGACATAGTATGAAGATGACGAAACCTGTAGAAAGAGGTCTGTAATTGTATTGTAATCAACAGGACAACCCCCCTCCATTTGAGACATCATTAGTGCAAAATTAACAGCCCCCTGCAGTTAGCAAACAGCAACTATTACTCTTAGTACAGGTGATAGTTTTTAAGTTCAATGACGTCGTAATTAGCAGATGAAAGTTGCCTACAAGCTGAACTCCATGCATAAAAAACAAAACTGAGATTAGCAATGAGCAATGCAAGCACTCAATTATCCAACCTGCATAATCTACTATACCTGAGGATCTGTTCGGAGAATTGTTTGCAGAAGGAACAAATAATCAGGTGCATATCCAACCTGCATTATTCAAGAAACAAATCAATGAGAAGTCATATTCAACTACAGTTGTGAGAAACAAAACTGAGTAGAAAAGTCGGTTCTCTCAAATATATATAGAGATAGCAATGATACTTGCTAATTGTATTGGACTTGTCACCAACCTGCTTCGAGTATATCAGGATCTTGTCGAATTCCCTCCGCTCGGCAAAAGCTGCAACAACTTTTGGAGTTGCTCTTGCTTTGATGTAGATTTTCAAGGCAAGATCGTTGTCCACGGTCTACAGATAAATAAAGACATGAATGAAATGAGATAAATTATAATTAGCATTAACAAAATCAGTTTCCAAGTCAAAGTAATCTCACCTTCACAAGGTCCCCAAGTTCCTCACTGCATTCGAGTTTGTCCTCAGCCAACCAGTTCTCCAAAAGATTCTTCTTATTCTGGTTGACAACAAGCCGAGATAGTTCCAGTGACTCAAAAGCATTCAGCTTGCCTCTAGTAAGAAGAGTCCCAAAGTACTGCAACAGTGGCGGTGTTTGTCCAGCTTGCACTGGAACACTCTGCAAATAAGATACAAATTTAAAAACATCACAAGACAAAATATCTATACATGTAAATATTCATATATGTGTTTGCCATAGACACAAACGATCTCTATATATATCACAAACGGTAACTCCAGCTAGTCTTTGCCTGTCCCAAGATCTTGAGAAACTATACAAATGAAATTAGTATCACTGGCAAGTCAAACATTGCATGATTATCTAGTCCACTGGTAAACCCTCGTTATTGCATGGAATGAAAACTCAATTAAGCCAATATAATCCATCAACTAAAAAACATCTGCCCTCATTCCAACAATGAACAATTTGATGCTTGTAAACAGAATTACCGAGCACACCAATCCAAATAAAGGAACAAACACGATTTCCATGCAAATTAGATACCTGGAATTTGGCAACTGTATCAGGTGTACGGAGAATGCCTTGAGGGGATTCTGCAGCAAGTTCAGCAGCCTCTTTATATTTGGTTTGAGCAAACAATTCTTGAAAACGTTGGACAACCTGATATACAGAAATGATGGAAGCTTGTAAGATCATTAGGTTACAAAACATCAACATAACAACAGTGATAAAACACTTCAACTAACGCAATCATTTAGTATCATCAGCAATTAACTACAATCAGGACCATCAAGGGTTTGTAGCATCTGTCTACATCCTAAGTCATCCTTCCAGGAGCTGGGAGCAACCCAAGAAGATCAGTCTAGAAACAGAAGTGAATTATATTTTGTTTCACAAAGAAGTTTATCGAGTCGATTAAAGTACATTGCAGATATTAATTGACCCATAAACGAATAGTAATGAATACTATTCAACAGTAAAAGGGATAACAATAATGTGGTGGTTTAGGTTGCTATAAAAAATGAAACATGTGTTGCTACTCAAATAACTAGGCAAACATCAAAATGACTTTAATGGTCCATATGAAAATTAAACCAAGACAAACGCCTCAAATCAGGTAATTAAAAGTTTAATACTGTCGATCATTGCTATTTAGATTCACCTGAGCACGACTAAGACATCATAACTTCTTTTATTTTTCTTTCTTTTTCGATGTTTTGCTTTTGTTTGATAAATAGCTTCTTGTGCTCATAATGATTCCCTAAAATCATAAATAAAGAGAGAGTAAGGGAAAGAAATTACCAAATTCTCTGCACCAGGAAGGTTTCCTCTTTTGGCAAGATTGACAGCAAGTTCCAGATTATTTAACTGCCATAAGGACTCATTTCTCGTTATTCATTCTTCAATAAAAACATGTAAAAAGCATTCATAACAAAATATGAAGCAAGCTTTTGAACATACTTGACCACTGACAAAAGGCACGATTGTTGCTTCGTTTACAGTGGCAAGCAACACCTGACCACGCCTATTAACAGCATAAAATCCCCCAACTGATGAAGCTTCAGATGTCAGGAAAATTGGATCTGGGCTGATCCTGTTTCTGTAAACTGCAGTAGCTGTTTCCAGGTCATATACAAATAGAAGTCCAAGCTTTGTGATCACGTAAATCAAACTATACTTGTGGGAAATCTGCAAAGTTAACACAGAGAATGTTAAATGAATGTGAAGTTCACCACTCTTAAAGACAAACAATGGCAGAAGAGGAACCTGCATAGCAACTGGAAAATCATCGGCAAAATCTGGAGGGAAGAAAAGGTCTGCCTGTTTTTTTGTGAAAGCGGGCTTCCCTGAAAATATATTCATAGTGCAAACAGAAAGAAGTATTAATAACTAGTTTGCACACAGAAAATCATATACAAGGAGATGCATGAAATGATAAGAAAGATCTCATATACAGGAGGGCGCTCAAGAATAAACTTAAAAAGGGAAAGCAGTCTATGTGCCTTCAAGTGATAGATGCAACTGTATACATCCCCCCATGCTTATATAAACTTCATCTTCATAGCAAACATGACTGAGGATTACGTGAAAACCACTATTTCTAGTGAAGTATGTAGATAAAAAGGAGACAAAATCTAAACAAGGCTGCAGATTAGATGATTAACCTGGCTGGGCACCAAGCTCAATGACATGTAATTTTGATGTGACTTGTCCAGCGTTTGAGCTTTTTGTGGCAAAAGAAATAAGAATTGAAGGGTTCTCATTGCCAGGAACCTGGGAAAAAATATACATATTACACATCAACATTCTTCAGTGTGAAGTAAAAATATATATCACATGCAAAGGACAAAGGAAATGTTCGCACTTTGAAAGACGCAAAAGACGCAGCATGTGCCTCTAGGGCTTGGCTTCGTTGCTGATCCACGGAAAAGAGCTGCATATTTCCCTTGACCAGCTGTGGTCTCTGTTGACACATGGAGAGGATGAAATTCAGTTAAAAGGACCAACTCCATAAGGGAACCTAGTACAAAACTATGAGCGTTTACCTTTAAGAAGTTCGATGGTAACCCCATCAACATCAACCATCATTTTAGACAAGGAACTTATCATTTCAGACAAGGAAGCGATGTTCAATACCTTTTCTCCAAACAAGTTCAAAACTCGGCTTCTACAATAAATTGGATTCTCAAGGTAGAAACGTAGTTAAGCCTTTAGAAACTGGAACAGACTATGATACCACGTTTAGGGTTCACAGTAATCTGCTTTCATCGTTTATTTTATAAGCCTACTTGTTATTTCAACAAATCTACTAAAGGACTAAAACAACTCTCAGACATAACCAGCCGTTTTCCCCTCTACATGTATAGCACTTTTAGAATAATCGCATGCATCAAAAGAAAAAGAACAAACCTCTGGTGAACCAGGCGCAATTCCAATCAAAACCAACCACTTCTCTGAAGGATCACATCGATAATTAATTATTTGATTGTTTGCTAAATTAGCTGTTCTATCAAACATCTTCACAGGTTCGGACTCGCCTATAATGAGATAAACAAAAGAATGGTTCAAATAAACAACACACGGGAGCATAAAAATCAGACATATAAAATAAACAGAAACAAAAGATGTTAGAGACGGCCATAAAAAGGAAGTGCACTTCTGGGGCACGCACAAAGGAACAAGAAAAAATACCTTCAATAGACCAATGATATACCGAGGTCTGTGTTACCAAACCCAACAATTTTGCAGTAATCCACTTCCAAAAGACAACCTACAGAACGAGACAATGTGATTAGGTAAAGCTCATCAAAAAGAAGAAAATAAACGTAAAACGGCACAATATCTAAGAAAAACTCATTGTGTTAAATTGAAAAAGAAAGGGCACCTGCTCAGGCATCTGATATGATTTCATTTTGGCTTTCTGTTCTATGTTAAATATCTGCAAGTGATCCTGTGTTGTTCCAGGAAGTTGGGCTTCAAGAATTGAATAGCATCCATTAGTTATACAGTTAAAAGACTCACACGTAAGCATGAAACAACTACATAAGAACACAGAATTTGATATTTATCTAAGGACATAATTAATACGCAATAAATATGGAACAATGCCACACATGCATGTTAATCATTAGGCCCAATTGATAGAATGGGAAAAGAAAATAGATCACCATAACCCATATCTTGTTTGAAACCTACGACAGCCGGAATATCGACCACTTAGTCACATGGCTCATTGTGGCCCTTATTTGAATTCAAAGTCGTAGCAGTTGCAATGTGACAATTACAGAATAAATATCAAAACAGGTGGTGGGTCCTACAGACATGGTGCTAATTAAAAGATTGGCATAGCCTGAAGAAAAAATAGAGAGGGTGAAAAGATGTTGATGTGTGATGAGACGTACTTAATGCTTAGCAGTAGCTAACAGAAATGTATACGACATGGATCGCTAGTAGCGGAGAGTAAATGGAAGAAAGATCACAATAGCCCGTATCTTGATTTCATCTTTTAGCGGCCTCAAATTAGCCGCCTGCGAGATGGCACAGTGTGGCCCCTAAATGAATTCAAAGTCATATCTGTCGCTGAGTGACAATTACAGGGGAAAAGGAAAGAAAGTGGTGGGTCCTACAAATTTGGCACAACTAAAAGATTGGTATATTGCAAGAGGGAAATAGAGGGGGTGATCCATTGTTTATGTGTAATGAGACCTACTTGATTATACGGAACAAGGATCTCAATGCTTTGAGTAATGAGACCTACGAACTGGGGACAACTACAAGATAGGCATATCGCAAGAGGGAAATAAAGAGGGTGATCCATTATCTATGAGTAATGAGACCTACTTGATACTGATCACAAAATGTACATCACATGATTGCAGCTAGTGGTGATTGTACGGAACAAGAATCCCAATGCTTTGTGTTTGATCCGCCCAAGCAGACGTCAATAATTATGAGATTATACGGAAGAAGGATCCCAATACTATTTTTTTTCATTCCATATTTGTTCTTCCTTTTCTTTCTTTTCAAATTTATTCCCCTCTATTTCTTTCAAATTTCGTGTCACCTTTCATTATTTTTCCCTCACCTCTTTTCACTAACGATTACATATGAAGATTAATATTAGCCGACCCCAAATCATTCTAGAACTAAGACTTTGTTGTTGTTGTTGTTGTTGTTAACTACACTATCGTATAACGTGAAGCCAAATAGGAAATCACTATAATCCTGATTTGGTTGCGCTACCAAGAAAAATGACACTAGGACAAGCAAGAGTAACACAGTAATCCTTTCTCTCAGTTACTAGCATGCCATAAAATAAACTTCAACGAAACAATATAAAGGTAGAAGGAAAAAACAAACTAGCAGACATTTCCAAAGATAACAAAATATGCAATACATTTTGAGATATGGCAAGCAAAATACCAAAACTAGTTTGAGATAAAGCTACCATACCCTTGAGAGCCAAAATTCTTGAATTAGGATTCATTAGTGCTGAGTCTGCAGTAATAGGCCTCCTGAGAGGTTGCATTGGCATACTCATATCAATAATTACCACGCTGTTCTGAGGTGAAGTCTCCCGAACACAGATATACTTATCCGACTCCATAGTAACATTAGTGAAAGTAATGAACTGTGGATTGATCCCTATGCTAGGCAACTGCAATAAAGTAGACGTAATTCAGTACCAACACTCCAAATCCAGAGTCTAACCAATATGAGCACTATATCACCATAACAAAATCACTAAAAATAAAACATGTTCATCATTATTGGCACAGATCCAGACATATAATACACTCCATGGATCCAGATCAACTGTAAGTAAAACAAATCTTGAAAAAATAGCACGAGTTTAGAATGACACATTATTAATCCTTGGCAATTGTACGAGTTAGGGTTTGGAAATAGTTAATGCAACAAATCTGACAAACTTGAGTACTATATTAACTTAGAACAATATACGGCCGTTCTAATTGTATGCATTAGGGTTCAAACAGTAACGGAAATGGTTAATCGAGTGAATTCAGCTACAGTTGGAAGAGCACATGTGTGAATCTGAGTTGGAGATGAAAAGGAAATATTACCGTTAGCGCCTCCTTCATAGTGATCGGAGCGTTAGCGGCCGCCATGGTGGCGAGATCAAAACTAGATCAGAAATCTGATCTGCAGAAATTTGGTCGATTGATTTCGCCGGACTAGTGAGTCAAATTCGTAACGCTGCGAACGCCAAAGCGCAGCGACGGAGCCCTCGGACCCCGGAGCAATAGATCTAGAGAGAGAAAGTGAAGAGAGATGGGGAGGGAGTACTTCGTATGAAGTAAAGAAGGATCGGAAATAAAAAGAGGGGGGAGATCTAATCTGAGAGACGAGACTTAGCGGAGAGGGCTTCCGATGGAGAAATTGAGGATTTTTATTTTAGAAAAAAAAAAAAAAAAAAAAAAAAAAAAAAAAGGACAATGATACACGTAGGGAAAACTCATAGTGAAACACTTTAAACTGTTTGATGAGTTTTTATTAGTGGGGCTCACAAACATTTATTACAATCAAACGGATTACAGTGTTTCACTATGAGTTTTCCTTTTGAATTTTCACTATACATATCATTATCCAAATGAAAAACGCGTGTTAAGATGTGCCTTTTGTGCGATCTATGCCTGACTGCTGTCCGGGAAGGTTTGGCTTTGGCGTCATCATTCACCACTTGAGACCAGTGATTTAAAAGTCGTTTGCCTAAACGCTAGGCGTTCATGAAATGCTTTGGCCCCGCTTATGATATTATAACTATGTTTGAATTTTCGGCACCACCCAGATCCCGTCTCTAGGCCACCTAGGCGCTAGGCCCAGCTGCGGCGCCTAACGACCGACTAGTTCTTTTTTGAACCTTGCTTAAAACTGCCTTGCTAGTGGCTATGTATTTCTCCATTTTTCCTTAATTTCTTTTTAATGAGCCGTTCTTGCGTAAAACGCGTTCTACACTAGTATTAGTGTAGAACGTGTTTTTACATACACGTTATTTTGACCGGCTTACACTAAGAGTTAGGAAAACGGGTTTTTGTAATTGACTCCTCTAAGATTACCATGTGCCTCTTCTAGTATTAGAAAATATCTGTTGTATTATAACACTTATAAAATTCAAAACAAACACTTTTATAGTGTTCAAAAAGGCAATTTAGTGGTAAAAAAGGCACTTTAGTATTAGTAAATGCATGTTGTATTATACTAACACTTATAAAATTCAAAGCGAGCACTTTTATAGTGTTCAAACAGGCACTTTATGGTGGTAATGTTAGGCTGCTGGTTGTAATGTTAACAATTGCCTTCTCTAGTGTCGAAACGTGCCTGATGTAGTATTGAAACATGCCTCTTACAGATTCAACAAGTGTCTGGTGAGTTTTTTCATTTCAAAAAACAAGTGTCTGCACTAGTGTTAAAATTTGTCTACTATAATATTGAAAAATGTCTCCTATAGTTTCGAAAAGTGTCTGGTGAGTTTTCATGAGTTCCAGTTATTTACATCAATGCCACCGCGTCTTTTAAGTAACATTCCGCTTATTTAAAAAAATGTCACTCCTCATAGGAAAAACACATTTTACACTAAAACACGTTTTTCCTAAGATTTTTTGCTTTTTAATTAATATTCATATTGTTTTGCTTTAAAAAATTAATGTAAGATACACACTTTTTATGTATTTGACATATTAATGTAACCTCATATCATATGTGACGCATCAAGTTTATAATAACAATGTACAGATCATCGTCATTTCAAAATATATTCCATTTTTATTTTTATTATTTATTGTTGTGATATTTGATATTAATAAAAAACACAAGACAATAATAGAAACAAAGTTTCAGAAGATTACTACATGACATAAACATTTTATTTAGATCAATTAAGCTTTGCTCATCAATTTTTTCACAGTTCGAATAGCACCTACTATACATGTGCATTTATAATTTTCCACAAATCCATTGATATGAATGATGTTGGTGCAAATATACTCGTATCTATCAAAACCATTTTCATATCCTTTCGATATGGAATGGGGTATCATAGTCTCATAGTTAACATTGGTGTCTATCACGCCAGTGCGATGGAATGGGGTATCATAGTCTCAGGGGCCGTTTGGTTCGTGGTAAAATCTATATATATATATATTAAAGTTGGCCAAAAGAGCTATGGTATTGACATGTGGACAAACAATGGAGAAAGCTTGCATTTGGAGAAGCCACATCAACAACATACTAATAAATAAGTGAGTTTTCATTTTCTTTTCATTAGCTAATACTATTAGCTAATAATAATAGTTACTAAAAAGGGTAACTATAATAGTTAACTATTATAGTAACTATTACTATTATTAGTAATAGTTAACTATAATATTTAACCATTATAGTTAACTATTACTCTTATTAGTAATAGTTACTATTATAGTTAACTATATTAGTTAACTATTACTATTAATAGTATTAGTTAACAATATTAGTTACAATACAAGTTAAATATTACTATTAATAGTGTTAGCTAACTATAATAGTTACTGTTATAGTTAACTATATTAGTTAAATATTACTACTAATAGTATTAGTTACTACTATATTAGTTAACTATTACTATTAATAGTATTAGTTAACTATAATAGTTACTATATAGCTAATTATTATTATTAATAGTATTAGTTAACCATAATAGTTACTTTATAAGTTATTTTTTACTATTAATAGTATTGGTTAACTATAATAGGCTACATACATTAACTATTATTATTATTAGTATTAGTTGATTATAATAGTTATTATATAAGTTAGATTATTAATTTTTAATATTAATTAATCATAATAGTTACTATATCAATTAACTATTACAATTAATAATATTATTTTATTATTATAATAATATTAATAATTATTATTATATAGACTAATCATTGCTATTAATATATATATTAACTATTACTATCAATGGTATTAATTAATTATAATAGTTATTATAATAATAGTAATCATATAGATTAATTTTTATTATTAATAGTATTAGTTAAAATGATGATTACTATATCAGTTAACTATAGTTAAAAGACATAGTATTGGTTTCCGTGCAGAGCACGGGTTACCCGCTAGTGAAGGAATGAAATGCTCAATTCCGTTTGACCAATTCCGTTGACATATTTGGTTTTTTTTTTTTTTTAATTTTCATTCAAATGGAATGTCAATTCCATTCCATGAAGGAATTTATCATTCCATCCAAAAATGGGAGGAATGTTCAATTCCATCAATTTCATTCCATTGGCGGAATTGAAAAAATTCGGAATACCTATAATAATAATAATAAATTAATAACAATAATAATAATAATGATAAATAAATAAATAAATAATAATAATAATAAATAAATAAATAATAATAATAATAATAATATGTAATAATAAATAATAATAATAATAAATAATAAAAATAATAATAAATAATAATAAATAAATAATAATAATAAATAATAATAATAATAGTAACATAAATAAATAATAATAATAATAATAATAGGAAATAATAATAATAATGTTAATAATAAGTAATAATAATAAATAATAATAAATAATAAATATAAATAATAATAATAATAGTAATAATAAAAAATAATAGTAATAATAATAATAATAAATAATAATAATAATAATAATAATTAATTATTATTATTATAATAATAGTAACAATAATAATAATAATAATAATAATTCTTATTATTAATATTATTATTATTATTATTATTTATTATATTGTTTATTATTATTATTACTATAATAATAATATTTACTATAATAATAATATTTATTATTATTATTATTACTTATTATTATTATTTCATTCCAACAGTTTTGTCTTGAAACCAAACATGAATTACCAAAGAATTGAATGGCAATTCAATTCCATTCCGTGCCAACCAAACACAATGTTTGACCAATTTTTTTTCCTTTCCAATTCCTTCACGAATCCAATTCCACGTATTGTTGTCTATCACTCCTATGCGTGTGTTTATGTTTTCATGGATGCAAAAGACTAGCTAAATAATTTACAAGATATTTTCTTTTATTTTTTTAGCTGGAGTAATTTATGGATGTAAAAATGGGCCCAGACAATCTATTGTACTCACTGGAAACTCCAAAATGGTTACGAGACACCGGTGTTCTAAAAATCGGGGCTAGGCGGCCCCTTCCGTCGCGATTTTCTTCAAGTCGGGCATATTAGGCGTCAGCGGCTTAGGCGGTGAGTGGGCGGGTTCGGCGGCGTCTAGGTGGGCTCGGCGGCGACTAGGCGGGCCCGGCGGCGACGGGTGGCCTCGGCGTCTAGGCTGTGATTTTGCGAGCTCAAAGGGGACTTAAGGGTAAGAGGGAGAGTGAAGTGAAAGAGAAGAATGAAAAAATCGGGCATGGAGGAGAGGATATAGAAAGAACATCTGATGTACCTTGGAATCGCCGAAGCCATGGTCTGGAATCCAGATCTGGTTCACGATAAGAGAACAGCGAGAGCCGTTTCAGGGAGAAGAAGACTTTAATTTTGGGCATTGGAAATCGTAGAGTGGGTTGGCTGTTTGATCTGAAAGGCTAAGAAAGGGTTTTAATTTTAGGAAATTATTTAGTGTTGTGCATGTATACCGAGCATTGGTACACTGATAGATGGGACAGGCTGTATAATTGCCAATTGGTAATCAATTGTCCAATTTTCCATTTAAAAGCCATAAATCATTGTCCAATTTTTCATCAACAATTTTTAAATGTTTGTTCACATATTAGTTATGTTTTTTTTAATTAAACTAATATTATTAATTTGACAAATAAAAAAAATATATTATTTGGATAAATTTATACAATTATATATAAATTTATTAAATATATATAAAAATGCCTTAATCTCGGCCCCGCCTAGGCCCCTAGGCCCGTCTCTGCCGTCTAGCGTTTTTTAGAACCTTGCGAGACACTCAAAATATTACTCTCTCTGTTTCAGAAAGATAGTCCTTCTTTTTTCGTTGTTATTACCAATGAACTTTGAGAAATAATTTAGCCTACTTTGAGTTATCATAATGAGAATTTAAAACTTGTTGTTAATACACCATTATAAATACTATCAATACTGATTTTTAGATTTTTATTAATATAATTAAGTGTAGCTTAAATTATTGTTTAAAGTTCATTCGTAATAACAAAAAAAAAAAAACTACCTTTCGGGGACAGATGGATGGAGAGGGAGTATAATCCAAATATGACCTTTGCACAGCCCAAACATATACGGCCTCAAGCTCCGTTTACTAAGTCTATTGGGCCTCTACTATTAGAATTCGGATCCATGTCCATTGCAGGCTTTTGTTAGTTTCTATAGAGCTTTTTCTTTTTTCTTTTTTCTTTTTTCTTTTTTCTTTTTTCTTTTTTTTAATAGAAAGATATACTAATTTCATTCATCACATGAACTCAGATAAGATACTTTGAAAATGTTGGAATCTCATACATGAATTTTGTTAAAGCACTAGAAATATTTGAAAAATAATTGGCCACAATGACAGCTTCTTGCACCAAAGTTTCTCCTTCCGTATAATAGAATTATGGGGATGGACAGTGGTGCTTGAGTTTGAACCAAATCTCCGTCGAACGCTATTACGAACAATGACTTTAATGCACAAACTATTCTCTATGTAAAAATTGGATATTGTTCACAACGGACATTTAGAAAATCCTTAAATTAGAAATTTTAGTTCTGAAAACAGGACAATTGAAAGCATTTATGTCAGCAATAAATGTCCAACCAAGCATTTCAAGCATTAAACAAAAAATATAAACATTTCACAAAACTCTCAACAAAGGGAGGAAAGACAATGACTCTCAAGAAATGAGTGAACAAATTAAATTGTAAACTTATTGAATATAATAAAAGGAAATCGAAAAATGGTGTTGATAGTGGTGATGGAAGGTGTTGTTGATGGTGACATCGTTTAGTATTGAGACGTTCAAAGGAGAAATGAAGATGAAGAAAAGATTTGACAGTATTTCTGTAATGTTTGTATTTATTGTTGCAATGCTCGAGACGCTTGATTGTGCATTTATTACATACCAAAATGGTTTCAAATGTCATGTTTTTAACGTTGATTTTTTTTTCGTTTAGAGATTTTCTTAATGCCCGTTGTTGACAATGTCCAAGTTTTACTCAAACAAGCGTTTGCACGTTACAAGCGAATATCTGTAACGACAATCACTGTTCATTTCCACGACTACTATTCTTTGAAAGGAGAAACTTTGGTGCAAAAGACAATCATTATGTCATATGTTTTTCAAGGGTTGCTAGCTTTTATAAATATCATGTATGGAATGAGGCTTCGACCTTTGTGGAGTGTCATTTCTTGATTTCATATGATGAATAGAATGAACATATCTTTCGATAAAAATAATTAAAAAGAAACTTAAAAATTGTTATTAATACATCATTATAAACAATGCTCCATCCGTTTCAAAATGATTTTTTTATTTGAATATAAAAACTTTTTTAATGATATGAATGTTGTGGAATTGACCCTCCAACACCCAAGCAATATCCCAAGAAAATATTGGCACCACAAACAAGCACAAGAAATAAAGCACAAGAAAAGACACATAAATTGTTAACCCAGTTCGTCAATATGTTTGACTACGTCTGGGGGCACTACTAAGCCAGGATCTTGCACTATAATATGTTTGTAGGAAGTTACAATGAGTTATGGGGCGGAACTTTATTTATATAGCAAACCTAGAATGAGACCTAAACCTAAACATAAGAGAAAACCCGTCAAAACTGCAATTCCCCGAATTCACATCGGGGCACCAAGCGCCCGCTTGGGCTATACCAAGCGCCCGCTTGAATTAGAACTCCAGAAACCACGAACTCACTGACCACTAGAGCGCCCGCATGGGTGACCCCAGGCGCCCGCCTGCTCCTTCCGCCAGTTTTCCTCCTCTTTGTTCCTTAGAAGATCTTTACTTCAACAATCTCCCACCTAGAGATCAACCGTGTATACAAACCCCGTATCCGTCTTCAACTCATCATTGGTGTCGTCCTAGTGCTCACCTCGATCATGGTAGTGCATTCCTCCTCTCCTATTATCCAAGCCCCATTGGAGCTATACATAGCTTCAATTTATCAAGGTTTACCACATTGGTTAACATGTCAGCCGGGTTCTCCGATCCCAATATCTTCTCCAGCCTTAAGATCTTCCTTTCCAAGAGATGCCTGATGTAGCGAAACCTCAGCTCAATGTGCTTCGTCCTAGAATGAAACGCCGGATTCCTAGCCAAATGAATTGCACTCTGACTGTCACTGTAGAGAGCATTACCACTTCGCGTCTTCCCAAGTTCACCCAAGAAGTTCTGCAACCATACCATCTATTTGCCTGCCTCTGTCACCGCCACATATTCTGCTTCCGCAGTCGACTGAGCCACGATCTTCTGCAATTTAGAAGCCCAGGAGATAGCCGTACCACCCAATGTGAAAACATAACTCGTAGTACTTCTCCTCTTGTCTAGATCGCTTGATGCCAAATCCGCATCAACATAACTCGCTAACACGACCTCCTTGCTTGAGAAACATAGAGCCTTCCCAGCAGTACCCTTTAAGTAACGCAGGATCTATTTGACCGCTTCCCAATGTTGCTTCCCTGGATTGCCCATGTACCGGCTGACTACTCCCACCGCATGTGCAATGTCCGGCCTTGTACACACCATTGCATACATTAGACACCCCACTGCCGAAGCATATGGAGTCCTCTCCATATTGTCACGCTCCTCCTTGCCCTTAGGTGAGTCCTTCTCGGATAGCTTGAAGTGCATACCTAATGGTGTCCCTGTTGGCTTCGCCTCTTCCATGCAAAACCTTGCCAAGACTTTCTCAACATATTCTGCTTGTGAAAGAACCAACTTACCCGACTCCCTATTCCGGTCAATCCGCATGCCCAAGATTTTTCTGGCCTCCCCCAAATCCTTCATCTCGAACCGTTCTGACAACTGAGCCTTCAATCTGTTTACCTCTCTACTGCTAGAGCCCGCTATTAGCATGTCATCCACATATAACAGCAAGATTATGTACCCGTTGTCTGTGTTCTTGAAGTAGCAACAATGATCCGCCTCACATCTGATAAAATCAATATCGTGCATGAATCCATCGAACTTTCTGTACCACTGTCTAGGAGCTTGTTTAAGGCCATACAAGCTCTTAGTCAACCTGCAAACCAGTTCCTCGCTACCCTTAGACAAGTAACCCTCTGGTTGTACCATGTAAATTCTTCCTCCAAATCCCCATGAAGAAAGGCCGTCTTTACATCAATCTGTTCCAGCAGTAAATTATCTGCCACTACTATACCATAACCATTCTGATAGTGGTCATCTTCACAACAGGAGTGAATACCTCGATGTAGTCAATACCGTATTTCTGCTGAAACCCTTTTACAACCAACCTTGCCCTGTAACGTTTACTGCCGTTTGCTTCCTCCTTGATTATGTAAACCCACTTGTTATGCAATGCCTTCTTCTCCTTTGGTAGTTTAATCAACTCCCAAGTTTTGTTGGCCTTTAATGAGTCCAGCTCATCATCCATCGCAGCTTTCCACTTATCACAAAGTGCACTACGAACAGCCTCCGCATAACATTCCGGCTCACCACTATCTGTCAACAACAAATAGTAATTTGAAGGAGTATACCTGTCAGGTGATCCACGCAATCCGCTGGATCTACGCAGCGGAATATCCGGTTCTGGAGTATGTGGTTCATCTTCAGTGACCCCCTGACCTTGGTCATCATGAACTGTCCTGCTCCCACCCGAGTTTGGAATATCCACCTCAACAAATTCTGGTTCCGAACTAACCCCTTCAGATGCCCCTTTTTGTCCTTGTACAATACATGTTCATTGAATACAACATCTCGACTACGAATAACCATATGATTTTGGTCATCCCAAAACTTATACCCAAAGTCATCCCCGCCATAACCAATAAACGTACACTTAACAGATTTAGCATGTAATTTAGTTCTATCAACAGAGTCTATATGAACATATGAAACGCAGCCAAATATGCGCAGAAAGGACAGATTTACCTGCTTGCCACTCCATGCTTCCTCTGGAATTTCATTACCTAATGGTACCGATGGTCCCCGATTGATCAAGAAAGCTGCCGTGTCAACTGCATATGCCCAGAACGTCTTCGGAAGCCTACACTTCAACCTCATACTTCTAGCCCGCTCGTTCAATGTCCTGTTCATCCTCTCTGCAACCCCATTGTGTTGTGGTGTGCCCTTTGGAGTCTTCTCCATGCGAATGCCATTCGCTGCACTATATTCCTTGAACTCCCCGAGCTCATACTCCCCACCATTATCTGATCTCAAACATTTAAGCTTAAGACCCGTCTGATTCTCCACCGAAGCCTTCCATTTCTTAAACACCTCGAATGCCTCATCTTTGTGTTTCAAGAAATAAACCCAGACTTTCCTTGTCGAATCATCAATAAACGACATGTAATAAGACGCACCACCCAGAGAAGTTACCGGGGCTGGCCCCCACAAATCCGTGTGAACCAGTTCCAACTTCGCTTCCCTCAAAGTCCTACCTGTCCTCGAGAAATTACTCCTCGCATGTTTGCCAAACACACAATCTTCGCAGATCCCCACGTCGACTGTCTTCAAACCCGGTAGTCTTCCCTTTGAGCAAAGTACCTTCATCCCCTTCTCACTCATGTGACCCAATCGACAGTGCCACAAGTCCGTATCACCTTTGGCTGACGCCACCGCGATACTATCCTTGGTGTTATTCGCCAAATACAATGTCCCTTCTTTATTACCCGAGCGATCTCAGAATCCTCCTTGGTAATAACCCAGTTCCTGCAGCCAAAATTACCTTGTAACCTTCTTCATCCAACTGCCCAACTGATATCAGGTTCTTTTTCAAACCCGGAATGTGTTTGACCCCGTGTAGATGTAGGACCTTCCCGTCCAATGCTCCTATTCTGACATCCCCCTTCCCCTTGATTTCCAAAGGCTCGCCATCCGCCAGATAGACCTTACCAAAATCACCGGAAGTATAATTTTCCATCTCCTTTGCATGCCCGCATGAGTGGAATGATGCCCCCGAATCCAACACCCATGATTCTAGCGCACTACTAACACTTAGAACCAGTACATCTTCACCTTCGATTATCACATTCGCCGATTTATCCCTTCGCATGGGACAATCCTTCTTGTAGTGTCCTAACTCCTTACAATGATAGCATTGAACCGATCCTTTCGCGACCCTTGGTTTGTCTCTGATCTCCACGGCCTTGCCCTTACCACCCACTACGTTTTCCCTTGATTCAGTTCTCTCTTTATTGCTAGTACCCGGCCTTCCCCTGCTAGTAGTAGCTAAGGCCGATCCCGAAGTAGACGATGTCCCCAATTTCTTCAAACGATTTTCCTCGCCCAACAGAAAGTCTTTAACATCATCATACTTCAATTTGTTCTTACCCGCTGAAGCATTGATCGCTGTCACCGTTCCGCTCCAACTTCCTGGTAAA
Source organism: Campanula takesimana (assembly GCA_026119855.1). Lineage (NCBI taxonomy): Eukaryota > Viridiplantae > Streptophyta > Magnoliopsida > Asterales > Campanulaceae > Campanula > Campanula takesimana. The sequence continues at coordinate 302,892 of JAOWBW010000231.1, forward strand.
GACGCTAGGAACAAACACGCATGAACCTCATCATCAAACGTAATATCCAACGCAGTCAATGAGTCTATAACATCCATAAACTCATCGATGTGTTTAGCTAAGGATCATCCCTCTTGCGTCTTGAGACTACCCATCTTGCGTATCAAATCAACCTTGTTTGCAGCAGATGGAGTTTCAAATCTCTCAGTAAGATAATCCAATAGCTCCTTTGTGGTTTTTGCCTTCTTGGTAGTCTTCGCGATCCACTTTGACAAAGTAGATCTAACCACCCCTAGGGCTTTCATGAGATCCCAATCTTCCTGCTTTTCTCCTTCCGGCTTGACTCCCTTTAGAGGCTTATAAAGATCTTTGTTGTACAAGAGATCCTCTATTTGCATCCTCCAAAACCCATAGTCAGAACCATCAAATTTCTCCACCGCTTGTTTATCCTTGCCCATTCTTGATTGCTTGAACAAACCCTAATCGCCCTATAACCCGGAACGATAAACCAGAGCTCTAGATACCAGTTGTTGTGGAATTGACCCTCCAACACCCAAGCAATATCCCAAGAAAATAATGGCACCACAAACAAGCACAAGAAATAAAGCACAAGAAAAGACACAGAAATTGTTAACCCAGTTCGTCAATATGTTTGACTACGTCTGGGGGCACTACGAAGCCAGGATCTTGCACTATAATATGTTTGTAGGAAGTTACAATGAGTTATGGGGCGGAACTTTATTTATATAGCAAACCTAGAATGAGACCTAAACCTAAACATAAGAGAAAACCCGTCAAAACTCCAATTCCCCGAATTCACATCGGGGCACCAAGCGCCCGCTTGGGCTATATCAAGCGCCCGCTTGAATTAGAACTCCAGAAACCACGAACTCACTGGCCACTAGAGCGCCCGCCTGGGTGACCCCAGGCGCCCGCCTGCTCCTTCCGCCAGTTTTCATCCTCTTTGTTCCTTAGAAGATCTCTACTCCAACAATGAAACACTTGTTTCACTATTCATGTTATATTTATACACTTTTAGGCTTAAATTGTAGAAATAAAAATATTTTTTTTTTAGACAATTAAAATGATAAATGGGAAAATTATTTTGGGAGAAGGAAGTATCAGTAGGAATTTATAAATTTTAGTATAGTACTGGTTGATAAAATAATAACTCAGTGCCCACAAAAGAAGACCAAAGACTTTAAAATGGAAAATGGTGTGCAAACAAATTCTCTTATATCAGGAGCTGGTTTGTGTAGCAATATGGAAAATCATAAAAAGTACAACAAACAAACAAGCCAACCTTGAACAAAAATACTACTACTCCTACACTACTATATAATTCAAACTTGAAACAAACACTCTAATACTAGTGACCCCTGTTATCAAGTCTGACTTTTTGAAGCACAAAACAAAAGCATTTGAACCACTGACTTCTTCTCCAATTGTCAGGTCTGACCTTTTTTTTTAGGTCAACTAACTTGAGCATTAAACCATGTGACATTTATTTGAACTGTATGTCAAAACAAAGTCTAATTTTCCTTCCCTCCATTTGTGATTGGAGAGAGCAAAATTAGCCTTCCCTAAAAATTGTGCAAGTTACACCATGTATGCATAGTACTTCCTCCGTCCCGGACTAAGGTTCTTAGTTTGACTTTACACGGAGAATAAGAAAAAGAAAAAGTAAATGTGTATCAGAGACAATGCAGATAACCTAAAGAGTTTATGAGATACTCCATCTGTCCCTAAATAAATGAATGTCTATATTCGAAAAATTATGTCCCAAAATGAATGTCGGTTTTGAAATTTGGACATTCATTCAGGTACGGAGAGAGAGAGAGGAGTTGTTGTTTGTAAGCCTGTAATTCTCATAATTGCAATATATTCCCATATGCCAGAATAAAATAGGTTCACATCACAATTAGCTTCTACAGATACATTACATGAAATCATTTACAAAGGGAAATACTAGTACTAGTAGTATTTACAAGGCTATAGTAGTCTTTGTTTGTGGTCGATCTACGAAGTAAGAGTCAATATGACTGCAAAACTAGTGACATACCTAAACAAGCATTTGCCAACTGCTAAAGTTTTTATATTAGCAATTACAACTGCAGGTAATAACTAGGGTCCGCTCCTGCTACCATTAAGGTTGTGTTTGATATATTAAGCACTTGATGCTTGATGCTTAATAGATTGCAAGGTATATTTTGGAGGTAGGGTGCCTTTGATGACATTGAGGTATAGATGTTGTAGGTTACGTGAGGCTCTTAATGATTGAGAATCAAAATCATTGCTTAATCAATAAGAGCCTCATCGAACTTTCAACATGTAGAGCTCAATGTTATCAAGGCACATTACCTCCAAATTATACCTTGCAATCCATTAAGCATCAACCATCAAGTGCTTAATACATCAAACACCACCTAAGTCATTGTTTTAGTATATGAAAGAATTGTGATTCCCTTTTCACGTTATTTACACTAAAATGGATGTAACTGTCGTTATTACCTACCAAACGAGCACACTATGTTTCTAAAACGAGCTCCTATAATAATCATTCATGGAAGAAAACGGGGTAAGTGAATCACCATCACACTTGTATCATCAGCAGATCCTTTTGTTACCGATAAATTAGCAAGCTCCTTGCAAGCAGAAGACATATTTGGGCTATCAACTCCTATGCAAAAGGGGCGAACTACATCTACTGCTTCTTGATTACTAACCTAGAAATGTAAAGTAAAATACTTGTTAGATTTTTGGAATAAAAACATGTTTAATAATAAAAGTTTCTGAATTCAAAGTTGAGGCAATTTACCTTATCCCAAAGTCCATCAGATGCAAGGATTAAGAATTCGCATTCAGGCGTAATGCTTAAAATTCTGGTTTCTGGTTCTGCAGTCACCCATTTTTTAAGATGCTTGTCTCCAATTCCTCTTGATACAGCAAGAGATCCTTGTATTCTCCAAACACCCCGACAACAATCTACATAGCCACCCTATACAAACATTTTCAACAACATTGATCAGCCAAACTCAAATTTAAATTTTTTTCATTTTTGAACTTATGGTAGTATATTGTACTCCCTCCATCCCAAAATGATCTCCTCACTTTTTGTCGTTACTACAAATGAACTTTAAGCAACAATTTTAGATTGATTCATCCTAATGAGAATGTAAAACTTGTTATTGATAGCATTGTGTTGATGGTGTATCAATTACAAGTTTTAGATATTCATTAGTATAACTAAACCAGCTTATAATTAATTATTGCTCAAAGTTCATTCGCAGTGATGGCAAAAAAGTGGGAGGATCATTTTGGGACAGATGGAGTGTTTAGGAAGCATTGCTATAATGCTGCTTACCAGGCTCTCAACTCTTTCTTTTTCGTCTTTTCTTGAAGGTTTATGATCAATGGTGAGGGCTTCTGCCACTCCACTTCGGCTCATAACAGCACGACAGTCACCAGCATTTGAGACTATGAGTCTGCCATTACGAATCAGTGCTGTAACACAGCAAGTCCCGCCATTAACATCTTGCTCGAGAAACTCGGTATCTGTAATGAGATACCCCTCTTTCAAAGCATCTTCAATTTCCTCATCGCATCTATTCATTACTTCCCGCATTACGTTCCTATCCAAGTTCTTTGCCGCAAATTCTGCAGCTTTTACCCCTCCATGTCCATCAAACACACCAAAAAATGCCTATTCATGTTCACATGTACAAGAATCACATATGAGTACCCAAACATGGGGATTTCAAACAGTAGATGCTTGAACTAATATAAAACATTCAAATTATCTCTTTAGAGCAACTACTGCTTGCGAAGCGAATTTGCATCTATTCATCTTCGTCTTCGAAGTTCTAAGGACTAATCAAAGGTCTATTATGTGCAACAAGCTGAAAGTGTACCAGATCAAGGAAAAGGTCTCTCTGTATTCACTATTTAGCTTGATTGATTATCAGCATACATATTCAATAATATACCTCATCATCAAAATATCTCAATGTACAAATTATGCTTGATTTATGGTATCATGTATGCGAACGAGAGCCTCGTTTTTTATATACTCCATATAAACATCTGCCTTTAATCATAAATTGAGTTCTAATAAGTTCAAATTGATTCGAGAATTGGCGGTTTCTTACATGACACTACTGAATCGGAATTTCAATATAGAAGACCTCAAATTGAAAAATACCTGTTTCGAATTGCCTTCCATATCAACAACTGCTGAGAAACGATCTTCCATGACACCTCTTTTCCCGCGCTTACAGTAAACAGAATACGCGTCCCCTTCCTCGTCAACCTCCGCTACCTCATCTACTGTCTTCGCATCCACCGCCGTCTCAAAGAAACTAAGCACCGCATTCGGAATGGCAATCATCGGTGGCCTCTTCCTCTTCGCAACCGGCGGCGACGATAACGATGAGATGGAACAAATCGGTCCATCCTTGATAAAGTCCATACTAATTCCACTCATCTGTTTGTGTAGCTTAAGAGTCGATGCCGGGGCTGACAAATTCGCCGAAGACGAAAGTGGAGGAGGAGTTAACGCCGACGACATTTGATGAAGAACATGCGTTGACGGAGAAGAGACTGAAATCGAAGGCTTACGTGAAAACATCGGCGAAACCCTAGGGGACGACATGAACACCGGTGAATTTCCTACTGCCACCGCACACGGCATAATCCCGACGTCGTTTGCAATTTTTCCGGTTAGAGTTTATTTTTTATTATTAGTTTTAGTGCGAGAAGTATTCAACTTCAGGATAATTTCCGGAAAGCATTACAACATTCACCGTATATATAGGCGGGGCGATGGTTCGTTGACGATGTCATTCTCATGAAGCAGGCGATATACCTTTCAGTTGCATGTTCTAAATATGTTAACACGATCTTTAGGCCGCGTGAGGAGCACGACACTCAGGATACGAGAAAACTAGAAAATTTCTCCATCCCGTCACAAATATAAGCAAAATTAATTAAAATCATATTTATTAATAATTTAGTTAAAATTAGTTAATTGTCTTAATTTTATAATAAAACTAGGTTAAAATTACTAATATATCCTCATATAAAATGTGTAATAAATATGCACTTGTATTTGAAAATGAGTAATTAATTAAGGATATTTTTGATAAAAGAGTATTAAATACAGTTACATTTAATGAGTTTTGTATTGAAACCCAAATTTTTTGCTTATATTTAAGTCAAAAAAAAAAAAACCCAATTTTTTTGCTTATATTTATGCCCGGAGGGGTTGCTTTATCTATCTGTGTATCAGAAGAAATATACGAGCTACTAGTATTTAATTTTAATAAACTATGAAAAAAATAGCTACAAAATTAATCTTGAAATAAAAGTTTGTAGAAGGAAAGGATAAAGCTATGACTAATTAGACCCACTCTCCTGAAAAACGAGTTTTATTTAGTTATTAGGTAGAACGTGGTTTTAAATGTGCGGTGATATTTTTGTAAATAATCGAAACTTCTTAAACTAGACGTTTGTAACACAGCAACATGTTATTATAAACATTGTCACTCGCCATCGGTTAACACTTTATTTATAAAAACTTTAAAGGCCCGTTTGAAGGCCTAAATGACATTTTTAAGGTTTTTAAACTCATAATCAATGACTTTTGTAAGTCGCTAAATTTCCTTTTAAAAAACCTTTTGACTGTCATAGTAATGTCACTACTATAAATACTTATCCACTACATTACTTATATTTTTGGTAAATTGATCATTTAGTTGACACAAATGCCTTTATTAAGAAGAGGTACACTACAAAATTATCTTATCCACTACATCATTAATAGTCATTAAAAATGTTATCTTTTGTTTAAAAAAATCTTATCATCTAAATTAATTATTTAATCATGTTAAAATAAAAAAATTAAAATTATGTATTATAAATTAAAAATTATGTGAAATTGCTTATAAAAATTAAATTTATTATTTAAGGAAACAAAATAGATATTTTATTCACCTAATTTTTTTCTCATCTACAATGTTTTTTTGTCGGAGTTAGAAAAAAGAAATATATACAAAAGTGGTGAAAACTATATAATTTAAAAAGATTAAAAAAATATGTAGGCGACTTCATGATATGTATAAATACATTGTATACAAAATTATAATTATCAGTCATTGATTTGATGTTTATTTGTAAATTTAGGTTAAATTTATAATTTGATTTAAAAAATTAGATAAATAATTTAAATACTAATTATTGACTGTCAATTAGAATTTGATGTACAAAAAAAAAAGCGCATTTTTACACTAAACATTGCTCTTGACCAAAATTCATTTGTATTAAACGAAAAAAAAAAAATAAAAAAAATTGAAAACATCCTTTTGGCCGGTATGGAGAGACTAAAATAAGAGATTAAGAGGAGACTAATTCAGAAGATGCAGGTGAAGCAATCTTTGTCAACTACTCCCCTCCCCTCCCCATTTCGAGGTACAGTATACTATTTCAAATTGATTTAGTAGAATTAGGTGGGAAATGTTGACCTGGTCTGTGTGCTGACTTAGGAGTGGATGCCTTTACATTTTAATCATGGATTATTATAGACGAAATTAAGATTATTTTTGTCCATTATGTATGTACTCATTCAATAGTAATGGCCTATTTATAGGATTATTACAAAATTAAATTATAGTATTTGTTAAGAAAGTCTTTGTGATAATGAAACTTTCAACTATCTCATAGACTCATATGCGTCCGGAAAATAGAAAACTAAGAGATATGAATAGATATTTGTAACGTAAATAATTGAAACTGAACCCTTTCTTTTCTCCATGAGAAAATATTGGAGAAAACTAGTTTCTCCATAAGTTATAAAAAGTCATGTTTTTATAGGGTGTTTAGGGTTTGGGGTTTCAAGTTTAGGTTTTAGGGTTTCAGGTTTAGGATATAAGGGTAAAAAACATGACTTTTTATAACTTATGGAGGAACCAGTTTCCCCCAAAACACACTCTTTGTCCATTTGTTCATAATTTTCATTTATTTTTATATTGTTTTTTTATGAAATTTGTTTGTACATTGTTTTCACTACAGAGTGAAAATATTTAAAATTTTGAAACCGAGACGTTTAAGTGAAAAAAGGTACTGTAATTCAGTTTAGGGAGCAAGTCTTGGTATACCCCTTTCATGCCTAAAGGATTATCTCAATGCTAACTATCAAGTTAAAGTTTTTATGATTGATGTTTATTATTATTATTTATTGAAATTATAGAGTAATAAATATGCTAAAATACCATAACTTAAAATTAGAATATTGACGGACGAATAAATAAAATTATACTCAATTCTATCCCGAAATGATTTTCTCATTAGCTATTTTTCATTGTTTCAACATGTTTTTTCATTCCTACGGTATAGGTTTAAATGTGTATAAACATAACATGGCTACTGAAGCAAGTATTCATAAAGAGTCTGTCTTATAAAAACATATTTTACACTAAGAGAGGTGTAAAACATGTTTTACATTAAGGGACGAAAACATGTTTTACACTAAAATGAATGTAAAACAAGTTTTTCTCGAGATTTTCACTTCATACAATTTTATTTTATTTTTAAAAAGTCAAATGTGAAAATAATTTCAAGACGGAGTAATTGGCTGCAAACAAACGTATGCTTGAAGAAATCAACTAAGTGAATAAATTTGGCCTTCTAGATCATCTAGAGTTTGAACCTTCCCTACTAAAATAAAATACTCAAATTACATCATGTAGTTTGTGATGGTGAACCAAATTTATTCGATGATATCTCTGCATAAGCTTACGATGGGTGTCATTTGATTACCTAATTCACTTTACCTTATAATACTGATGATTTTGTGAAAGACCTGTTTTGACACAAAACAGTAACATGTCTCAGTCCATAATAAACACGAAATGTTGCTTGCTTTTTTTTTTTTTTTTTTTTTTGCTCAAAAAATATGTCATGACTCATTCTCAAAATAAAAATTGTATACTATTAAATTTAAAAAAATAAAATGAAATTGCAATGATCCAATTCATCTATACAAACAAATAAAACATACTCCTTCTATCCCAAAACAAAGTACTCAATATGACTTTTTTGGTAAACACAAATTAACTTTGACCATTCATTAATGTCAAACGAATCATCTTAATGAAATTGTAAAAATTGCCATTGATAAATTATTAATGTCAATAGAATATTATTAGTATGACTCGGTTGACATTAATGTTTGGTCAAAGCTCGCTTGTGTTGATAAAAAAAAAATCAAATTAAATATTTTGTTTTGGCACGAAAGGGGTATTTTTAATAGATTGACAAATTAATCATCCCACACTTAACATAACATAAGGCACAGAATATATATGTGTGTGTGTGTACACACCCACTTACATACTGTATGTTCGTTTGTTTGCGTTACATTGGAAATACATAAATGAAGAGAAACTATATGATACTTAAAAAGTTTTGTGAGCATGACGATAAGTGGGTAGAAATTTCAATTAAGTCATATAAATTAAACGTGTGATTATCACAAGTGAGGTAGATTGAATAAAATTAATACATCAAATTTTCATTTTTGAACTATGTAATTTTTAGTGTCATTGACTTTAAGCTCACGTGATAGGAAGGAGAGTATTTAGGGAAAAAAAATATTTAGATGTTGTGAATTCGAAATGAGGTAAACATTGAGTTTAACAAATGTGTTTCACTAAATATATTAAAAACAAAAATACACCATTCATCCTTAGAGCAAGTCCTACGGAACAGTAAACTCTTATGTTTAGCTCTAACTTTGCGTTAAAGTAGACTCCAACAATGCGTTAAACTCATCTTCAAAAATAGCACAGCAAAGGATTTGCTTCAAATTAGGCGCAGCTCTAAACGTTGCGCTATACTACTGGACTATTTTTTTTAATACTCCTTCCGCCTCAAATAAATATACTTCTTTCATCTCAAAATAAATATATTTTATTATAAACTTCTTCCGTCCTAACAAACAGTAGTTTTTAAAATGATAAAATGCCTTTAGTTATATTTTTTTTCAAAAAAAGTAATAATTAAAAAAGGAATATTTTGGGACGGATCAAAATAAAATTATGACATTTAATATGAAATAGAAGAAAAAAATAATTTATTTCTATTGTTTTGAAGTATTGTATTTTAATTTCATTTTAAATGTTTTTATTTAAACAAATAAATTTTGTTTCATTTAATATTCTAATATAATTATGTAATTTCATGCCTTACTAATTAATCTAAAAAATATAATAATAATATACTAATTAATGATAAATATATTAAATGAAATAAAATAATATAGAATATTCCAAGAATATATTTTTTGATGCAAGATTTGAAGTATGATGGTTGGAGATGATGTTAGACCTTTGGTGCAAAATTTGCACTATTTTAAAGATATAGTGAAATTCTTGCACCAAATCATTGGAGATGGTCTTACAAATAATCTCATTTGTTTTTATAGTCAATACAAATAAATTTTAAATGAATAATAATGTTAATTTTTAAATAATATGAAGCTATCTTTTTGTGTTGAGAGTTTTCTTTTCTTTTCTTTTTTTTTTTTTTTTGAAAAACAACTAGTTCAATTGCATACTATATAGTAAGAAAAGAGAAGACACTCCACAACGGCCGGAAGCTAACCCCAAATAGCTATAACAGATCTATTTTCTAACCTACAACAATGACAATTTTGATTTAAATATTGAAATATACGGATTCTATTTCAAGTAAAACTTGAAGACTACCTCCATTTGGCATTTAAGAAACCCCCGTTAGATTTCACTTTGAGTACTTGACATGGAGAATCTGAGTTGGCGAATAAATTTCCATTAAAACATTCTAAAACCCTCGTGCAGCAGCAATTATAGCATCATTTTTGTTTAGAGATCATGGCCGGTGATTAGCAAGAACATTAGGGTCAATAGCACACGGCCCCAAAATTTTAAGAGGCCCCATTTTATTTAGGGATTTTTACCAATAAGTCCATGAGGGATGTTGTATTTACCAATAAAAACACAACATTTCAAATTCTACCATAGGGTCCTTAGGTTCAAATCAATTTTACCAATAAATCACTTGTACCTTTTAAATGGCAAAAATACCCCCAGCCCAAATTAAATCCTTCAACACCTCTAACCTTTGACTATTTTTTACTACCACCTTTACAGTTGACCACCACCGCCCGCCGCCGCTGACCGCCGCTGACCACCACCGCCACCGCCAGTCGCCGCTGACCGGTCGCCACAACCACCATCCGCCACCGCTGACCGCCCGCCGCCGCCACCATCCACCACCGGCGAGCCGCCGACCGCCAGTATCCGCAACCGCTGACCACCACCGCCGGTCGGCCAGCCGCTGACTGCCGGTCGCCACCACCATCCGCTACCGCCGAGCCGCCGCTGACTGCCGCCGGCCACCACCATCTGCAACCCCAAGCATTATAAATAAAAATTATTTGCTCTTGGGAGGATTTGAACCCAAGACCTCTTGGTTTTGGCTAAGAGCCCTAACCACTATGCCAAGCTTTTTGTTTCATTAGTAAACTATTATATATTTAACACTATAACCTCACATTTCTTTTTTTTTTTTTTTTGGGGGGGGGGGGTTAGGAGTATTAATTCTTCACAATTGGACAATTACTCATTTTTAATTAAAAAAAATGAGATAAATTTATTTCACAATTGTTTAAAAAGCATTTGACAACACATAGTTCTGAAAATGAGTATCCTTTGTAAAAACTGTGCGATGAATTTCTTAGTTGTTACACTCAACTCATGTGTTAACAACTGAGAAATAAATTTACCCTGATAAATAAATTTACCAGTTATTATATTAAACTCGTGTGTGAATAACTGATAAATGAATATCTCATTTATTATTATATTAACAACAGAGAAAAATTGATAACTGAGAAATGAATGTACCAGTTCTTGTACTCAAATTCATATGTGAATAACTGAGAAATGAATGTCTCATTTATTATATAATTAAACCGATAAATTGAATCATCAATTGGGAAAAATGAGAGGTGATTTTATCAGTTTTTATTCAATTATGAATAACTGTTAAATGAATGTCTCAGTTATTATATTCAAATTCATGTGTGAACAACTGTGAAACGCATGTCTCAGTTATTATAATGATTGTGAATAATTGAGAGACGAATTTATCAGTTTTTAAAATGAAAAATGTAAAAATGACACAACTATGAAATCACACAATTGAGAAATCATACAATTGAAAAATCAATTGAAAAATGATTTTACAAGTGAGAATGAAATTTTATTTTCTGAAATTGTGAAATTAATTGAGAAATGAAAAATGATTTTCTCAAATTTTTACTAGAGAAAAATTAGATTTTTTTCTTTCTAAAATTTTAATTATGTGTTGAGTGTACTTGTTTGATTCGATTCGACGACACGATTAAAACGGTGGTCTCGGATTATTTTTTCAATTTCTAGATTTTGAGATATTACATTTTAAAATTTTGAGTAAAAAAAAAAAGAAGAGAGAAAAAGCAGGAGGAAGAGAGAGAAAAAGTAGGAGGAAGAGTGAGAGAGGAAACGTGTAGCGTGCGTTCAAAAAAAAAAGAGAAGAAAACGTGCTGGAAGAAAACGTGTAGGAGGGGGTGTGGGCAATCTGGTCATGTGAAAATTTCAGGGATTTATTGGGGGGTTTTGTAAATATCAGTCCTTATTGGTAGTATTTATTTGGCTGAAGGACTTATTGGTCAAAGCCTCTTTTATTTATACTCCCTCTGTCTCATTTTAAATTTTAAATTTTTTTATTTTTGGTGTCCCATTTTAAACTTGAAAACCAAACCATCTACACTCACAACACATCACCTTTATCTTAATTCTTAAACCCAAAAGTTTTTTTAAGTTTAAATTGGGACGGAGGGAGTATCTAGTTACACCTTTACAAAATCTTGTGTATATGAAAACATATACTCCATTTGTTCCAAAATACTTTGCACTAATTTTTTTTAGGTGTCTCATTGGTAAGTCTTCTTTTTCTAAAAATGTTTAAATTTTATTATTTTTCTATTCTTCCTATCCCTCTTGTTATACTCACACTTTTAATTTTGGGTCTCACTTGTAAATCTCACTCTACTTATCACACTCACAACCTTTTTATCACTTGTAATACATTTGAATATATATGCTTATTAATTAATTAAGTACATTCTCAAAATGGTGCAAAGTGTTTTGGGACAGAGGGAGTATAATGATGAACATATACATAGGATTGTCTTAGAGAGGAAGCCAATAGGGTAATTTGGCAATTACTACTCGATTATGCAGTTATGGTTTTAGACTTTACAATATTTGAATAATTTTGTATGAAAAAAATTATTGAATGATGATCAGTGCAAAAAATTATATTTTAAATTTTTAGTGCTCAACAAAAATTAACCATTATATAAAAGTACTTATATAGTAGCGTGTGTTTTTATGTATTTTTAAAACATATTAAGGGCACAATATTTGTTACCGGTTTACAACAGAAAGAACAAGAAATACAGAATAATAAATCGAAACGTAAAGTGGAAATACAAAAAGAAAATTGAAGTTGCTGTTTGCACGAGCCCAATACTAGTCACTGTCTCCTTATGACTTATTCGTCCCCTCACCACTTTGTGCTTGAGTTTGCTTGGAGCGCTAGTCTCCCAGGATAGAACGTGCGGACCAGGGGCACTTTGCACCTAAGTTTCCCGGCGAACGGAACTGTGCTTGGACAGTATCACCACAACTGAGATGCAAGGAGGCCAAGAGAGAATGCAAAGCAATATGCAGCAAAAGATAAAATGGAGGAGGATTTGGTTTCAGTGTGTTCAAACTGTTGGTGAGCACTCCATTTTATATCTGCACAAAGCCAAGGATCACAAACTGAAAATTTGGCCGAAATTAAACACAATTAATTTCGGGTTGTTCAGTTTTTATTCACTGCAATAAATCTCGAAATTAAAGCAGCAATCAATCCTTCCAATTACAAATGTTTTGAAATCAAAAATGCTCATTATTTTGATTCACAAGATCAAAAAATTTTAACAAAAGATGGGCTTGTCTAGGAAGGCAAATTCGGTGCTACATTCGTGTCCGCAGGACGCGTCTAGGCACGAGTACGCAAATCACAAGCCAAATTGGAACTTGATTTTCACCCTCCTGCACCTGAGAGAGAGCCTCTATGCTACATAATCTTGAACATTACTCTTGTGTCCAAGTATATATGCTAGCAACAAGTTCATTTTCCTTCCAATGTGGGATAACCACATTTTCCCTTATCAACCCACTTACTTTGAGCATTCATATCTCATTCATACCATTTTGGACAAATAAATACTTGATTTCTTCTTCTCATGAAGTAGAACACTAACCCATAATTAATTTTGTCATTGGACAAAATTACCCTTATGGAAATTCCTTATAATTTCCTTCAAAACCACAATTTTTCCAACAATCCCCCACATGAAGGAAATTCATGAGGATAGGTGATAAAATCCGGCAGTCAGAAACTTGCATAGGATAGGTAGGGTCTGCCGTTTGAACCTTCCCTTGCAAGATATATTTACTCTACTCGCTAATCAGTAGACACGATGTCCTTGAACTGCTAGCTTTTTGTGTAGCCGATCATATACTTTGCACAGGTATCGCCCTAACACAATTCAGCTCTCATAGCTGTGTCCATTATGGCCCTGGAGCATAATGCCTGGTTCTGTGAGAAGGTCTAAGAATTAAGCCTCACATAATTCTTCTCAAAGCGGCCCACACTTCTTTCTCACATAGGTGATTCTTTAAGTAACCCGTTTTACTTCACATAAGAATCATTAAAAGCCAACGGCTTAACCTCATTCTTCTCGGGATGTCACTTTTAAGGAATGGGTATGGGGTAACCCCCACAGTGACGCTACAAGTCTTTTAACAGTTAGGTTGTCCCTTTTGAACCTAGATCTTAGGATCTCCAGTCAACTAGGTTGGGTTTTCCGCTGTGTTTAACTTCTCAAGAGGCTTTAATCTCATTCCCAATGTCAACTTTGCAACCGCTTCTTTACTTAACCCTTTGGTTAGCGGATCCGCCAAATTATCTTTTGACTTTACATAGTCAATAGATATTGTACCAGTTGCAATTAGTTGCTTAATGGTATTATGTCGTCGACGTATATGTCTAGACTTACCATTATACATATGATTTTGTGCCCTACCAATCGCAGATTGGCTATCGCAGTGTATACAAATTGCTGGCACAGGTTTATCCCAATTTGGAATATCTTCTAGAAATTGGTGTAGCCATTCGGTTTCCTCACCACATTTATCTAATGCTATAAACTCAGATTCCATGGTTGATCTAGCTATAACAGTTTGTTTGGAAGATTTCCATGATATAGATGCACCTGCCAATGTGAATACATATCCGCTCGTAGACCTTGAGTCTTTGATATCTGATATCCAATTAGCATCACTATATCCTTCTATCACCACTGGATGTCTATTGTGGTGTAATCCAAAATCACGAGTATATCTCAAGTACCTTAGTACTCTTACTATACCCTTCCACTGATTTGTTCCAAGATTACTAGTATACCGACTCAGTTTGCTAACAGCATAAGCAATATCCGGCCGTGTACAACTCATCAAGTACATTAGACTTCCAATAATTCTTGAGTACTCTAATTGAGACACCGGATCTTCTCTATTCTTTGAAAGATGAAGATTTTGGTCAAACGGAGTACTCGCAATTCCATTGTCATCCTTACTAAATTTCTCAAGAATTTTATCCACATAATGAGTTTGACTTAATACAAGTCCATTGGATATTCTAGAAAATTTAACTCCAAGGATTACGTCCGCAACGCCCAAATCCTTCATGTCAAATTTTGAATTCAACATGTCTTTGGTGGATTTAATCATCTTATCATTACTCCCAATGATAAGCATGTCGTCTACATAAAGACACAAAATGACATAGCCATTTTCCGTGGTTTTAGTATAGACACATTTGTCACATTCATTTATTTTAAATCCACTTTGCATCATGGCGTTATCAAACTTTTGATGCCATTGTTTTGGTGTTTGTTTTAAGCCATATATGACTTTGCTAACTTGCACACCTTGTTTTCTTGTCCATGTGCAACAAACCCCTCGGGTTGTTCCTTGTAAATTTCTTCTTCTAAATCTCCATTTAGAAAAGCCGTTTTTACATCCATTTGAGGTATTTCAAGATTTCTCAAAGCGGCAATTGCAAGTACAACTCTTATTGATGTTATTATTGTGCCGGGAGAATATGTATAAAAATAGTCTAGGCCTTCTTTCTATCTATAACCTTTAATTACAAGACAGGCTTTATACTTGTCAATTGTTCCGTCCGCTTTCATTTTTCTTTTGAAAATCCGCTTATATCCTAGTGGTTTACTTCCAGGAGGAAGATCCACTAGTTTCCAAGTGTGATTTTGCAAAATGGAATCAATTTCACTTTTAACTGCTTCCTTCCACAAAGGTCCTTCCGAAGAGCTAACGGCTTCTTTATAACTTTGTGGCTCAATTTCCTTCAAAACCACACTTTTTCCAACAATATTCACATTTTAGCCCAAGGCCCCCATAATTATTGAGACGGGCTTGTTAGAGATAATGCGATATTCGTCATTTTAGATCTAATTGCAACGGAGATAAATTAACTAAACATCAAAATTTAAAATAACAAATAATTCGCATTTATGCAAAAATTATTAACTAACAAATATGAAGATTTATATGTCGAGAGTTTTCTAGATGGGAAAAGATCACGTAAAAGGTGGCAGGTAGTTTTCTTGGCATGCTCTTAGTAAACTCAGAAAATGTCGCAGCTATAAGACAAGTAAAACAATGCATAAGACGAAGAGAGAAAGGGAGAAACTAGAATGAAGAAGAAGACTGATTTGGGTTGCTGTAACTCTCAACGTGAGACTTACCCATGTTGTGAGCTCATTATATATAGACATTGAATACAAGAGAGTCATACTCCATCTATACAATACCAAGATTGCTACTAACTATGGTAAGGATAATACTAAATAATAACAAGATATTCCTACGTAAATACTAACTCTATTTACATAAAATATATTCCGGATACACAATAAAATAATGTATCCGAACTATACGCTAATACCCTCCCTCAAGCCAATCGGAGGTATGTAGATGCAGCTTGAAATTAAATAGTGTCCCCATAATTGCCGAAATAAGGACGGGACAAAAATCATGTCGAAAGGGAATACCGGAAGTAACTCATTGATGTTGAATAACAATTTAAGATAAAGATGATCATGCCAAAGCATATATTGCCACTTGTTCGGAGAATATAGTACATAGTACTCATCTTCATAAGTCGGGACATCTCGGTAAAAATGTGGTAGAGGAGCCAAAATGTGTGGCAACTCATTTGGATCAGCAACCTTAGTAGTGGGGGAGCCAAGTGATCCTACTATAGATGAAGGAGCATGCCTGATTTGAGAAGCCATTTGTGGACTTGGAGAGTCCTGAATTGCACATGTGAGAGGCACAGGAAAGACCCATTGTTGGAGGAGACCCATTTTGCACATGAGATAAGATGATGCACTTGGTGATATTTCTAATGGAGGCTCATCAAGGGATGTTGAGTTGCCATGTGATTCAGCAGAGCTAGGCCCTAATGGAGAATAAGTAGTAGCAGCTACAAAAGTGGTCTTCTTGGGTCGGCCCAAAAGCAAAGAGCAGACTGGAGTTGAAATTGCTGGGTATGGGCCAGACGAGGAGCTTGCATGTGCTGAAGTTGTGGCAGTGGGTTGAGGAGACCCATTTTTGTTAGGATTGCAATGGCCACATGATGAACAAATTGGACCATATTCAGAATCATAATTTGAGCTTGGGCCATCAGCACTTGTGATAGTAGGAAAAAGCTGGTCATTCGATTGGGCCATGGGGTTACCCAAATGAACAGATACAAAAGAAGAAGAAACTGTTGGGTGAGTCGTTGCACTAGATTGAGGAGTGGGCTCGGGAGAGAATTGCACAACGGACTGCACTGACGGAGATTTTTATGACTCTAGATTTTCTGTGTCAAGAAGATGACTATATAGAAAATCCAACGAAATATTAGGTTTTCAAAAATAATAATAATTGATAAACTTATTGTACAACGGATCAAGTCCATTAACAAGAAAATCAATAAGATCGATTTCATAAATAGGATTTCCGGCTCTAGTAAGAGCATATGAAATCGATTTAACCTCGAAAAAATATTTTTTCAAAGATTGATTTGAATTTTTTTGAAGACAGTGTAGTTGATCTTAGTTGATCTAGAAGATCATCAACATACCAATTTGAAGTAGGAAAGAAAAGAGAAGATGATGACTCATTAACATTAGTTAATTGTTCTTCTATGGTGGTAGAAGAGTCATTTGAATCCAATGATTCATTTTGTTCCGGATATAACCAATCCGATATAGAAAAGGAGGAATCATTATGAACGGCATTACATGGTTCATAACAACGTAAACAGTCTCTTGCGGTATGACCAAAACCGTTACACAATTGACAAATATCATATGATGATGGTAACGTATCAAAGGAAACGGGGTCGTACCAAAAATCATCCATTGATTTTCGAAAAGAGAAAAAAAATATTATTATGTAAGAAAACAAAACTAATTTTTAGAAGAAAAATATAATAAAGTAGATTAAAGAAAAATAGCGGAAGTGGAAATCAGGCCACCATGGATCGGTGGCTCTGATACCATACAAGACAGGTAAAAGAATGCATAAGACGAAGAGAGAAATGGAGAAACTAGAATGAAAAATAAGACTGATTTGGGTTGCTGTAACTCTCAACGTGAGACTTACCCATGTTGTGAGCTCATTATATATAGACATTTAATACAAGAGAGTCCTACTCCATCTATACAATACCAAGATTGATACTAACTATGGTAAGGATAATACTAAATAATAACAAGATATTCATACGTAAATACTAACTCTATTTACATAAAATATATTCCAGATACACACTAAAGTAATGTATCCGGACTATACGCTAATAGCAGCTGCTTCGCCTGGCCTGGCCTGGCCTAAAAAATATGGGAATGGTCTCTCTCTTTTTTTACCCTAAACTATTTCAATTTATTTAGACCTAAAAAGAAGAAAAACTATTTCAACTCCAGTTTCACCGGCCCCGCGAAAATTCTGCAGTCGACCATGCACCTCTTTTTCATTGGTCCATGTCATCTCTTTGTTTGACGTGGCATTTTGTATCCTAGACTTTTACCCAATAGAAGAGACGGTTGTTTGCAGAGGCGGACCTAGAGTATTTTGTGGGGGATGCACAAATTGTGGAGGGATGCACAAATGCACTATAAAACTCTATATGAAAAAAATTAATGCATGACATTAGACTAGAACCCACAACCTTTCTTTTGCTCAAATTCCCAACAATTTAACTACTATACTGCACACATTCTTTGGTAAGAGGAGATCACCGGCACACCTTTATGCAAGCTTGAGTCTGCCCCTGGTTGTTTGAATGTAAATGCATATACACAGGGACGGAGCCACTATAGGACGAGGGTGGTCAATTGACCCCCCTTGAGTTTCAGAATGTAGCATTTTAGTCCCTACACTTCTTAAAAAGAAAAAAAATATGATGTTAACTTTGACCCCTCTCTAAACTCTGAAAGAAAAAATCCATATACCACGGAAAGAGAAAACATAAAAATATTATCATTATTATTATTATTAAAATTAATAATTATAATATGTAGTTAGAACAATATTAGATAAAATTTGAATGGGCAAAAGTGTTTAAAAAAAACATGTGGTTTGAACTATAAAATTTCTCAATCTGTCTATAAAATTCGTTGTCTTTAGTTTGTACTCTCCATGTTCCAATACAAGTACACCCTCCGTTCCAAAATATTTTGAGATATTTTTTTAGCGTCTCATTGGTAAAGTATCTTTTCCTAAGATGTTCATTTTGTAATTTCTCCTACCTCACTTGTCATACTCACATACTTAATTGTGAGTCTCACCTATAAATCCTACACATACTCAAACTACATCCCACCTACAATATTTTTGAGTATATACACTCCCTCATTAATTTTCTTGTTGAAGAAAAATAGTGCAATGTGTTTTGAGATGGAAGGGTATCATGTTTGAAACATTTGTCTAAAAATTTGTGTGTTCATTTCTCATAAAGATTGCATAAACTTATGATATTTTCTACCCTCATAAATCAATGTCCAAAGTTTGTAAAAAGGACTTTTATAATTTTCTAATAAGAACAAAAAAAAGAATGTACATTTATTAACTTTACATATCTCATAGTAAATGTCAAATTTGAGTTGTTAATGTATATAAGGAATCTAGTCTATTAAAAAAAATGTGTTATAGTATAAAACTGTGGATTATTTTTTTAAAAAGGGAGATTTATTTTTCGATTGAGTGAAAAAAATTACAATATTTATTATGGGATGAAGTGAGTTGTATATTTTTGTAAGGTAATTTTTCGATTTTTATATAACAACTATATTACATTTCATATTTGACTCTCCCGATTTAAAATCCTGGCTACCTCCCGGCATATACATTCATATCATGTGTATTAATCCGATTCGAAAAGCCATGTTATACTCGTGAGCGAAAAATGTTTCACACGGAAATGAAATAGGCGTAGTATTATTATATGTTCATATTTATATGCAATGAGAATGGTATTGCACCATGTGGTGGATGCATGACTACAATTTAACATGTAAAATTATTTTCGAAAATAATTTTGTTATTTATTGAAATGAAACGGATGAAAAGTTAAAATGAGTGAAGTGGATTAAAAACCAGGTCAATCGACTTTTTTAACCACTGTACTTCGGTTTAGCTTCGCTTTTAACCATCGTTATTTTTTTAGCAGGTTTAACCTCTCTACTTAAGTTACGCACTCAATCTTCTAATTAACCCTAACTTCATCCAAAATCGTTAGAAAAATCTAACGCAACTAACGGTATTTAACGATTTTGGACCCCAAATTACGCACTAAATCCCCAATATCGTTAAATCCAAAAATTAGGACCACACAGACGCCAGTCAATTGCATTGTGCAAACATTCCAACGCCAATTGGGCTCTGATTTTCATCAATTTGTCAAGCCAAACTGGGTCTACTTGTTCTTGTTCATCAAAATCAAATTCAATTCCAACCCTAATAGAGGAAGTAGTGAGAATGACGAAGGGGTCGATGGTGGGACTCAATTTGGCGGCCCACTTGTAGACGGGATCATCGTTAGGGTTACGATTGTTGGGAGCGACAGAAGGAAAAATTGCAAAGAGCGAACAAAATATAATTTGCATAGAAAATAGACGGCGAACAAGGGATGGGCATTGGTGCGAGAAACTGAAGAAAATATTGAAGGGGTTTGGCGACTATGCCGTTAACGAAAAATCTAAAGGTTTTCTTTACTAAACAACCGGTGGCGAGGTTGTCCGGGGTGGGAATGGCGTGGGAGGTGGTGCCGCGGAGGAAGGCAAATCAAATAGAGTGGACGTTAAGGAGGATGAAAGAGGAGAAACGGGAGAGACAAGGGTACAAACTGGACACTCGTTAAATCCCGTTAGTTTTCGTTAGATTTTTCTAACGATTTTGGATGAAGTTATGGTCGATTAGAAGATTGAGTGCGTAACTTAAGTAGGGAGGTTAACCCGGCTAAAAAAACAACGATGGTTAAAAACGAAGCTAAACCAAAGTACAATGGTTGAAAAAACCGATTGGCCTAAAAATTATCACTTGTTATAGTTTATTATTTTAAAATTAAAAGATTACTTGTGTTAAAAAAATAAAAATAAAAAAATGTTGCGAATACAATAGACGGAAGGGGTATAATTTTTTCATAATATAAATAATATAACACAAATTATATTTATAAATAATACTTCTCCTGTTTCGAAAAGTTTGTATTATTTTGACTTTTTTGGGTCAATACGAGTTAACTTTGACCATACATCAGTACCGATCTAGTGATCGCAATAAAATTGTAGAAATTGTTATTGGCAAATCACTTAATAATTTGTCAATTACTTTACTTTTTTAGAATTTTACTAATATGATTAGATTGTTATTAATGTTTAATCAAAGTTTATTTATATTGACCCTAAATAATCTAAACGATACAAACTTCTCGGAAACAATATTATATATACACATAAATAAATATTTATTACGAAGTTTTCACAAGTCAATTAAACAACTTTTAGTGGTAAAGTGTGTACTAGGGGTGTCAGTGGTTCGGCTCGAACCGCGGTTCGAAACCGAACCGCATGTTTGGTTCGGTTTTTACACACCAACGGTTCAGCTACGGTTTCGAAAATCAGTAAACCGTGTGGTTCGGTTCAGCTCGCGGTCTCACCAGTGAAGTCGAACCAAACCGAGCTAAACCGAACCGTGCAAACCGAACTGAGAACCGAACCCCTAAACCGAACCAGTTAACTTGGACCATTGATATTTTACTTGTGTAATATCCATCGTTCATTTTAGTAAACCCTATTTTTATTATTCAAGTTCAATTCAAGTTTCAAATTATTTAGATCGGGCTTCAGCCTTCAGCGGCGCTGCTCATCTACCTCGTCGACTCCATTCTTCCTCTCCCCATCGCCTCCACCTTCCTTCGCCTCCACCTTCCTCCATCCCTCAAGCGTCCCTGCTAGTGCTCTACATCTCTCAAGTACGTTCAATCTCGATTTCGATTTCGTCAATTCGTTGAAGACTCAAGCGAATCGATTTCGTCATCTCGCTTTTCCCGGTAATATATTTATGTTTATTCTGTTTATTTTGATGATTTACAATTAAAGTTTCTTAATTTCTAGCATTATTCTTCAATTCGTTGTGTTTGGGTGATTTACAATTAAAGTTTCTTAATTTCTACATTACTCTTCGATTTGTTGTTTTCTAGGGCTTGCAACTTCCAAAATCCAAACGATCTTCTAATTTTAGCCATGGATGCTAACAAGAACTGCAGTGTAAGATTTCCAAAATCCAAACGATCATTACTGAGAGTAATATCACTTCTGTTCTTTACATTTACTTTTGATCTGGAGTTTTGCCCTTCATTTGTCCTGTCTGGAGTTTTGCCCTTCATTTGAGACACGGTTTGAGCCGTGGTTTGAACTGTGGTTTGAAGCGGTCTGAACCGATATATTAAACCGCGGTTTGAGCTGAACCGAACTGAACCATTGTGGTTTGGTTCAGTTCGGTTTGAAGGTTTCGGCGGTTCAGCTCGGTTTGAGATTTTCTCAAACCGATGACTAGCGGTTCGGTCTCTAAAACCGCCCAAACCGAGCTAAACCGAACCGTTTACACCCTAGTGTGTACGTTTGAAGCCATTTAATTTGCACTTTGATCACCGACTACACCATTTGACTGAGAAGTAGACACCGCAATTTTGGTTGACCCAGCTGATTTTGACACTTAACTTGCGTCACTTCTAACGTGTTGCATGTACGATAAATTAACAAAATGGAAGCTAATGAATAATGTTGGAACTGAAGGTCAACGCCTCCCCGCATAATTGTCGATTTGATTTAATTTTGTTCTAGAATTCTAATTTTGCATTTGCTAATGGTCAATTTGACAATTAATAAATACAAATTAGGATTTATTTCTAGATATGTTTTTGTTGCTGTTATTTTGTTGAATAAGGTGTCTTACTGCTCGTTATATTACTATGTTTTCTCCCATTTGTTGGGAACCTTTGTATTCACCTCATTGTTGAGAGCATTTGCCTTCTCTCCGATGTGAGAGCCTGACATAATGTTACTATTTGTTTCTGGATCAATGCTTGAGATGTTTGGTTGCGCATTTACTACCGACTCAAATGCAACAATTTGTCATGTTTTCAAAGGGAAATTCTTACCATTTACTAAAGGCATATATTGAGCCGTGTCTAACTTTTGTTTGGAGAAGCATTTGGGCATTACAAGTTATAGTTAAGTTCACGTGCGGAGCACGGGTTATGGACCAATATACTTTTATATTAACTAGTTTTTAGCCCGTCGATACTCGACGGGGCATAGTAAAATCAACCATATAAAGGATATAAATGAAAATACATATCAAAATTACTCTTAATTCATTTTATATTGATATTGTTTTTCTTCCTTCCTCCCTACAAAAATAAAATAAAAAAAATCTTATACAATCAGATTACTTTTCATTATTTTTATTTCAAGAAAAAATTAAAGATATTTAGCCTAATATTAAAATTGATTTTTGAAATTAGGATTCGACAACATATTGTCTAACGTTTTAAATCTTATAAAATATCGTTTTAATGAATTCGCCATTTAATTTAATAATAATAAATACCCCATCCGTCCCAGAGTATATGTCCACACTCTCATTTGCACGGAGATTAAAAAATGGTTGTAGTGATATAAGTGTTGTGAGTATAAAAGTAAACTGTGAGAGAGAATGAGTGGAAGGGAATAGTAAGTTGATTGGTGTTGTGAGTATAAAAGTAAGTAGGAGAGAGAATGAGATGGATGAATAGTAAAGATTGCCATTATAGAAAGTGGATATATACTCTGGGACAGACTAAAAAAATGTGAACATATACTCTGGGAAGGAGGGAGTATCAATAGTCCTACCCTTTAAAATATCACATTTAAAATTGAATTTGATTTGATGATTTAAAACATGATTATTTGATTTAAAAATAAATTAAAATGTAAGACTTATCTTTTCACTTTTGCACATTTGCTTGAGCAATAGGATGATGTCACATGAAATTCCACGTCATAATTACATATAGCGCAATGTAGAATGGAATAGAGAGTCTCTTTTTATATATTTATAGATTTATAGATAGATACTAAGAAATTATCAAATTATCTAGTATATATTAAGCAAAAGCCCACTTAATTTCTTCAATTCATTTAATTTTGTTGGCCCAAATAGACACAATATAATAACCCAAAATAAACAAAGCCCAACTAAAAGAGATCAGTTATAACTAATCATCGTTAATCCAAAAATATAACTTCTAAAAATAAAATTACCAAATTTGTGGGTTATCACACAGAGGTGGCTACAAAAGATGTTTTTCTATTTGACCACTCTAAACTTGACTAAAGCTTGTTGGTCTTGACTTCAAGAGGTGGCTACAAAAGATTCTTTTTCCTTAGTAGTTATATCCACATTTTGAGTGTCAAGTGAGGTGAGAGTTGGGCGGAGGGAGTATATTATATTGGAGAGCTTGACAACAACACATTATTGCTCTGGTTGCACATGTTTCATACAAAAGGGCAAAGGGTAACTGTTTTTTGTACGGTGGCTTAAAGATGAACGGAACTCGAGAGAAACACCCAAGTCCCAACTCTTTAAGTACTCCCGCTTTGCTTAAAAAAAGAAAAGAAGGAAAGAAAAATCAAAAATCAAAACAGGAAAAATGAAAAAGAAGGCCGCTTAAATAAAAGGGCAAATTGCATTTTAGTTACCTTAGTTTGTCGTCAAGTTTCAATTAGTTACCCAGTTTGTGTTTCGGTCAATTTAGTTATTGAATTTGTCTTTTTGTTACAATTAGGTGTAAAATTGGTTAGTTCGTCAAAAACCTAACGAAAATAACGAAAAAATGTAACAAACTTTTACCAAAATTGCGATTATCACCCCTATAGTTTATATTATTTCAGTTTGCCCCCACCCTTATAAATTTTCCTGAAAAATATACTCCCTCCCCTCCCCTCCAATCGTTCACACATACGCGCTCTCTCTCTCTCTCTCTAGCCCACGGCCTCTCCCTCCGCCGCCGTCAAATTCTCCGACTCCAGCATGGAAGAAAGGAGAAAAAGAAGAACAAGAAACAAAAACACAAACACCCAAATGACCAATCCACAAAGCCCACCTCCGATTTCTTCTTCAAACCCAACTCCGACGTAAAGGGTCTCCGTTTCGGCGACCAATTCATCGTGAAATCCTTCACAATCCGCTCACACTAGGCCTGGGAACGAAGAAATCGAAGGTGGTTTTGTTCGTGTTCGAGACGGAGAATATGAAAGCGGCGGTGGACCGGTCGTGGCCGGCGGAGATACCGCTAGGAGAAGTGAACCGGAAGCTGATAAGGGGATTAGGTGTGTGAATATCAGATCAAGATCTAGATCTACCTTCAACGTCGGCTTTCTTCTTCCTCCCCTTCGACGAAATCGCGCCTCTCTCTCACTCTTTCTCTCCATTGTTACAGATCTGTTGATTTTGTATTTTTTGATTCCTTGTGTGTTGTGTGCGTATGTGTCTACGTGTGTGCAAACCCAGATTTGATTATAGACAAGAATAAAAAGCTGTGTTTGGTTCACAAAATCCTCTATCAACGATGAATTGAAACCCACACATGATTTTTTGGTGTTTGTAGGTTTGATTTGAGCGAACCCAATTATGGGTTTGATTTTTGTCTAATTATGTGGGTGATTTCTGCGTTTGTTCGTCTGTGTGTGCGGCGTTTGTGCGAACCCAAATGTGTTGGTTGATGGTTGTTTTGGTTAGCGGTCATTTTGCCGTTCATGGTGGTGTTTTTTGGTAGTGGATTGCTGTGGTGGGTGGTGGTACAGAGGAAGAGTTAGGTTGCAGGTGAATTTCACCAGAGTTGAGGTAGGGGGAATGGTACAGAGGAAGAGTTATTGTTGTTGTTGATTAGAAGATAGGTGGTTATGGTAGTGGTCAGATTTGGGTGGTGGTGATGACCGTATTTTTGAGAAAGTGATGATGACGGTGGTTATCGTGGTTGCCGGACTTGGGCTTGTTATTGTTGTTGTTGGTTAGAAATAAGATAGCTCTTAACATTCGTTAGTTTGGGGTGTAATGGAATAATTTAAACTTTAGGTTTGATCATTGCAATTTTGAAAGAACTTTGTTACATATTTCATTCATTTTCGTTAGGTTTTTGATGAACTAACCAATTTTACACCTAATTGTAACAAAAAGACAAATTCAATAACTAAATTGACCGAAACACAATCTGGGTAACTAATTGAAACTTGACGACAAACTCAGGTAACTAATTTGCAATTTGCCCTAAATAAAACGCACAAAAAGGAAAAAGAAATGAAAAATGAAAAAAGAAGGCCGCTTAAATTACGCACACTTCTTAACTAGGGTTTTGTGAACACCCCTCCATCCTTGTCTAATGTCCGACTAGGGTTTTTGCCATCCAATCAAGCCGTCGTCTCAACAATCAACAATGGCGGGATCTCGTGATCAAGTTAACAAGAGTCACAAGACTCGTTTCGCTTCTAAGTCTTCCCGCAACCTCCACAAAACTTCTCAAAAAGGTTTTTTCAATCTCACTTACCAGTTCAATTTCTCACCTGTACATATAATTATCCGAACCATAGAATTTTAATTAGTAGTATATTTTTTCTGTTAATTCGAGGTATATAGATAAGAGCAGAATTGGCAAATCCGATCGTAATGTCATCAAGGGAGCTCGTGCTGCTCGGCTCCAACGCAACAAGATGGTAATTTCTAACCCCTAACTTCTCTGTTATTTTTTAATTAAGGGTACACACTGATTTTAACTGCTGAGAATTTTTTTTAGCATCAGAAATGTGCACCAATATAAGGTTTTATGGAGGTATTACCCTTAAATAATGATTCCCTTGCTATACTGGATAACAGGATTCGTATTCAAATATATTGTTAGTATTAGTTTCGACGAAACTGTAATTCCTGTTTGTCCTATTGTATGATGCTATAACATAATGCATTCGTGGAGTCGTAATCAGTATGCGCTCGGTTGGTAAATAACAGTAGGAATGATGTCATTCTAGTTACTCCTATTATTGAATGAAATTTCTACCAGAACGGCATGTTTGGTAAATATGAACAGAACACCTTTAGTGTTTTGCACTCTATATTTCTGCAAATATAATGTTGTTCCTTCTTTAAATTACCTCATGGCTGGTTTCTGACAATCTAGTTGAGGGAGCAGAAGAGAGCAGCTGTTTTGAAAGAGAAAAGGGCTTACAGTGGTTCAACTAGCCCTCCCCGTGTTATTGTGAGTCTTACATTTTCTTGACTGCTTAGTTCATGGGGTTCTTTACTGTCTATCCCTCTTTTGATTTGATGATAGTCTGTTAACTAACTTCTCTTGCAGGTTTTATTTGGTCTATCTGCTTCGGTGGATGTAACTTCTCTCCAGGATGATCTTTTGAGATTACTATCTATAGAAAATACTGGAGATGGATTTCCAACAGTTGCCTCCTCCGAGTACAAGCTGAGGACAACGGTAGGCTTCAATCAGGAGTATTCTACTTTGTCCTTGCATAATTTGAAGGGTGTATAAAATATGAAATATGGTGGATGTGTAAGCGAAAAGAAATTTCCACACGTTCATAAACTATTAATAATTCATATAAGAACGCTTTCATTTTTTTTTATTTTTTTTGCGTAGACCATAGTTACCAGGAACGTGGGACGTTTCGGGACACGGGACGGGTACGGGAACGAGGAACGTGACTTAGTAAATTTTGGGTACGCTGGGGGTAGAATCAATTGGGAACGTGATACGCTCTATATTGAAAGCACATCACTAAGTTGAATATAATAACATATATATACACACACACTTGCATATATTTATATTTTATATATATATATATATACACTTTTAGGGAGATAAAAGAGTAAATCGTAAAGGCGGATAACCATAAAAGATTGTAAATGCAGACAAGATTCTGCGTTGATGACCGTTTATTTTCCGGTACGATTGTTTGAGTACTTTGGGTCCCCGGGACGTGGGCCGAGGGGGGGTTGGGAGTTCCCGGTAACTATGGCGTAGACCAATTCTGGTGTCTGTGAAGAACACCGACTCTCTTTCTAAGAAAGAGTTCAATTGCATGCTGAAAGTTGTACTTTATACCGTAATTAAGTCTCTAGTATCAGGATAGTAAAGATGACTACTAATTGCCCCTATCTTCAATATAAGTCTAACTGGTCCATATAACATAGTGTTAGTTAATAGAGAAAATTTGTGATCTTATGTTTCTTGCATGGTATTATGTAGGTCTTGAAAGCTCCTCATGGTGATTTGTTGGCGTGTATGGAAATGGCCAAGGTACCTGTTCATTTGTTGTTTTTAAGAGTAAACTGTTAGTTCTTATGATTCATATCTAGTTTTGTGGATTTCCCTTTAATGATGCTTGGGCACACCATCTACAGGTTGCAGATTTGATTGCTTTTGTCACTTCTGCGAGCTGTTCATCTCAGGTGGATAGTTCCGATGATTACATCGATTCATTTGGATCTCAGTGCCTCTCTGTGTTTAGAGCTCTTGGCTTACCAAGCTCTGTTGTTTTCATTCGAGTAAGCTGTTTTCCTTATCTCTTTTCATGCTTAATAAATATATTTTGAGTTATGAAAGCTATTCTTGCATGTGACAATGGTTTAATTTTTTGATGAGGTATAACTTATTTTTCTAGGACCTTCCTGCCGACTCAAAGAAAAAGAACGAACTGAAGAAGACATGCACTTCAAGTCTTGCTTCTGAATTTCCTGAGGATTGTAAGTTCTATCCAGCAGATACGAAGGATGACTTGCATAAGGTAATATAGACTTGACTTGAGCAACAACTGTTGAAGAGTGTTATATGTCATAGATTTGTATAGTGATTGCATTATCTTGTTTTAGTACAATTGACGCTTTACCCTGTGATGTGTTTTTGTTAGTTCATGTGGACTTTTAAGGAGCAAAGAGTCACGATACCTCATTGGCGAAACCAACGCCCTTACCTCATGGCCCAGAAGGTATAATTCACGTTTCCTTTAAATCACAGGGTGGCTCAGCTAGACTTGATACTTCCTGCTATGTTCTGATTTTAGTTGTATTCATTTCAACCTTACATTATATTATTGCATTTCTTTGTTTATCCAATACTGATGAAAACCTAAGTTTTATGATGCCTTTGTATTATTGCCGCCAACTGACATATTGTTTGGATATTACATTACAGGTTGAAGTAGTGGGTGATGATAACAATGCAGGGAAATGTACCCTTCTTCTTACCGGCTATCTGCGTGCGCGGAATCTCTCCGTGAATCAGCTGGTAAGTTTTGAGTTTGGCAATTGATTTTGTGACTAATTATTGCACGCACTACCTTAATCTTTTATGGATCAGGTTCATCTTTCAGGTGCCGGTGATTTTCAGTTAGGCAAGATTGAACTTCTCAGTGATCCATATCCTTTAAATGTAAGAAAACAAGACCTCATGGATTCTGATGAAGTTCATGATGCTCAGGTATGTAGTCTCTAGACTATGTTTAGTAAAAATAGATGATCCTCCTAAAGGATAGAGCAAACCACTTACATACTCCCTCCGTCCCAGCTCACTTGACACTTATTTCCATTTTGGTCCGTCCCAGCTCACTTGACACTTCTCAAAATAGCCTACTTTTTATAATTTTTTATTCACTCTACCCCACCACTCACTCTCTCTCTTCATTTCCACCTCTCAATTTATTCAACCAACACTTTGTAAATCCTCATTACTTTCTTAAAACTGGATTAAATCGATTTGTAGTTTGTAGTGTTGAAACATATTTTCCTCATCCACTGTTTGTCTTAAAAACTGCAGGTCACCAGTTCGCTGGTCCCGAATCCTGAGAAGCAAGAACCCCTACTTGTTGAAAATGTGCCCGATCCTCTGGCTGGAGAACAGGTAGTCATTACTCAAGTGTATTACTCCCTCGGTTTCATAATAAGCTTCCAATATTCTTTTTTGGTACATTAGAAGTTCCAGCATGCCTAATATTTACGATGGGTGGATTCTCTTTTCTTAATGTGTTTGCCTAGTCAAACAAGACTCATATTTTGAAACAAATGGAGTTCTTTAAAGGCCTTGTATGCATAGAAGCTTTTATGAACATGCTGTAATAATTTACTGCTCAAGGTTCTGCTGTTTCTCAGTTTATTCGCTACTTTATCATGGGATTCAAGTAGCTAGTATTTGTGTTGGCATGTTAGACTTGTTAGTTTACATGCTTATGCTGACATGTTAGCTTTATATCTGCGACAGATAAGAGTAACAACCTATCCAAATTCATTGTTTTTTATTGGGAGGATTCACTGCCGCACTCTGAATCATGTAAATCATAGAATATTTATGTGCTTTCTTTGGGCATCTAAACCTGCCCTTACCATTTGGGAATTCTGCATTCTTAAGAATGAAAATGCGCGTGGCACTATCAGTCCTTGCCAACTTTTTAAAATACATGCAAAATTGAATTGTTTTCTCCAAGATTGTTAGCACCCACTAATAATGGTGATTATCTTTCAGTTCACCATAGTTATTCTGCTCGTGTACATCCCATGGATTACTTCTAGTAGTCTCTTACAGTTTTGTTCATTTTTTAGACATGGCCAACCGAGGCAGAGATGGCTGAATCTGACAAAAACCAGAAGGAAAAAAAGCAGAAAAAGAGAGTTTTGCCTTGGGGAACGTCTGACTACCAGGTTGGTTTGAAATTGAGAAGTCTTTGTTATCTTCCAAAACACTTCTTTTTATGATAAGTTTGACTGTGGGTGGATATGTAATTTGATTATAATATAACAACAAATTTGCAGGCAGCCTGGATTGTAGATGATTCAGACGTATCTTGCTCAGGTACAGATGACGATGATGATGCAGAAGAAGATGATGGTATGGTTCTTGATGAAGGAGATACTAACTTTCCTGGCGAAGGGGGCGGTAAACAATTGGACCTTGATGAGGACCAGCTTTCGCTGAAGTTTAGAGAATCTGATGAGGAAACAGAAGCCGATTCTGTAATGATGGTGAGTATCTGATATGCAGTTAATAAACTTAGGAGCTTGTACTCGAAAGCATCTTAATTTCTGTATTCATTTCTAGAAAGTACTTCATGCTGCTCTCCTCTGCTAATACATATTTCTGCGTCATTCAATTTTCTTTGACATCATACAGCATTTCATAATATTATGAAAGATACATAATCTTTCTGGACTATATATTGAACTTCTTTCTTTGCCTTGCAGGATGGTGAGAATATGACTAAGGAGCAGATAGAAGATGAGATTCGGAAAATTAAAGATGCACACGACGATGATCTGGGTACCTCTGGCTTCCATATTAGCCTTTTTTTGTGTGGACTTTGTTGTTAGTTTATATTTATTTATTTTTTATTTGTATAATTGTCATAATTTTTTTCCTGATAGTTATGTTTATCTTTGGAAGTGGTCAATCGTTGCAGTATTCCCATATTCCTTGTAAATTTAGGAGTTTAAGCTTCTTGTAGTATCGCCTTCTGGCATCCTGCAATCTTTGTGGACTAGATTTTTTTTTTTTTTTTTGTTAATTTGTCATACTGCATCCATAAAAGTTTGAGGGTTTCATCTTTATAAGATAGATAAATCAGTGTTCTTATTATGGGCTTATAGTGTAAGTGAAGAGTGGCAACTCATAAACAGTACTCTAAGATTCTCTTTTGTGGCCAGGTTAGTGCATCAGCCTGTATTAAATGACCTGAAACCATGGTTTGGAGTAATGACCACCATCTAGTCTGTAGGAATCACTTCTTCTTGCATAGTCTTCAGAGGTTCACATCTACTGCCTTCATGTCCAAGATTGATGGTTTAGCATTTCTTTTAGGATTATCAGTCATACTTCAAACGTATGGGGAGTGCAGAATACTAAAATTGGATGTCTGTAAAAGAATGAAATATGTGAGTTCAGCATTAATTGATGTGCATGAGTAACTAACAGCCACACCTCGACAATATTGAGGAGTCGATGATGTGTATGAGAATGGACCAGTTACCACCATTTAGTTTTATAAATTAGCAGTATGAGTACGTTTTCACTTTTGGTTGAAAAGAGATGACTTTGCTTCCTTTAGATATTAATAATTCAATTAAAAGGTCTTGCATATTGTACTTGGTAGGCTAGCTTTATGGCACATGGTAATGTGCGTATTCGCTCCAAACTGGCACAACATCACAATGTGCAGTTCGTTTTGGCATTGATGGCGCTAAAGACAAAATAAGTTTACTTTTAATTTTAAGCGAGCAGCGCTTTTAGTATTTTCTAGTTGAAGGCCGTAGTAGCTAGGATAGTAAACCTTCATGGTAGAATTCCATTGATGACAACGAATAGATCCTTGTTCAAAAATATTTTTGAAAAAAAAACTATAAAGTTCAAGCGTAATATGGTTAGTGTAGTAGTGTGTGAATATTAATTCATATATATATATATATATATATATATATATATATATATATATATGTTATTATCTTAATATGCATGCTTTAAAATCGGACCTCTGATCTTTGGTATCAGAGCCTAATATTCAACAAAGTTATTTAACTAGCTTAAACAATTTACTTATTTGTCCCGAGTCGGTGTGTCACCTAGGTCTAAGTCACGCATTAGGAAGTGTAAGTCGTGCATCCATTAGGTAAGGAAGTGTATCCGAAAAGCAAGACAAATAGTAAATCATGAGTTGGTTAGGTAATTTTACGAATAGAAGGCCTCCTAGAAATCAAGATCCTATGAACGATTATAACATACATATTGAAAATGATAACCATGATAACAATGAAAATGATCAAAATATTTTATCAAAAGAATTTTCTTGGAATACTCAGTCTTTGACTAATTGGAAACCACCTCTTATTTATATATATATATATATATATATATATATATATATATATATATATATACAGGTATATAACCTACATAGCATAAATTCATTCCTGGATTTATTCATTTTATTAATCGCTTCTGTATTTGATGAGCTCTCTCATAGTCTCTTTTCAAATCCTCGTTAACAGCTGCGTTGTTTCCTGTTAATTTTATGAATTGATTGAGATGGTCATCGGTTTTTTGAGATCTATTTGCTGATAGTTTGCTTTTGTCAGTTTTCTAAGTTGTAGTGCTATTATGCTGTTTCAGTTGTTTTCTAATGATTATTCGCATTTCAGAATTCCCAGATGAAGTAGAGACCCCTATAGATGTTCCTGCGAGGAAACGATTTGCAAAATACAGAGGCCTCAAGTCTTTTAGGACTTCATCATGGGACCCAAAAGTACAATGTTGTTTATACTTTAATCTTTCGGCGTTTATTTTAATCTGTCTATATTAAAAATTAAATTCCCCATCTCTGATTCAGGAATCTCTGCCTTCAGAATATGCAAGAATTTTCGCTTTTGATAATTTCAAAAGAACACAGAAACATGTCCTCGCTAAAGCGCTAGTTACGGAACAAGGGAGCCTAGACGAATGTATACCAGCAGGATCATATGCCAGACTTCATATTAGAGACATTCCAGTCAGTATCGCTTCAAAATTAGGTGTTGTGGCAAAGAATATTCCTGTTGTAGCTTGTGGTCTCTTGCAACACGAGTCCAAAGTTTCTGTTCTTCACTTCAGGTATCCTTTTAGCTTTAAATGTGTTTTGCCAGTGTTGTTCCTTGCCATTAGGTCCAAGGAATGCAGACATGGACTTACTACATGATTCTCCCTCTGTCCCAAAATGATCTTGCCATTTGCCATTTCTCATTATACCAAAAAGTTCTTCCCATTTCTACAATTTGGGCTTAAAAGTGCATAAACAAAACATGGCTAGTGAAGCAAGTGTTCATATTCTTCAAAAGTTTGAATAGTCAAATGGGAAGATCATTTTGGAACGTTGGGAGTCTGTATTTGTTAACAAACCAACATCAGAAACACTAGGGTCCAGCTCCAACAAAAAGTCTGTTTGATATCATCAGTCTGTGAAATTGACAGTCTTTTGTTTTTCAAATTTTGACTTGTCTGTTTTTACAGCCTAAAGAAGCATGAGACATACAAAGCCGACATAAAAGCCAAAGAGGAATTGGTATTTCACGTTGGATTCCGTCAATTTGTGGCAAGGTAATATCTAATGTCAGTGATGGTCTTGTATAACCGAGTGGTTGGTTTGAATGATGATGATATATCAAGCAGTTGGGCCATTCTCATTTGGTGAGATCTTCCTCTGATTTCAGGCCTATATTTTCTTCTGACAATTTTAACTCAGACAAGCACAAGATGGAGAGGTTTCTTCATGAAGGAAGATTTTCTCTAGCTTCAATATATGCTCCAATCACTTTTCCTCCCCTTCCGTTGATTGTTCTGAAGAGTGGAGAAGGGTCCCCACCGGCTGTTGCCGCTTTTGGTTCATTGAAAAGTGTTGATCCAGATAAGATTATTCTGAAGAGAATCATTTTAACTGGGTAAGGAACTAATATTTTTTAAAAATTTGCATCTTTGGCAACCAACCAACAAGGGAATGAATAGGCTCCTATATTACCATTAAAAGAAGAAAAATAAGAAAATGAAGCAGGAAACAAAATGGCTAGTGAATGAGCAACATTCATGCTGATAAATTATCTAAAAAACTTTCTAATATATACCACGATATTTGTTGTTTACTGATATAACAAGTGTACTTGATGCAGTTACCCGCAACGTGTTTCAAAATCAAAAGCATCAGTAAGATATATGTTTCATAATCCGGAGGACGTAAGATGGTTCAAGGTACTTCTTATTCCTGGCTGATAATTATCTTTAGGTCTTGTTTGGCGATGTCTGTTTGCCTACTTTTGCCCATTTGGGGACTGCTGATATAAATAATGCTTTACAGCCTGTGGAAGTATGGACAAAATTAGGGCGCCGTGGTCGCATCAAGGAGCCCGTTGGTACACATGGTATGATTCTGTCTGACTTCTTAAATTTTGGTTTTTAATGCACACAGAGTAGTATGGATATATAGCCAAAGTGTTCAAGCTCAAGCGGCTTCATGTGAGGATCAATCCCCACCAATGATAGATTTGACTCTCCAAATGAATAGGTTTAAGTCGTGAATTAATAAATAAAAAATCTAATTTGAAAGAGGTAAAGAAGGGGTATTATGAATATATAATGCTGTTTCCACTTTCTGAAATAATGATGCACTGTTTGCAATTTTTACACTGCCACCACAAGCATTCGCATTCGCTTGTCATATCAAACTCTTCTTTTTCAAATAAAAATTTAATGCGTGAGTAGTTGTGATTTTTAACGTGCAATCGAAGACTTACTATCAAGTTTAAGAACCTGCATTCGTATAGTTTCGTAAGTTGTCTGGCTTTTGGTGCTGACTTTCTACTAAGCAGTGGGTTGTGGATCGGCAGCAAATGATTTACACTATGCTTGCATCAGCTTAAAATATACTCCCTCTGTCCCACCTCACTTGAGACTTATTTCCATATTGGTTTGTCCCACTTCACTTGAAACTCCCCAAAATAGCAATCTTTTTATTATTTTATATTCAAACTACCCCACCTTACCCCACTCATTCTCTCTTCTACCACACATTTTCTTTATTATATTTTTTTTCCTTAGTTATTGTGCCCACCTCTTAGGTCTCAAGTGAGGTGGGACGGAGGGGGGAGTATACCAAGTTTTTTTCGAACTCAATCCAAGCCGTACAGTGCATGCTCCTTAAATTGGTCAAGTTTTGCTTGCTATTTTCCTGGGTATATTGTTACTATGCCATTCTTTAAATTGAACGCTTATCAAATTACATGAGAAATTAAGACATAATTTGGCATATTATTTACTAAATGATCATTTTTGACTATTCAAACTTTTTAAGGATATGAACACTTGCTTCACTATCCATGTTTTTTTTATGCACTTTTTTTTAAGCCTAAATTGTAGAAATGAGAACTTTTTGGGCCAAGGAAAAATGGCAAATGTGAAGATCATTTTGAGACTGAGGGAGTATTTTGTTGAGCAAATTTGTATTATCGCCATTCCTGCACTACTTGATATCAAATATTCCAACTTTGTGTTTTTCTTTTATTTCCAGGGGCAATGAAATGCATCTTAAACGGGGTCCTCCAGCAGAACGACACCTTGTGCATGAGTTTGTTTAAGCGTGCCTATCCCAAGTGGCCGGAGCACTGGTTCCCGCTTGGTTCTTGATCATATGATTGGCTGGTGGTAAACCTGTATGGTTCCTCGGGAGCAAACTTCCCGAGGAAACACCCGAGGAAACAGTGACTTGTCACTGATGGGAATGAAGCTTTGGTTCAGATTGGAATTTTGTGTGTTATGGCAGCTACGTGCTGTCTTGAGTTAGGTGGCATCCGAGTTATTGGGGATCATACAAATTTTGGCTGTATATTTGTTTGCGCGGTACTCCGTATTTTACTATTTATGCTCGATACCTTTGTTGCTCGAATCTCGAGCTTCGATAATCTCATTTAGTATCTGTTGTTTTGTGTTTTCTTGGTAATCCCAATTGATTTTTTATTCTTCGAAAAGTGCAAATAGTTTTGGGTTTGGGGAAAGAGATTGATTTCAGTTGACAGAAGTGAGGTAGTCGGACTCATATTAAGGAGCAGAGAGGGTTTAGGGCGTCAAGGCTAGTGAGAGTTGGCGGTGGGGAAGGGAGTCATGGGGTGTGTTGTCACCATGTTTATTAAATAAATGTTAATTATTTACAAAAAATTTACTGTAGGATTTTGTTTTTTAGTTATTGTTAAAATTAAATCAACCTTGTTACTAAGTGATGGAGGTCTGTTTTATAAGACAGGCAAGTAAATGCTGAAAGTGAAGCGGCATTGAGAACCAAGTATAGCATAAAAATGAAACTAACATATGTTAAATGAATATAACATAAAAAATAGTCATATTATATGAATTGATAATGACATAAAAGTATGGCGTATAAAATAAGGGATAAAACTACGACATAAAACTACGACACAATATAAAAATAATAAAGAATATACATATACATAGAAATATGAATTTCGTTTATTGAAAATTAATTTTTTTTAATTGATATCTTATAAAATTTGAGCTGGTGCTAAAGATACTAACTCAAATTTAAATATCTATTATATTTATCATCAGAATATTCATCACATAAATATCAAACTTAATGCTTGGAGTTGCCTGAGTATGTTTTCAAATAACCAACAAGCACTTAGATCACCAAGTAAGTGGGTGTTCTAGCTTAACCGACGGCCGAATTCCAGCCTTAGGAATGCAACAATGTTAAAACTTTGTTGGGACCCGGCTTGGAGTGGTAGTCTACTTGCTACCAATTTATGTACCCATAAAAAGAGAGATCAAAATATGCTTAACTCCCTAAAGTATACATCAATTCTCACTTTCCACCCTCGCGCAGAATTTTTCCTAAGGTGGTGCCTTAATTAACTATGAATCTCACTTTACCCCCTAGCACCAAAAGACACTAGAAATTTAACGGAAATCAGTCATGTGCATGTCGTGAGTGATTTCTTGGTCATTTTCATTGATAATAGGAGGGAATGAATGCCATTGTATTGTTGGTTGGGGCAACAACTTTTCCAGAAAATCCGTCACCGACACTCAATAAGCTACACCACGATTTTCCCCAGAACCCGGCCACAGCCGTCTCTCCCCAAATCCGGCCACTGCCACTACCACTACCACCACCCAATCACTTTTCCTCCCTTTCCGTTGATTGTTCTGAAGTGTGTAGAAGGGTCCCCACCGGCTGTTGCCGCTTTTGGTTCATTGAAAAGTGTTGATCCAGATAAGATTATTCTGAAGAGAAACATTTTAAATGGGCAAGGAACTAATAGTTTTTAAATTTTTGCATCTTTGGCAACCAATCAAAAAGGGAATGAATACTCTTCTATACTGTACCATTAAAAGTAGAAA
The DNA here is from genome assembly GCA_026119855.1 of Campanula takesimana. Taxonomy (NCBI): domain Eukaryota; kingdom Viridiplantae; phylum Streptophyta; class Magnoliopsida; order Asterales; family Campanulaceae; genus Campanula; species Campanula takesimana. The sequence continues at coordinate 340,605 of JAOWBW010000231.1, forward strand.
AATAAGAAAACGAAGCAGGAAACAAAATGGCTAGTGAATGAGCAACATTCATTCTGATAGATGATCTACAAAACGTTCTTATATATACCACGATATTTGTTGTTTCCTGATATAATAAGTGTACTTGATGCAGTTACCCGCAACGTGTTTCAAAATCAAAAGCATCAGTAAGATTTGTGTTTCATAATCCGGAGGACGTAAGATGGTTCAAGGTACTTCTTATTCCTGGCTGATAATTATCTTTGGGCATCTTATTCTGGCGATGTCTGTTTGCCTACTTTTGCCCATTTGGGGACTGCTGATGTAAATAATGCTTTACAGCCTGTGGAAGTATGGACGAAATTAGGGCGCCGTGGTCGCATCAAGGAGCCTGTTGGTACACATGGTATGATTCTGTCTGACTTCTTAAATTTTGGTTTTTAATGCACACAGAGTAGTATGGATATATAGCCAAAGTGTTCAGCATTATATATATATATATATATATATATATATATATATATATATATATATATATATATATAATGCTGTTTCCACTTTCTGGAATAATGATGCACTGTTTGCAATGGTCACACTGCCACCACAAGCATTCGCATTCCCTTGTCATATCAAACTGTTCTTTTTCAAATAAAATTAAATGCGTGAGTAGTGGTGATCTTAAACTTGCAATTTAAGACTTACTATCAAGTTTAAGAACCTGCATTCATATAGTTTTGTAAGTTGTCTGGCTTTTGGTGCTGGCCTTCTACTAAGCAGTGGGTTGTGGATTGGCAGCAAATGATTTACGCTATGCTTGCATCAGCTTAAAATATATACCAAGTTTTTTCGAACTCAATCGAAGCCGTAGAGTGCATGCTCCTTAAATTGGTCAAGTTTTGCTTGCTATTTTCCTGGGTATATTGTTACTATGCCATTCTTTAAATCGTACGCTTGCCTCACTAGGCATGTTTTGTTTATGCACTTTTAAGCCTAAATTGTAGAAATGAGAAGAACTTTTTTGGGGACAAGGAAAAATGGCAAATGTGAAGATCATTTTGAGACTGAGGGAGTATTTTGTTGAACAAATTTGTATTCCTGCACTACTTGATATCAAATATTCCAACTTTGTGTTTTCCTTTTATTTCCAGGGGCAATGAAATGCATCTTAAACGGGGTCCTCCAGCAGAATGACACCTTGTGCATGAGTTTGTTTAAGCGTGCCTATCCCAAGTGGCCGGAGCACTGGTTCCCGCTTGGTTCTTGATCATATGATTTGCTGGTGGTAAACCTGTATGGTTCATCGGGAGCAAACTTCCCGAGGAAACAGTGACTTTTGTCACTGATGGGAATGAAGCTTGGTAAATCCCAATTTGATTTTTTATTCTTCAAAAAGTGCAAATAGTTCTCCGTTTGTTTCGCGTAAAACAATTTCCGGAAAATGATTTCCCGTAAAATGTTTTCCGGAAAATGACATAAACATGTTTTTGGTTGTTTGGTAAATCTAAGGAAAATGTTTTCCGGAAAATATTTTCATATGAAAATAATAAGAATTTAATATGAGGAAAAGAATTATTATGAGAAAAAAAATTGAATGTGGGTGGAGATTTTGGGTTGGGGTGGGATGGGTGGGGTGGGGTGGGGTAGGGGGTGGGTGGGGTAGGTGGGGGTGGTTGGGGGTGGGGAAGGTGTTCAAAAATAATTTTAATATGAGTATTTTTTTTTTTTTTTTTTTTTGGGGGTGGGTGGGGTGGTGGGGGTCAGGGTCACAGAATTCGCCCAGGACGGGTCGAATTCCGAATTCATTCGATCGAATCGAATCGGAATTCGATTCCGAATCAAAACGCCCAAATTCGCGACTGAGTTCGCCGGAGACGCCGTATTGCCGTCGGCTGTGTTACCCGGCAGAGAGAACGAAAGAGCAAGAAAATCGGCTAAGCCCTAAATTAAAGATAAATATCGACAATTTGGATAATACTTACCGCGATAGGAAGCTAGGACGAGAACCTTTCTTCACTAACGATGATGACGACGATGGCGGCACGCTTCACGCAGTCGACTATGCTCGCTTCTCTCTCGTTTATTTCAGTATTTTTTTCCCTTTATTTCCTTCTTATTCCATGTTCTTTTGTTTAAGAGATAATTCCTGAAAAGCCACTCAACCTAATATTTATTCATAAGGAGTCTAGATTTTTTTTTATTTCCTCTAAAGCCCCTAATAAATTATAGATAATTATTAATGTTTATCAAAGTTAACCATACTAATACACGAAGCGAATTCTTAACGAAAATACCTAAGCGAATCGCATTCACTCGGGGGTAGCGAATCCCGTATGCGAATTCGTATCGCGAATCGGACCGCGTGCCAAATTATGTGACGCTGGTGGGGGTAGGGTGGGGGGTGGTAGGGTAGTTGGGGGGTGGAGGTGTTCATTTTTAAAAATAATATGAGTGAAAAGAACTTTTTTTAAAAAAAAAATATGAGTGAAGTTTTTTATTTATTTTTTTGGGTGGGGTCGGTGGGTGGGGTGGGGTGGGGTAGGGGTGGAGTGGGTGCTGGGGTAGTTGAGGGTGGTGGAGATGTTCATTTGTTTTTTAATATGAGTGAAAAGAAGTTTTTTTTTTTTTTTTTTTTTTGGGTGGAGTGGGTGGTTGGGTTGGGGTGGTGGGGGTAGGGTGGGGGTGGGGTGGGTGCTGGGGTAGTTGGGGGTGGTGGATAGGATGGATGAAGAGGGTGGTGTTAGAGGTGTAGTGGGTAGGGTGGGGTTTTATGGAGAGTTGGGTGTGAGTGAGAGAGTTAACATTTCCGGAAAATAATTTACTTAGTAAAAATCCGTAAGTCATTTTACTTAGAAAAGAAGGAAAACCATTTTCCGGAAAATATTTTCCTCATTTTCCGGTGCGTAACAAACACCGGAAAATGGGGAAAACATTTTCCGGAAGTTATTTTACGCGAAACAAACGGAGCCCTATTCTGGGACTTTTTCATGTGGCTGAAGGAGAGGCGCTGGCTTTGTTGGAAGCTCTGAAATGGATGGAGGAATTGGACCAGGTTATCTTTGAAACAAATTATAAGGTGTCATCTTCACTCACTGGGTTGTATAGCATCATGTCATGTTATTCTTTGTTCTAACCCCCTCTACTCTGTCAGATATGTAAAGCGAGTTGCTAATATGCTAGCAGACCTTAAAGTTGCTCAGTTTATATGGGCTCTCAAAAAAAGCAGTTTCAAAATCTTAAAATGGAAAGTAGGTTCTACGTGTCATGCTCACAACAATTATCCACTAACTCTTCTCTACCCCACTTTCTCTTTCCTACCAAACTATCAACACATCATCTTTTCCTTAATTTTTGAACCCACCCGTTTTTTGACTTTTAAATGGGACGGAGGGAGTATAGGCCACTCGTAACATAAGTATTTATCTCGTAGACCACTGACCTAGTATTACAATTAAGTTGATATTAAACTCCTGAAAAAGTTAAAAATATTCTATCATTCACTCCCTCATTTTCAAATGAATAAGGAGTATCTATTTATTTTTCTTATAATTTTTGTTGTTTAGCTTTCGATAAATAAATAAATAAATTTTGCTCTAATATAGATGTATAGTTTTTAAAAATACTTGGTCAAAACTAAACGTCCAGTTTCTAACTATTTTTCTATACCTTTTTTAAACAAATTCTTTCAAAGTAGATGTCTATTTTTGTGAATAATGTGTTTGTAGAACCAAAAGTTTAGCAAGAATGTTTGTGAATTTTTGAAATTAATTTTATATGAAAATTCATTTTCAAAATATTGAACGAATAAAAAAACATTATTTTTGGAATGGGGAGTGAATTTCTTTACTTTTTTTTTTTTTTTGAAATCAAATAAAACTAACATCAAATTAAATCATAAATACACGAAGATATGAGTAGGCTCCACAAATGTCGGAGACACAACCCATGTTATAGAGTTGTTGTACATCGAGCTGTGCAAGATAGATATCAATCGTTACATTGGCATTTACAAGTACTTAAGAAATGTAAAAAGAACGACGACCAAGTTGGATATTATAATCATTCTCAATCTTTCACTTTGTACTATTCTTAACAATGACCTGGGACAAACAGATGCGTCCCTAGGCGTAGCTTGGAGCTAGGACACTACCTTATACCTTATGGTGGAATCCATAAAATCCCCCCGCGGGTAATATTTAGCTTTGAAAACACGACAAACTAAGGCATTCGAGTTAGCGATAAACCACCAATCGAGCATCCCAAACATTACATTGATTGAACACCTAAAGGAACTCATCTTCCACTCCAATCTTGCGACAAGGGAATCCCATAATAACAATATGCTCATACAATAAACCGAGATAACATGAAGAACGAATTGATAAAGACAACCTAATTTTGTTAATCACAAGGCAATGTAAGATTAGCCATGGATGATTTCATAGTTAATGACATAATACAGACACAGTAGCAAAAAAGCAAGAAACAAATGCTCCAACATGGGGAAAATTAAAACTGAAGAAAAATTATTTCAAAGTTTAGTACATATTCAAAATGACGAAAATAAGAGCGGGAGAATAGGGGAAGAGGAAGCAAAATGACAAATTGTTGAAGATGAAGAGTAAAGCAATGAGCAATCGATGAAATCACTTTGAACACTTGACAGATTAGACGGACTTTGATGGTGATGATGGAGACAGCAATTGGGTGAGCGGAGGTAGGGTAGAACGAGGAGGGTGATGACAGCCAGGGGCAGGTCAGTGGGGACTGGGTAGGCGGGTTCGAGAGGCATTTACCTTATGTATCTTGAAATTCATACAAAATTCATATTCTCCCGTACCATTTTAAACTTCAAAGCCTAAAAAAGAAAGTTTTTAACACTTCTTTATTGGTGGACCTCACATGTCATACTCACAACAATTACCTTCTCTACCCACTTTCTCTCTCTTACCAAATCATCTACAGCCACAACACATCATTTTTTTTTTAAAAAATTTTTGAACCCATTTTTTTTTTGAAGTATAAAAAGGGACGGAGAGAGTCTATTATAACAATTCAAATTCTTTCATCTTATACATTTCTTAACAACATCCTGAGACGCACAGATGTTATTCTAAGTATAGCTTGGACACTGCCGTAAATTGGCATTCACGAAATCCCTAATTAGATAATATTTAACATTGAAATCATGAAAGACTAAGATTTTCAGGTCTGCAGTAAATCGCCAACCGAGATTCCTAAGCATTTCAAGATTGAACAAATGAATATCACGAAAATCAATTTACAAAACATCAATGCTCTCAACTAGAAGAGAAAAATAATGATCTCAACAAGTAGAGAAGACATTTCAATCAAAGATAAATTTAAATTTGCATGAGACAATATGATTGCAATAAATCTTACAAATTAAACATTTTCAAGCTATCATTTAAATTTAAAACAGACATTTATTATTTTTATTTTGAATGGAGGTACTATACATTTTTGAATATAATGTTTTAGCATCTTTCAAAAAAAATAAAAAATATATAATGTTTTAGCACAATTTTGATTATTAGTACATTGGAGACATTCAAAATTTATTGTATATCAACTCTATCCTATAAAGACAAAGATAGTTTCATCGTTCAAGTGATTAACTTATTAAATTTTTTTTGCCTCAAAAAAAAAAAAAACTTATTAAATTTTTGATAATAAATTTCAAATATTTTTAATTAAAATTTTATCAAATTACTTTTAGAAAAGTGGGTCTGGAGAGGAGAAGTACTAGTATAAATTTGGACCGACAGCAGTAGCATCACGTTAGGGTTTTTCTACTCCTAAATCCCGCTTGTTTATTTAACTCAAAACCAAAACGGGCGGGAGCACGAACCCCACTCAAAAACCCCTCTTTCTCTAATCGTTGTCATTCAGACATTTCTGCGAACACTTTATCTGCGCGAGATGTCAGTCGGACTCCGTCACCTGACCGTGCTCGGAGAATTTAAACCGTTCGGTTTGGTTGCTGAAGCTTTTGACGGCAATCCCGCCGATAGTTTCGCTGACGACTACAATTACTTTCTCTTTGATCCTGAAGTTACTAGGCAGCGAGACGAAGCTGATGACTTCGAGGCAGCGTCCTCGTCTTCTATCGACGGAAGTGATCATGAGCTCTTCATTAGAGGAAATCGGTAATTTGTTTCCAATTTTATTCCTTTTGCTCACTTCTTTCTTCTTATAATGAAGCATTTGCTCCGCCAAATTAGTTGAGTTTCTGATGCCAATTAACTATGACGAATTTTGAACCAGTAAATTGAATATGTTTGGTGCATAATTTGGTAACCAAATGCTCTCTGCCACTTTTGGGTGCCACTAGTGATCCCACTATCAGTCTAACATGAATTATTAGGGTTGACATCACAGTAATCATTTATGCATAGCTGTTGGATCAATAGTGATACACATAAGTGGTATAGAGCATTTAATATCCAAAAACTGGTGCTTCATCTTTGGTTTTGCACTTGATACATCACTTTGTGATTGCTTTCTAGTGGGACTAAGCAAGTTAAAGGGATCATATATTGAAACATTCGTCAGGAATAGTTATGAGTATGCCATCCGTTCGGAATGATGTTCCCACTTTTTTGTTGTCTTTATGAAGGAAATTTGAGCATCAATTCTAAGTTAATTTAATTATCCTAATAAAAATCTAAAAATTGTATAGTACTTAATATGGTGTATCAATAACAAGTTTTACAATTTTATTAGGATAATTAAATTAATCTAAAATTATTGTTCAAAGTATCTTCAAAATGACAACAAAAAATGTGGGAACATCGTAGTGAGACAGAGGGAGTATTACTTTGCAATTCACTAAATTGGTTTGATACTTTGAAGTGAGCCTAGCTCAAATTAATTACACACAAAGTGTGTATTTTTTTATTTTTTATTTTTTTCATGACGTGACGTGTGAGGGATTACAGATGTATGCTCTTCTTATGTTGTACCCCCTCAGTCCCGGGATGTTGTTCCCACTTTTTTGTTGGTAGTTTAAGTAAACTTTGAGAAATAATTTTACGCTATCTTAATTATCTTAAGGAAAATCTAACACTTGTTATTGATACACCATTATAAATAATACCAATTCCAAGTTTTAGATTTTTATTAGGATAATTAAATTAACCTAAAATTATTGCGCGAAGTTCATATAAACTAACAAAAAAAAAAGTGGGAACATCATTCTGGGACGGAGGGAGTATTCTTTGATCCAGATCGATTTTAGAAGATATTGTACAACATTGCTCCAAACCACTAACAGGTTTGCGAAAATATTATGTAATAGCAAATTTTGGGAAAGGTTTCTTGTCGATAGACATTGTTATATGTTCTTCAGTTCTTGTAGTAGCTGGTTTTCATATGCGCACAAGTATGTCAGGGATCAAGTTAGCATACTATTTTTTGATTGGAGCATCTAAATGAGGAAAGAGAGACCACTTCTCTTATTTACATAATAGTTGCAAGAGTCTAGATGGATTTTTTTTGAAGGAATCAAAGCACTGTAGGTAAATTTAAGAAGTTTTATGAGAGGTTTGTGCATTCATTTTTAGGAGCAACCTACAACTAGAAATGTCAATTATATAAATATATTTTTTTATTTTGCAAGTTCGCAGTTTGTTCGCAAGTGATGTTACTACGAAAGAATCCTTCATATTCAACTTTTTGGTGTGTCGGCGAGTAACATAACTATGTCTGGCTGTTAAAATTCCCTCCAGTTTGAAATGAGTTCCATTAACATTTGTCCAACAATGTCTCTTTATGATGAAGTTACTATATTATTACTTTTTCAAATATGACATTTGAGATGTTCTTAAAAAAATATATTTCCAAATGTATATGTGCAGAGCTATAATGGTGATATACAGGGTAATTATGAACAAGTGCTACTTAAAAAACTGCTTGAATTTCTCCTGGATTTCGTTTTTGGAGTTGAGATACTCTAATTACTGTTACTTAAGCTTGGTTGAAAAGTATACTTTTCCTGTCTTTCAATTAGAGTTTAGTAGAGGCTATGATCAAATTTCTGCTCACCAGTGAAGTGATTTAGAAGTTATATTTGAAATGTGCAACGATGCTTTATATATTTTCTTTTTTCCTTTTTGAGAGAGGAAGGGATTTTTTTATTTTTCAAATCTCATTATGGCTATGATCCTAGAAAAGATTGTAGTTTTAGGCATTGGAATTGTTTGGAAAGTCCTACTTGTAATCCCTTTTCATGAAAGAATATACTCCCTCCGTCCCATTTGAAGCTTCACCATTTTGATGAGAGCACACAAATTAAGAGAAGTGATGAGTGGAAGAAGGGTTGTGAGAGGGAAGAAGTTAGTGGGTATGACAGGTGGGGTCTACAATTTAAATATGTGGGGGGAAAGTTAGTGGGCGTGACAAGTGGGGCCCACAATTTAAGTATGTGAGAGGAAGAAGTGAGTGGGGTTGACAAGTGGAGCCCACATTTTTTTTTTACCATTTTAGGAAATGACGAAGCTTTCAACGGGACACCCATTTGGGTAAAAGGTGAAGCTTCTACCGGGACGGAGGGAGTATTTAGCATTTTATGACTGAAATATGATTGAAGGCAAACTTTATTTCTTTTCCCTTCTCGTTTGATTAAATCAGTAACATTTGATTTAGTTTTATCCTATTGCTGGACTCTTGATTATGTTTTATTTTCTCCTATGCATCGCTGTATCAGGATACTATGGACTATAGGATCTCGAGTTTTTAAGAGATTCACATTACCTTCCTTAGTTATCACGGTATCTCTTATTCACCATTTTGTATTTTTTTGTTATATCTGTTCTGGTGAACTAAATATTTATAGCCTGCATGCTATTTATTTTTGTTGATCTCGTTTATTTCGGAGAAGAGGTTATTGATGTTATAACCATACTGCACTATGTACAAAAGAATGAAAGTAATTACATAATGCTGCTCAACAGGGAATCATTTATCTAGAGAAAAAAAAAGAAGAAAATAAACTTTGAGTTTTGTCTTTCGTTGATTATTTGGTGACATAATCAGCTCCTTCCTCGACATGTGAAAACAAGCATACAAGACTTTTTACCATTGGTATCACTATAATTGCTTTTGACACCATTAGAAGTTAAAATTCATGAAAAAATGGCTTTATGCTGTACATTTGTTTTGTACAAGCCGGTATAATTACTGCATCTTATGTCATGTCTGTCCTTAGTGCTAGTCTGAGCCCTTTCCAATCTTATTGCAATACGAGTCCTAGACCATATTACTCCCTCCGTCTCAAAATACATGTCGTTTTAGACTTTTTCACACATATTAAGAAATGCAATTAACGCATGTGAAAAAGTCTCATATACCCCTAAAGTAATCCAATTACCTAGGCAATTAAATGCTTGTGCAAGAGATAGCTCACTATCATTAATAAGGGTATAATTGGTATACAACAACAAAAAAGCCTTGAAAATAGTAAAACGACAAGTATTTTGAGAAAAAACTACACCTAAAACGACATGTATTTTAAGACGGAGGGAGTATTTGGTTTGGAGGTTATAAAGGTGATGAAATCTGTTTCTACTTTTTACTTTTTTGGAGACAACCTTTAACTTGCATGCGGGATTTCAATATTAATGGATGAGTGGCTACATGTGTGATACTTTTTGGGGGGAGGGGATTACCTCTGTGTTGTTGGGTGCTTTATGTTACATCTATCTTTCAACCAGGCGTTCAACTACCCGATCTTATGAATAGTCATAGTTAATCAATTTTTACTGGCATCATCTTCTGGAGGTTGCTGGATGCATGACTTATTATTGAGAAAACATAATTGTACATCGGACCTACTAAAGGGGACTAAGCTGAGTAGAGTCGTCTGATTTATTGTTGTTCGATCACATGGTGTTCTGCGACACTTCATTTTTCTATAGTTGTTGACTTCCGGCATACAGAGAGTTTTTTCCCCCCCACGTTCCTTATCATTCTTAATAATGTCTTTTCTTATAGAAAAATTAAAAGTTCTAATGTCTAGGTTAGTATGTGTAACAGCAAGTTCTATGTACTGCTAAGGTAGATCCTGAATTTGGTGGCTGTTGGTTTTCTGAGGTTTCCATTTGATGTACAATTATCTTGTTTCGGAAGATATATGTAGCAGGAGTAGATGCAGGAAAGTTTTCTATTTCTTTTTATAATTATAGTTCTAGTTGTGTATGCCAATATCATAAGATAATTTTCTACTCATTTTAAACTTCGTAACCTTCCCTATTTATAGTGACCATGACAATTTTTTAAAGTGAGAATACTGATCTAATTTTGTTGTGGGCTTAGCTGTACATGTCAAAGTCATAAAGCAAATTTAGAATATGCATACCTCCTCTTCATTTTACTCTATTGCTTTGCCATGCTACAGACATCCTCATATAAATGGGTGTCACTTGGTTCACATGGCAAGAGTTGTACTCCTGTGGGTGTGCTCCCCCCCCCCCCCCCCCCCCCCCCACCCCCCCAACAACAACAAAAAAAAAAAAGAAAAGAAAAAGAAAGCGAAAAAACTAACAAAAGAAGAAAAAAACATATAAAGAGAGTCCCATTATCCAATTGACGTTTCCCTTACAACTTGACTAAATTTGACCAAAGAGTTTATCCAATTTCACTGTCTTTGGAAAATTAACAAAAAATGCAGTTGATTGTATTTTAATGTAGTTTTTAGTTATCAAAATCTTATTTTCTTGAACATAATAAAATATGTTTGTAAGTATTGAGTTGACATGGTACCAAGTTAGATAGTATACTGCGTGTAGCTTGTTGCCAATATTCTGAAAGTTGGAATTAATTAATGGTTGTTTCCTCATTAACTTCAGGCATGCTGGTGTCGCATGGGGAATAAGTCTGAAGCTCTTCTTTGTGTTCTACAAGTTGGTAGTTTGACCATCTATAACATATCAGGTGTGCAAAGCGAGCCATTATTTTTCATTGCATGCTCTGTTTTCTGAAAAGAGTTTCAGATATCATTTTTGCCTATGTGTTCGTTGACACATAATATTTAGTGATATATTTTTGTTTACATGATACTTCAAACAAAAGTACTAAGTAGTGCACAATACACAATTTACAATTTATATGACGCAAATAAACTCGACTAATGTGGTCCTTTCGGGCTCTTAGTTAGACTATTATCGCCATATCAAAAACTGCCTCTCTCTTGAACAGGCAATGTACATTTTTCGAGAATGATTTAATACTATCACGTTTGACACTTAAAAGCTGTCTTGCGCTAATACCAGTTCTTTTACATATTTTGGACTGTAAGTTTGACTATCTCATTATTGTTACTTTTAATTTTAAATAAAGGATATAGTAGCTACTCACTAAGGTGCTTGTGAAATAAATGCACGACATCATTTGCATTTGATAGGCTACCTTCATCCAAAAGCTAAAGTAAAGGTCCAAAATTTGTATGGAGCTCTTCTCCTCCCATGTTGCACATGGAGAGGGAAGTGCACATCTTAGGTGCATCACAAGCTAAACATAGCGGTAAATCGGTAAAGTATGCCAACAGGGATTCTTGAATTCAAGACCTTGGGTAACCAGAGCTCTGATACGATGTTGAGTATTCAACCAATCTAAAAGGTTCAGCTGTTAGGAGGGCCCGAGAATGCAGATCAAGCTTATTATCATTCATTACTTATGTTTCTTATTTATACGCCCCCCTTCTCTCTTGATACGTATATACATTTATATTGATCTCTGAACTTCTATTTCCCTGCATTGAGCATTTGATGGATTTTCCCACAGGTGAAGTGGTATCAATCCCTCTCTCGCACGCTGTCGCGTCAATGTGGCCTCTTCCATCTGGTTTACTCCTGCAACAGACAACTGAAACATGCTCTTATGTTCCCTTTTCATCTTCAAGCCCTTTGTTGAATGCTCGTGAGATAGCCCGTCCAAAAAGAGATACAGGATATAATCCTCAGTATAGTTTTAATTTAACAAACGCACTTGATCATAATATTAGAGTTGATGGAGCTTCAGTCTCTTCACATGTAATTTTGAAGGATCCGTTAGAAGAACCAGAGGTGTGACTACTTGTCCTTAAAATGACCCTGATTCCCTTGGATATCTGCTTTTGTCTGCATTCTGCTTCATGGCGTCTAATTCTTGTTTGTATTGATTATGTAATTTCATCTTGTCAGCCTATTTATATTGAGGAGAGAGGGAAGTTGACTATAATGAAAGAATTTGATGAAAAAACAATTTGGACCAGCGACACTATTCCTGTGATGGCGTCATATAATAAAGGTTTGTCATATTATCTAACTTCTTGTTTACCTTTTGCCATTCTATCTGAAGCAATTCCAGCCACAAATATTATCTTCTTTGTCCCAAAATTAGTGTCCATTTTTGATTTTGGAAGAAATTTGAAAAAGTTGACATTTAAGCTATTAGGGACTGAGGAAGTAGTAATTTAGGGAAGTGCATACTCATCACACTTTGATCTTTTTTTATTTTTGCAGGAAAGATGCAACATTCATTATGGGCTGCGGAACATATTAATATCAACTTTGAAGTGGCTAATCCAAAATCTTTTGAAGTTCCTGCAGAGGTGTCGGGAAAAAAATTCTCCTTCCGAAGAATATGGCAGGCAAAAGGTGCACAAACAGCTGCTAGTGAGGTGCCAAATTTATATCTCTTTGCAGTTAAACTCATTTTAGATGAAGAAACAGACTGTAGTCAGTATATCTGCTTCGGATAATCTTGGCTATGGGTTTATTGCCAACTGTTATGAATATATATCCTTAAGCAAAAGATTCATATTAGAGAAATGCTAGGATTACAAAAAATGCTTACAAAAAGTAGGATACAAAATGATTTGGCAGTCATTAATTGGATACTTAATTAATGGTTGCCGACACAACATCCAATCAGTGACTGCCAAATCGTTTTGTAACCCACTTTTCGTAAAACATTTTTTTTGTAATCTTAGCATTACTCTTCATCTTATATAAGCTATACGTTCCCATCTTTTGTTGTCTTAACACCCATCTCAGCTTATCGTCCGATAAAAAGGAACAGCATAGGTGGTGGTCATACACTTATTGATGTCTATAGACAAAAACTGATGACTTAATAGTTTTATCCGAAACTTGAGTAGTGTGATGATACTCTAGTTATTGGGATCAGATGATTTTTGGATCAGAATTGATGGGTGTATAGGCTCTAGTCAAATGACTGATCATTAGCTTATACTCCATCCGTTCCATAAAAAATTGTACTTTCCTTTTTAGTCAGTCCCAAAATAAGTATCGCGTTTCTTAATAAGCAAAGGGTCTTCGTGCAATTTTACCACTGTACAAGCATTGTACAAGCATTGCACAAGCAAGTAAAGCCTATCCCTTAACAAGGCTAACAAGTTAAATGCGACATTTATTACGGGACGTTGGGAGTACTAATTGCAGACTCAATCTCTTGGGGTAGTCAATGATTACTTAAATATGTCGAGTAGTGCGCTTTACCGTAATGTGCTATTTTTGCAACCCTTCTTTATCATATTTTATAAGCTTTTTAGTACATTATACATGTCAGGATCATATTGTCTTCCATATCTGTCTAAGTATACTTTAATGGTGTGTTTCTGCATTCATTTACTTGCATATGAATGATGCTGACATGTGTCTAGTCAATCACCATTTGTCTTGATGGAACTTAATTCATTCGATCTTGATGCACCTTTGACTGGGTACTCTATTCTAGAAAAAGTCACATTTCCAGTTTGGGCCGGAAAAAGCTGCATATCTGAATACAATCAAATCTTCATTACCTTTCAAATATTTCTCTCTTCCGAAACACACAACACTCGTCTTACATCTCTGCCAAAAAATATACAACTTTATTGCCAATTAAAAGAAATTAAAGAAAAGGTGCGATTTCAAAAGTTTGATTTGTCAAATGCGTCGAAATGCGTCTCTTCTTTCTTAGGGCTTTCATTACCAATGATAAATGTGTGCTTGATCATTTGTCCCTTTATTCTAGTCTAAAACAATAATGAATTATCTAATGAAATATATTCCATTTTTTTAAAAACCAAATGAATCCAAATAACTATTCAGATTCTCATGGATTTTGTGTTAATGAGGCGAGGAAGTCCTTTAGCATTTGAGCAGAGAGAGTCTATAGCTTTGAGTAAAGGACCGAGGAAGATATATGAGAGATTTTGCCTCATGATAAAAAGTAGAGTCAACAGTATGCCTATTCTGTTACAATTTTCACCCTGTCTGTGACAAATTTAGACCCTACCATGTAATTTTCCACACATGAATAATTTTGACCTTTCAAATGGAATCCTAGCTTCGCCACTTCCCCTCCCTTGTTTTTTGATGGACGTAATGCGAATCTTCCTTCGTGTTCCCCTTTTCTATAAATTTTCCTTGGAGTTAAAAATTAACATTTATTTAGGGAGGACATACCCCCCCCCCCCAAAAGATTAAGATACAGGAAAGGAGTAATGTTACCCCCGTAAATGCTGCTTGCTGCTGGAATTGCTTGCACGCTTACCCTTAGTATTCTTGACCAATTATACTGTTCCTTTCTTCACCGGCACATAAGCTTATTGTCTCGGCTGTTGTATTGTTGTGCTGACTTGTTCTAGAAAGTATATTCGTTCACCACCTTTTCTGTGGCATTAGTAGGCAGTCATCTTGTTTTTTCTTATCATTGAGTTTCTCTGCCTTGAATTTATCGATCCAGGTTTTTCTGGCAACTGATAATGACGCAGCACCAATTATTTGTTTCCTTCTCAAAGAACAAAAGAAGTTATTATCTGTGAGGCTTCAGAGTGTTGAACTAAATAGCGAGATTCTCTTTGACATTAAACCTGATATGAGTTGGAGTATAACAGCCATTGCAGCTGCACCTGTCACTGTAACTCGCCCAAGGTGTGTCACAAGTTCTTTTCCTATGTTTAATGATGTTTATCATTCTGTGCAAATACCAGCTTTATTTATTTTGTTCAGGGTCAATGTTGGACAACCTTCATATAGAGATATCATTGTCTTGGTTTCAGAAGACACCCTTCTCCTTTATGTAAGTTATATAGGTCCACGGCCTACTGCCGCTTACTTCTATTGATTAATTTGCTTATAATCATATGAGTTCACAGATTGATTCTATAAATTACGTGCAAGCACACTTGTAATAGGTGTGATAATCTAGATCTTTCCTTGACACCTAATCTGGTTACTCCTCATCAAGAGAGTAGAGTTAAACCAAGGTGGGAGATGAAGCTACTGGGATGTCAGCTACCACATTAGACTTGTCACTTTGCAATGTTGGTCTTAAATCTTCTTCTGATTTAGTTTTACCATGGGCCATAAACTTTCATGTAGGTTATGAGGTTATTTGGATAGTGACTGCACACATTGTTCAAATTGTCCCTATTCCCTCATGAACAGCAAGCCCACTCATCTAGGGACCAATTGTCCCTTACTAATGCAGATCAAGCTAACATTTTGTATAATTTTTTTTCTAATGCTTTTCCTATCTTGATGACGATGAGGATTCAAAGTCAGAGGGAGACCAAATTATTGGCAGTTAAACATAAAGTAGGAGGCACCTGTAAACTCATTTGTTTCAGAAACCAAAGCTACATCTGACTACAACAAAAAAACGCTTTATAGAGAGCAATAGAGGAAGTGCACACAAACCTTTTTGTCTTATTTGTGTGTGTATGTGTATGTTTGATATAATATGTATGCACATACATACACACGCACACACACACACACACATATATACACTCCCCCCGTCCCACCCGAAATAGAATTTTTGGTCCCGACACGGGGATTAAGGAATACAAATATTTTATTGGAAAAAGTGGTTTAAAAAGTAAGTGTTGTGAGAATGAAGGAGAGAGAAAGTGGGTAGGGAATAATAAGTGAAAAGTTGTTATGAGTATGAGTAGTGGGTCCCTTTAATAAAAAAGTAATAAAGCCTTTCCATTCTGGGATGCCCCATTTCCGACGGGACACCCAAAATGGCAAAACGTCCTATTTCGAGTGGGACTGAGGGAGTATAGATGCATATTCATATATATTGAGGTTTAAATCATTATTTTAATTTGTTTATTGGCTAACATACCCAGAGAAAGAACTATCGGAACTTTTGTTTGACCTTCTTTATTTTTCTCTCAGTCATTAGTCTCATTGAATTATTTTCTATTGCTTGCCTCACCAACCGCTTGCATAGTCTTACACTATCTGGCAGATATGATTTAGGTTACGGATCTCTTAAGTACTCTTCCTTCAGAGAAACTGAAAGTTCTTCGTGTTATATGCATATCTTCATCATGCATCATGCATCACGTTATTCTTGTGTACCATCTCCTGTAGATGTTGAATTATTTTTCTTAAACGCATTTTTAATCTTCTGAGGAAGATGAAGGCATTTTATTTCTATTTGTTAGATGCTGTATAAGACTCATATGCGCCTTTCTTGCTCCAGTCAGGGAACCAGTGCTTGTGCAGGTATATTCTGCCTCCTGTAATTGGTAAAAGTGATGTTTCGCGTAATGTGAAGCCTTTAGAAGCAGCATCTGGTGTTCAGGATCTAAAAATTGTTGGATTGGTTGATGCTGTTCAAGGGCGTGTCAACTTGATTGTGAATAGTGGGCAGGTATGCTATTATATGCATGCATGCTATCTCAAGCCGGATTGCCATGCAAAGTTATTTTTGCTTTTCGGTTATGTACCCAAGTACTGTTCGCATAGGTTTCAATAACATCCAATTTCTTTGATTTTCTTTTGGAGAGACATCTGCTTCTGGAATCTATTACTTATATGTTCTTTTTTTCCCAAAAAAAGTTAACGAAAGCATAGTTGTTTATGAAAGTGCTCCTGCTGGTAGTGAATTTTGCGTTGATTGACCTCATGAGGCATTGTATGGATTCAAACCTTGCATGTCAACATCATGCAATATTGATCTTTAAGGAAAGGTGTCTGTCGATATTGATGAAACTTTTGCTTCAATTTGACACTCACTATGGTGACTCCTTTACAGGAAACATCGTGAGATATTAGTGATTATGTAGTTGGGAAATAAATTCCCTCTAGTAAAACTCTATCTAGCATGTACTTCCTCGTTCAAAAAAGGTAGTCCCATTTAGTTTTGGATGGTCAGCACAAGTGAACTTTGACCAAAGATTAATGTCAATATAATTATTCTAGTGGAAGTCTAAAATCGTATTGATAAATCAATAAATGATTTATCAACAACATTTTTTAGAATTTCATTGGGATGATTAAATGGAAATTAATGTTTGGTCAAAGTTTACTTGTGTTGACCATCAAAAGTCAAATGGGACTATCTTTCCGGGACGGAGGAGGTATATTACGTGGTCCTCGATTTTAACCATCAACTCTGGTTCTTTGCCGTATTTCTTAGTTGGTTTTATTTGTACATACAGATTTTCAGATGCACATTACGAAGAAGCCCTTCTTCATCGTTGACAAATGATTGCATCACAGCAATGGCGGAGGGACTGAGCGCTGATTATTATAATCATTTTATTGCTCTTCTTTGGGGGAACGGTGATACTGCTTATTTATCGAAGGCAGATTCTCATGTTGATTCAGAATGGGAGTCTTTCTCATCTGTTATGTTGGGAATGCTTGGCAAGTCTACGCATAATTCTTCAAGTGCTTCAGATTCATTCGTGGATTCTTCATGGAAGTTTCTTGTCAACAGCAAATTCCACAACAACTATGGTAGAACTAATCTTATAGCTGGAACTTCCCACAGAATGCTACTTGAAATGCAGCAATCAGATTATCCTGAATCACATATAAGCAAGACTCATCTGTTGGAAACATCACATGTGTCTGAAATGTTAAAAGAGGTTCTTGATTTACTCCATGCAGTATATGAATGCCTGAAACTAAATAACTTACGGAAACAGTAAGCTTTCCTTTTCCTTTCTTATAACTATGCAGTATATGAATGTCTTGACTTAATTATGGGTTTGCTCAAACTTGTCGGCAGCCCGTATCTAGCAAATGCATCCTTCTTTATGCGTTTACTCAAACTTGTTTCCTATCGATAGTTTTTGGAATCCAGCACCATAGCAATTCTCCTGCAAATGCTCTACTGTGCTTCTTAAAGGAGATCCTTTGTAAGACAACAAGGAACAACAATGAGTTTCAACCTTAGGTGGCATATTACTGATTTCTTATCTAATTGAAAATTGTTTTGGATGGATCACCTGAGAGACTCTTGATTTATGTTATAGAAATTCTCAGCCTTGCGCTTTTCAGTCAGATTCCTAGGAGTTAGAAGTGATTAATCAAGGTTATCATGGATGGGTTCACTCTGACATGTGTGATATTCACTGTCTACCCTCACCAAAGTGGGGTAGGCTTCACATAAATACCCTCACCAAAGTGGGCTAGGCTTTTCAGTAAGATTCTTAGGTGTTAGATGTGATTAATCCAGTTATCATGGAGTTAGAAGTGATTAATCCAGATTATCATGAATTGATTCTTACTGTGTTTTCTCACTGAGAGATGGAGTGTCCTTGTGATTTTGTTTTTAGTTTGTTTGACTTGAATCATCCACTAGGCTATGGACTGATTGTGAAGCTTGGTATTGCAGGGACTTGGGTCTTCTGGTGGTTTTGTTATGTGAAGTTTCAGATTTTCTGGCTGAAGAGAGCTATATAGACTATTATATCCGTGACTTTCCATCACTCTCAAAAACTTTCAGGAATCGACAGGCTTCACTTTCTCAGAAAACTCCACCAAGTTTATTCAGATGGCTGGAAAACTGCTTAAAGCATGGATGTCGTTGTCCTAGTATTAGTGATATTCCTCCTCTGATTCGTGAAAATGGAAGTTCTGTCGTGGACTGGGCCCGAAAGATAGTCTCATTCTATAGCCTGTTATGTGGTGCAGAAATATTAGGGAAGAAGCTATCTTCTGGTGTTTACTGTAATATTGCCCCTGGATCATGTTCAACTTCTGAGGAGCTAACAGTGTTGGGGATGGTAGGTGAACAATTCGGGTTGCAACAACTAGATTTGCTGCCTGCTGGTGTATCTCTTCCTCTACGACATGTAAGTTATGTCTGAAATATTTTTGGGTCATTATGAACTGTTTATTTATAAGCAGCAATACTTATATACTTATGGACACCTGATAAATAGTGTATTGCAGCTGAAAAAATAAGAAACAAGAATGTAACTTGTACATTTTTTGTAGAACTACTTTAAGTGGCCAGGACTATGCAACCGTTTTTCTCTGCAACTGTGCTCTAACAGAAATGTTTTGTAACTACTTTGGATTTCCGTGTTCTTTTATCCTGTCCTAATCATTATATATTGTTGTTTCACCTAATAGGCCTTGGATAAGTGCCGGGAATCTCCTCCAACTGACTGGCCTGCTTCCGCTTATATTCTTCTTGGTCGGGAAGACCTATCCTTATCATGTAAATCATACTCAAGCAAATCGGATGAGCTTACACATTATACCAATATCAATCCAATATCTATGTCTACACCGTACATGCTACATCTGCAACCAGTAACAGTTCCTTCTGCAATTTCTGATACAACTGGCTTGGAGAACACCAAGCTTGATGATTCAGATTCTGTCGAAGGATCTGTGGTTGATGGTATGGAGCATATCTTTAACTCTAGCACCCAGCTGAGATATGGTAGTGATTTGCGATTAAACGAGGTGAGTTTATTCTGATGTGCGTATATTCTTTTTCCCAATAACACTGTTTTCATATATTTCGTTTTCAATCTTCGGGCACATGTTTTGTGATTGTATCATTAGAGAAGAGACAATTCCTACAATTTATCCTGCAGTAATCAACCATAGGTCCAGTGCAGCATGTTTTTTTTTGGAAATAGGGCCAGGACAATGTCATAAGCAAATGGATTACCAAGTAGTTTTAGAGGTTGAGTGTCAGTGTATGTGGAAGAGTTGGTATGTCATGTGGGTTTAAATAGTTATGGAAACTGCCTCTACTAAGGGAATTCATGTACAGTAGGTCAAGTACTTTCTGATATGGATTAACCCCTTGCCCTTTTATATGTAGTGATATACTGTCCTCTATCATCTATTCTAGCAGATATAGTGTTTTCGAAGATTTAATAAACATTTCTCCATGGAAATGGAAGCTTTATGACACTGATATTCGAGACCAAATGAATGGAGGAGTGAACAAATGGGAATGTTCTGCTATGTCACAACTTGAAATATTTGGAAATGTGATACCTTGATGTTTTTGTCTAATGGAACTACTCAGAGAGATCTGGTACAAATTCTTTCAGAAAAAAAAAAAAAAAAACGATAAACACAACCAATCTCGTGTTTCATGACTATCATCCAACCATCTATGTCACAACTTGAAATATTTGGAAAAGTGATACCTTGATGTTTTTGTCAAATGGAACTACTCAGAGAGCTCCGGTACAAATTCTTTTCAGAAAAAAAAAAAAAAAACGATAAACACAACCAATCTCGTGTTTCATGACTATCATCCAACCATCTCCGTAACCTTTACTTCTATTATAGCAGCTATATGAATTCAAGCAACACTCTACTTAACTGAAGTTGTTAAAAATAACTAACTGAAATCGGAAATGAAAGTCTAGATCGGCATATTTGATGATCAACTCCATAACATTCTGTATGTCCTTTAACGATATGTTCCTTGCTCCACACTTCGGCCAACAGTAACCAGATACACCTTGTGGAGGTCTCTTGGTGATGCAATATGAGGGCATGATTTCTGCCTTTTTTACCAATATAGATCTGTTTTGATCCGTTTATTAGCTTTGTCTCAACTATGTCTGCCAAGCTTTTTCTGCATTTTGAGGTTCATGATTCTTCTCTGTAATGAATGATATGGAGCATCTGATTGTTATCATACTAGGAGATGACCACTTTTCATTCTTTAGAACAAATGTTGTCGATTAATACGGGTTACCTACTTCTATAAAGATGTTGTCTAGTCAATGATTGTTTGAATTAACTGCTGTCCCCTAAAAATAAATTGACCGTTGATGGTGCATGTACTTTATAGGCATTTGTTGGTTTGTGTCTGAGTTTGAGATACTGATTAAAAATGTCTGTTACAACATTTTTGTCAACTAGCCTCATAACTATATACGCCATGTGTGTACTATACCTGTTACTGTAAAGTGCATGATTTTCGCATTTCTGCTTTGCTCTGGTGCAACATTGTAATGTGCAGTGCCAGAAACTTGTCTGGTGGACAGATATCTGACAATTGATCTGGATATAGCTTATGCAATTTTTGATTTGGTTTTCTAATATTAAATCTTTGTACATGACCTTGGTTAGGTAAGACGCCTTCTGTGCTCCGCAAGACCTGTAGCAATTCAAACACCTGTCAACCCTTCTGCTTCGGATCAGGATCTCCAACAGGTAAGCAACTGCATTCAATCTCTTTGATGAAATTGGTTTGGTCTTTCACCCTTTTTAAACTCCAATTCCTGCTATTTCATAACCTGATTAGGAACTTTTTAAACTCTAATGTTTCATTTTGGCCTTTGTAAATGCTACAAAGTCCTTTATATATATCTCAATATTTCTGCCCATCCTGTTTGATTAGTTGTCTATCTATGGTTCACTATATTTTACCAGGTACCATCTGATTCAGCGGCGAAGCCATGTTGATGGCTAGGGGGTTGATTCACCCTCTTTGTGCTTTAACGCTTCACATTCTACCACCTTTACCATTAGAGAACTTAATCTTTTTAGCACTAAAAACAATAAAATATTCACATTTGACCCCCTTTTCATTGTTCAGGAAAATAACGCTAAGTTATAATATTGGCTCCTTTTAGCCAAATTCCTATTTATGATAATGCAACAATTTTATCTCAAAATAATTCCGACCCCCTTCGAACGGAATCCTGGCTTCGCCACTGACTTGACTGTGGCCCACATATTGACTCCATGGCTAGTGAACTCTCTTGCGACGTTCTTCATCTGCTTGTATTACCATCTTGTCATGTAGTATTAGCAAATGAAAACCTTGCTTTTTCTGCTGTACCTTGACTTAATTAGTGGTGAAAATTGGTCAATCAACTCATCTCTTTGTTACTTTCTGAATTAGACAGCTCCTTTATGTATCATATCTGTTCGTATTATCATCATATGCTCCTTGTAGCGTATTTGGACGTAATTATTTCTTTTTCATAGTTGATACATACGATAATGACACCAATAATATGGTCCCTCAGACCTATTTGTGATATTTGCTATTTATAGATTACTTTCTTTATTGCTGCAGTGTTTAACCACGCTTAATTGCTTATATATTGAACTGGGTATAGGCTCAGCTATGGCAGCTTGCTCAAAGGACAACCACACTTCCTGTTGGCCGTGGGGCATTTACTCTTGCAACCACATCTACTCTTTTAACAGAGGTACTCTGCTTTTCATTAATTTATGTACATTGCTTTATGGATTAAATAAATATATATGTGTACATTATGTCTTTCCCTTTGTGCATATATATTGTGTTTTACATAAATAATATCTAAATGTACATTCTGGTTTCTGATAAATTCTCTTTTGGTTTTCCATAGGCACTCACAGTTCCGAAGCTGATATTAGCAGGTCGGATGCCTGCCCAACAAAATGCGACTGTATGGTCCTAGTAGCTCGACCTGTTATATGTCAACTGTTTCTGTATTTATGTTTTAGCTGATACTGGTTTTGTTCATTTAGTTAACGAGGAAGTGTTATTTTATTAGAATTTGTGAGCACACATTTCATTATCAAAAGCGTTGTGTGTTAGCTTCTTTATCTTCTATATTGAATCTTGTATTGTTTCTCCCTTGCAGGTTAATCTGGATCCAAATATTAGGAATATACAGGAACTTAAATCGTGGCCTGAATTTCACAATGCTGTAGCAGCTGGATTAAAAATGGCTCCTCTGCAGGTGTACTTTTTGATCTAGCTGTTTGTCTGGACCCTCACTTCTTTATGTGCAAGTTAATCACATTTTCATGTACTGTTGGCTCTGACCCTGACTAACAATGGCTAGTTGCTCAGTGTCCCACTGAACTAGCATAATATCTTTGTGGGGGTATTATACCGGAATCTAACAATCACTTATCAAACATCTTCTTTCTTTCAATTATTGGCATCCTTTTGTAAGAAGTATTGTGCATTTATATTGGTTGGAGAAAGGGCAACTTTGATCTAATATTGATTTATGACCTGTCATCTACTTTATGTGCTTAGAAAAGGAAGAGTTTCCGCTTCTTTGTCAGAGGAAATGGATACTGGATCTGTGTCCGGAAATAGGATTATCTATTGATAGTTTTAGGTGGGCAGCAGTACTTTTTTTCAAGAAAAAAACTAGAAACTAGATGTCCAAACGCGTATTATTTGAATTCTTAAAGGGGTTTGAAATCTATAAGGTGATACAATAGAAACTGAAAAACCTATTCTTCTGTTTCTATTAATTCGAAAATGCGAAATCAAACAAATTTGAATTCTTGTTTCTCTAGGCTTGCATGGACATTCCATAGAACTTATGATTTGATTTATAAGTGGCCTGCAGTTAATTGGTGGCTAACTGGGCTGCTTTCTTGTAATTTGCTTCTTTGATGATTCATTTCTGCGCACATGCAACATAAAGTAGATTTTTGTGACCCAACACCTTTAGCGCTATCCCTTGTTCTTTCTCAGCTAAGAGCCAATCTGCAAAGTCATTTCATATTACTAACCGGTTAACTCTCCACAGACGAGTTTCCAGGCGTGTATGTTGATGTACACAAGCCTGATTGACAGTTTTACTGGAGGGATGATTTTACAGTAGTTTAAAGTCTGGTCTTCAGAGATCGACACCTATGTTACTCGGACTGGCCTAGGAGTATCTGATACGGGTACGTATCGGAGTGTCGGATTCGGGAAAAAATAAAAGATTTTACACTAAATGTAGTGTATAATAGCCATGTGTCGGACTCGCCTACGAGAATCTGACACGGGTGCGGCGGGGTGAAATGAAGAGTCCGAGCATCATAGATTGGCACTATTCCCGACTCCGCCTGGGGGAGATGAGTTTATCTCTCGATGCCTTCTTACCCAAAAGAATGCCACCACATGATCTCCAACATTGCAATATTTCTTCATGTGCTCTCTACCTAATGATCGAACCTTGCAATGTAGATGGATTCCGTGTCCATCTATTTGTATTCTATTTCCTTCGTATTATGATTTCCCTTCCTGTCAAAAAGAAAAGAAGCAAGAAAATTTCATCATAAATGTGTACCAGTCGAACCTTTGAGACAAGTCCTTTTTTAGTTGAAGGCTGTTTTACGCCTTCCACGAAATGTTATATTACAAATTTCATATTTAGATTGTTTAGCACATCCTGAGACTTGATACCTTGTAGGCAAAGGTTGGATTAAGAGTTGATTTGTTCAATTGAAGGTTCTCACATATTTCCACCCACTATCCTTCTACTATACATAGCTCCAATCTAACCACCGTAAGGAAATCCCCTGTACTACATCTATCTTCGGGTATGATCTGATTTCAAGGGAGTTCTATTTTAATGATTGCAACACTTTCCATTTAGTCGTTTGGTGTCTATTTGCTACTTTCGCCTTCCCAATATAAATGTCTCCTTTTGTTTGGATACATTGATTAAGAATATTTGTTGTTTACAAATATGACATTCTAAGAAAAAAGTAATTACTTTCACTTTCTAAAGGTCCACCCATTCTAAGATTCTAGTTATCATTGTTCATTTCCCAATAACCAAAGTAAAGAAAGAGAGGAAAGGTTAGAAAAAACAGAGAGAAAGATGAAATTAATTACAGGAACATGGTCCAAGGAACAATTACTAAGCAGATGGTTGGTATACGTAAGTATGAAAAACTAAGCGTATAACCGGAAGAAAAAGATAAATAGTGTGTTAATTATAGAAAGAAAAAAATTATCTTGGGTCATTCCAAGAAAGAAGTGAGTACGTTAATTTTGGGACAGTGGGATTATTGCTTAATTCCTTTCAGCTACCTCACATATTTTCTATAAATTACTTAGCTGAATATTACGGTTCTTCCTCCCTTTTTTTCTATTGTTTGTATATTACCTGGATATGGGATCTCATTCCTGAATTTTGTGTAACACAGTATCCTTTATGTTACAGGCTAAAATGTCAAGAACATGGATAACATATAATAAACCCGAAGAGCCAAATGATACTCATGCTGGACTTCTTCTTGCTTTGGGCTTACATGGGCATCTATGTGTTTTGAATATAACAGATATATACACATACTACTCTCAGGTTTGAAAATTCATTGGTGTTTGAACAGTTGTTATCTTCAGTGTGGTTTTTTCCTTCACCTCACATTTTTTTTTTTTTAACTCTATACTCTTCTCAATTTTGGGCTTTTATGAACTTTCAGTGGTTATGTTGTATATCTTTTATTTCTTCTTTTTCCTAGAGATGACTAGCATGCTTAGCTTCTGTTTTCTTCTTTTAAGGGAACTATTGTATAGTTTGCAAAATACACAAGGCATTTTGATTGTAGTATTTTCTTAAACAAGGAATGGAAAAGGTGCATTTTAGTCATTACTACTCTTTCGTCAATGACAAAGGAACTATGAAAAGGAGACGCGAAAAAGAAAACATGGGGGCACTATTAAATTGGACCAATATAGTTGAGTTATTGGATGATTAGGGCGTCTGTCCTTTCCATATTTAGGATCGGTGTATCTACAGTTTAAAGAATCAACATCTTAGGCAGTTATGAGGGCATTTAATTGTTTCCTTACCGAGTCTCTACGACTTGCTGAGGAAAAGGGATGGAATCAATTGTGATTTGTGAAATAAACCTAATTAAGCAGACAGGATCATAGTGAAGTGAATAACGTGAACAGGTAATACAAGTCAAAACCCTTGACCAATTCTAAAAACTGTTACTTGGGACTAGTTTACATCATAAATGACTCTGCCCTCTTGTATATTATTCTCAGCTTATTTACTACTTGCTATAGCTTCTATTTGGGCATCAGCTAAGTATGTTTTTCCGGGAGTGTCTGTATCGGATTTGAAACGGGATTGAGCTGCTGTGATCGTGTAGTTCTTGCATGGTTTTATTGCCTTTGTTCACTACTTTTTATATATATATATATATATTTTGTCTTATAAAATAAGCAGACTGTTTATGAGCATATAGTCTCTTGCCAATGACGAAGATGACTAAGGTTAACGTCGTCACAACTTATTTAAGTGACAGATTATAGAAGCAAAACAAATTTAAGTTTCAGCTGGACTTTCTTTGTTCTAATGTTCTTTTCACTTGCTGCATCCAATCATTTTTTTTTTTTTTTTGGCTAGTTGTTAAGTTACCAACTCAATTGATAGACTGTAGTTTGATAGAGAGATCAGTGCATAATCATGCTTTACATGCTTCTGCCTTCTTGAAATTGCACATAATTTCTGACTTTTATTAGAAATGGGACTATGTATTTTTTTGGGACGGAGGCAGTATTTTAGAAACTTATTATTTACAGAGCTTGATGATGAAGATCATGCTGAACATAAAAGTTTTAATAAGTATGTATGCATTGGTAGACAGCCAAGGTATTCTGCACTTTTCATTTCCAATTCTCTCTCAACCTAAAAGATATTATGCTGTTTCAGAGCATAGTTGCTATTACTCCTGCCCTTGCCTCTTCCCCTAGATGTCTTAACGACTCTTCAGCTTCTTGAATGCAACAAATCATGAACACATGCTCTGCTTAATATTCAAGTTGCATCCAGTACCCCTTTGTCAAATCTGAGCCTTTTTATTAGAGATTGAGCATTTACAACTTTGTTCTTAATTTTCCACGCCAGCTAATTGTTTTTAATTCCTTTGTTCAAGGAACATGAAAGTACTACTGTGGGGTTAATGCTTGGGCTTGCGGCATCTTATAGGGGAACTATGCAGCCTGCAATATCAAAGGTGAGAAGTATGCATGGTTTTTTATCCTATTTTGTAATGGTTTTATTTTTTCAATGTCTTCGCCCGAGTTGGAATAGCTGCATATTTAATGTTAGTTTATTAGAATTGTTGTAGAAGTAGTTGTATACTCCCTCCATCCCGTTTCAAATTGCAAAATTAAGGTTGTGCACAGGAATTAAGGAAAAAGTGAAAAAAGTGATGTATTGTGAGGGTAGATAGTTGGGTAGGAGAGTGAAAGTGGGGTAGGGATTAGTAGCGGGTTAGTTGATGTGAGTATGTAAGTGGGTCCCATTGATTAAGAAACATTATATACTTTCCATTTTTGGCTTTTGCAATTTTAAGTCGGTGTTGGGGTGCAACCCAAAGTCCCACATCGGCAATTGAGGAAACAATTGCAAGCTATATAATAGCACCCACCCACTTCATTAGTATGAGGCCTTTTGGGAAGTTCCCAAAAACAAATCCGTGCGGGCTAGGCCCAAAGCGGACAATATCATACTAATGTGGGAAAGTGGTGGTGGTGGTCGCGGTCCCTACAAGTGGTATCAGAGCCATGGTTCGGATGTTCCTGACCGGGTGGACTGCGTGTGTGCTTTATATTGGTGGGGTTCCCCTTGTGTGACATTGCGAATGGAGTCTTGCAATCGAAGGCGGTGGTGTTCCGCGGGCCGGTTGGTAGTCCTTGGTTTGAAGGGAGGATTGCAATCGAAGGCGGTGGTGTTCCGCGGGCCGGTTGGTACAAGCTTTCGCTGGATATGGTCCTTGGTTTGAGGGGAGGATTGTTGGGGTGCAACCCAAAGTCCCACATCGGCAATTGAGGAAACAATTGCAAGCTATATAATAGCACCCACCCACTTCATTAGTATGAGGCCTTTTGGGAAGTTCCCAAAAACAAATCCGTGCGGGCTAGGCCCAAAGCGGACAATATCATACTAATGTGGGAAAGTGGTGGTGGTGGTCGCGGTCCCTACAGTCGGACTACCAAAATGGCAAATTTTGCAATTTCAAATGGGACGGAGGGAGTATCTCACTATGGAAATATTATTTCTGGTGGCTTTTTTTCCATGATATAATGTTACAGAGAGAGTTTTGACTGCCCCAATGCAGGCCTTCTTTGATCAATTCTAGCCTGTTTACATCAATATTCCATGGAAGCTGCTTTGGCTAAATAAACTTAATACTTATTGCTTGTAAAAATCCTTTAATATCATATTACTTTATGTTCATTATTGCATAAATTTTATGATAGTTATTAAAGGCGAATCCCTTAATCCCCTAAGTCGAGAATCATCCATCCGTTGAAGGTCAAGAAAGGCGACACTGAAGAAGCGGCCCAAGACGATCTCCTCTCTTGCTAGGTGAGAAGTGAGACAAGCAGTGAGCTAACTTCTAACCCATATCTAAAAGACTCCAACCTATATCTGATGGATTTTAGCCAAAATCTGGCTGTCAATTTTCTCTATCTAATCCAAGGATGCAACAGTGGTTACCAAGTATGAAACTTCAAACAATCTGAAGTTGCCGACTTGCATATCAGGGCCTAAGTGCCGGCGACTGAATTATTACTGCACCTCCACAGATTTTGGGAGCTTCAAGCTGATTTGGTGACCCCCTTTGGGTTTTCATCTATTCTCATGGGTTTGAGTCCAAGTTCTATGACATTTTTGGAAAATAATGTGTACTGATTTGAGCTAAAAATGAGTCTTTTTCTTTATTGAAGCGAGACAATCTCGTTTGCATCCATCGGTTTAAGTTTGTTCTAGTATTTGGTTTTCGTGAACTTAATTTCCTGTGTCAGTGTATGTGCTAACATGATTTTGAAAATTGTTAACAGAAAGTACGTTAACTGATTGCACTTCTATTCTTGTCTTGTTCTCCTTTGAACGCGTCTCTCACCGCTTCTCGCTTTCAAAATATAACTCGCTCAAGCTTCTAGCCTTTCACGTTCAATAGCTAGGATATACAAATGTTGTTGGTTTGAGTTTGACTTTGATTTGTTAAATTATTTGAATTTACTTGTATGATATCTGTTGATTCCTGTTTTTTCTTGTGAGATATTATAGAACTTCATTCCTGGAAGAGAACCACTGAGCTGCTGATTAACACACGCTCATCTGTTTTTTCTGCTCTCGATAGTTTTCTGTATACTCACTGCTGGTGCTTCTTAAATGATGACTTATCTTTTACTCTCGCAGTCACTTAATGTGCACATACCAGCTCGTCATCCGGCTTCTTTCCCAGAGTTGGAACTACCTACCCTTCTGCAGGTACTTTTTGTTATAACTTTGTCAATGTGTTTGCTATGTAAGCTCTCCTCACCTCTTTTTTAAGGATTTTATTCTCCTTAGGGTAGTGCAATACCAAGTTCGTGTTTCACTTAGAGCTCTCCTTTTGCTTGTTTTTCATAATTGAATGACCGCTTGCCATTTTCTTATTCTTATATTCATCTTTCATTGTAATGGGTTAAGGAGTTCAGAAATTATTAATTTTTGGAAAGTCATGTTTTACATTTAATTGTTTTATCGATTTAGAAAAATAGTAAAACTATTGGATAGTATTTCGATTAACATGAGCATCAACTATTAAATGTTTTTCTCTCGTTTTTCAGTCTGCGGCACTTGTATCTGTTGGGCTGCTTTATGAAGGATCAGCACACCCCCAAACAATGCAATTTTTTCTGGTGAACCCTCACTCAATTTGTTGCTTCTTTTTATTTTTTTTAATTTTATGTTTCTGCAGATAGTATGCTGAATATGTTGTCCTTTTTGTCAATTAACACATTTATACATTGTTTCACGTTTCTGTTACTTGTGCTTGGAACCTGGATCTTAATAATTCAACGCATCTGGATCATTAATTAAGCACGTGAATGGTTTGGTTAATGCATCATTATCTGGCTGCTCGTTGCTCTCTCTCTCTCTCTCTTTCTACCACGTTTGTCCTACCTCCTTAGGTTAAAAATATGAGAGGTAATGGGGGAAATGGAGGTCTTTCTTCTTTCTGGTACTCGTCTTTTGACACGTCATATGTAAGAGTGTATCTCTTGCTGACTCCCTCCGTCCCGGGAAGATAATCCCACTTTGACTTTGATTGTCACCTTGATTGAACTTTGACTAAGACTTTGACTATCCTAATAAAATCTAATTTTTTATTGATAGTATTCTAGGTGGTGCATCAATACAACTTTTAGAATATCATTAGGATCATTATATTTTTACAATTGTTTGGTCAAAATTCAATCAAGTTGACCACCAAGGTCAAAGTGAGACTCTCTGACGGAGGGAGTATATCCTTTTTTTGTTTTTTTAGCCCAAATAATAAGTTGAATTTACCAAGTTAGCCTAAGAAGTGATCCGAAATCCGGACTATCTAAAAACTTGATAGTGCCACCCACGAAACAGAGTGAAACTTGTTCTATTTCTTGGCCAAATTATGTGTACCCTAGCAAAATGGGTTTTGCTAACTGTGGCACTTGTTATGGTTTCCAGTTGGGAACTTTGATGACATTTGTAATCAACATTAATGAGTTGAAGATTGTTTCCAGTGCCACATATTTCCACTTGCAGATCCTTAACAAATGTCATGTGGGCAGTTGTCAATATCCAAGAACTTCTTGCTGAAGTTAGAGCGTTGATGCCAAATTTTGCCATTAATCCATAGCTACTTTATACGCTCCATGGTACATCTTAAGAGCATTATCTTATTTGATTTTCTACCTAAAACCCAAAGTAATAGTGAAATGTCTTAATTTCCCGGTTGAAGGAATTTGATGTGAGTTTCTTTCAATTATGTTATGCTGTTCCTCCTTCATGGCATGTATGCTTACAAGTCCTTATTGTTTCTTGATGCAACTACTACTCTTTGTTAGTTAGATGAAATGTCAGCAAACTATAATATCTTCCTATGCTGTACAGGCCGAGATAGGGCGTAGAAGTGGAGGAGATAATGTACTTGAAAGGGAGGGCTATGCACTTTCTGCAGGATTTTCATTAGGGCTTGTTGCCTTAGGTACGACTCTTGGGCTGACAAAATTTGTGAAGTTTTTGTTCGTTTCTAACAAATAGTTTTTAAATGAAGGACATGGCGTAGACGAAGTTAGTTTCATGGATAATTTGATCGACAGGTTGTTTCAATATGTTGGTGGCAAAGAAATTCACAATGTAAATGCTGTTGTTTAATATGTTTTCACTGATACAGATTTAATTTACGAAGGTAATTTAACCGAAATTGGGAGCTTGATGCATGTTTTATTGCTCATTTTTTCTTCAGGAAAGACCCTTTCTATTGACCCCATCAGCTGATGAAACAACTCGTGGTACTGGGCAGGTTTGCAATCTTAGTAAGATGCTTATCTTTCTTGTTACACTGGATACTTTTACATACTCTTAATGGGTGCTGTTTTATTTTAGATGATGGATGGGACCCAGATCAATATTGATGTGACTGCGCCTGGCGCTACCATTGCTTTGGCTCTAATTTACTTAAAGGTAACCTTTAGTATGATGTGTTTAGACTTCTGATGTTATTTGACCTTTTACTGCGTGTCTCAAGCTATTGACCATTGCGATGTTGAATAGACCTGTATTCTAATAAAGCTCCATTGTCATTGCAGACAGATTCAGAAATGATCCTGTCCAGGCTATGTATCCCACATACCCGTTTTGATCTTCAATATGTGAGGCCTGACTTCATAATGCTGCGTGTCATTGCTCGGAATTTGATAATGTGGAGCAGGTAGCGGATTTAAGTTATATGTGCATATGCCTATTGTTGCTTCCAGGTTTTCACCCAATATATTTGTGTATAGGATTCGTCCATCGGAAGATTGGATCCAGGCCCAAATTCCCAAAATTATCTTAAATGGCGTCACATGTCTCAGTGATGAGACAAGTGATGTCGATGACATGGACACTGATGCATTTGTTCAGGCATATGTTAATATAGTGGCGGGAGCATGTATTTCACTCGGTAAGTCACAACAACCCCAATGCCTTTATATATTTACTGTAGACTGACTACATGACTATAGCAGTTGGTCCGTATCCTAATAGTTTCCAACATGTTTTGCTTGGAGTAGAGGTAGAATTGGTATACCAAAATAAGATTCCTTTCCTGTCTTTTATGTGGAATCTTATAGTGATTTATACATTATAGGGTTGAGGTTTGCGGGAACGAAAGATGAAAGTGCAAAGGAGCTTCTTTATGGTTATGCAGTTTCCTTTCTCAATGAGGTGGGTAAACTGCTAGTTTTAGTAACATGTTAGCTTATAGCTTCAGCTTTTTCCTTTTTTTTTTTTTTTTTTTTTTTGCAGATAAAGCCTGTTTCTGTTAAAATTATGCGTACCTTTCCCAGAGGATTGTCCCACTATGTTGATCGGGGCACATTAGAGACATGCCTTCACTTAATTGTTCTTTCCTTGTCTGTGGTTAGTAGATGTTGATATATTCATTGTCTCATTATGCTTTTGTACATTCAAATTGCCCTGAAATATCTGACACTTGCAATTTGCAAGAACAGGTTATGGCTGGTACCGGGCATCTGGAGACTTTTAGATTGCTAAGATATCTCCGCTCTCGAAATTCTGCTGATGGACAAGTTAACTACGGTACTCAAATGGCTGTAAGTTCTATTTATGTATTTATGTATTTGGGTTCAGCATTATACTCTATTATGAAGAAGGTTAATAGTTTATGGGTCATGGAGTGAAGACTCTTCAACTCTTACGAGTGTATAGTGTTTGTTTTAAACATGGAAAATCCATCTTCCGCTTATTTTTTAAAAAAAGTTTTGCTCAACCGCTCTGTTTGTCCGTGGTAGACTTTAATGATTGCTATTTTAATCTCTTACTAAACCCTTTCCATTTAACAAGTCAAACAGTTAACGATCTTAGCTTCCTACTATACCCATCCTTTTATAGTAATACAGTAAATTTATAATAGCAAATTTCTAATTCGTAAAGGAAATATCTCCAACGCTTAGGTAGAATATGCATTCTCATCTCTGTATAGATTCCATGAAGCACAATGTTATGTCTTTTGGTCTCTTGATGACATATTACGTATAAGACCAAAGCTACATAATATTCTGAGTGATATTGGAGTGCAAATTTAAATCTTAGTTAGATTTTTATATTTGGATATGATCACACAGGCCCTGCCCCGCCATTAGGAGCTAAAATATAATGCAAATTTATTAATGAGCTCTTTATGGTGTCAAAATACCAGTGTGAATTTGCGCTTCTTGTTGTGATTTTGTAAACAGTTATATATTGAACAATAAAAAAATCTGAACCTTGATTGATTGTCCTAAGGCTTCTAGTTCGTCTAGCTGTCAAGGCTGCTCAACATCTTGTTTAGGACTTCTGGCTAATAGCAATGTTTCTTTAAAACAATTTTATTCATTTCTCATATTAACTGTTTGGGTTGTCTTGCTCAATTGATACGTCAAATCTTTATTAATCATAACTATTTAAGGAATTAAGGATGCAATGTGGATCCTAATGGCCACTCATTGTATTATTAGTACTATATCACACCTAACTATCCGGGAAGCTTTAAACTTGGACATTAGCCAACAGATTATGCTGCATGACGTAGGTTTTGTTTTTCATGCATATGGGATGCTTATACCTTGAATGCATAACAATAAGATGTGTTTATGCATACTTGTTTGGGTGACAAAGTAAAGTTCAATTACGATGCCAAGTCCCTTAGTTTTTTCCTTCTTTAAATTCCTTTCCACAATCTTTTACAAGTATATGCTTCTTCTTGCCTCTGGTTTTTATAAAACGGTTGACAACTTTATACTCCATCGGTCCAAGTAGAAGAGGTGGAGTTTAGTCATATACACAAATGAAAGAAAGTGGCTGATAATGGAATATTTTTCTAAAGTGTGCTCAAATTATTTTAATTCAAAACCAGGAAAACATTTGATTCAAACTAGTTGGGAAAAGAATGTTTGTATAGACGGTTGAAAAGAGGAGGCCCATAGAGGAATTTTACTCTTCCAAGTGGGACGGCCCAAAAAGGAATACCCACCTTTTCAAGTGGATTTAGTGCCTCGCAAGTGCATGTGTCAGTTTAGCGAAAGTGCAACTATGAGGGCCCACCGGGACTTTGATTAATTGTTGGTTCGCCCCTGGTTATACTTCATCTCAATGTTCTTATGTGACGATTTTTTTTGCCGGTTTAAAATTATATCCTTCTAACTTTCAGTTTGAAATTTTGAGGTTATTATATTGAAATGGATGCACCCTTTTCAGGTAAGCTTAGCTATTGGTTTCTTGTTCCTTGGTGGTGGAATGCGTAGTTTTTCGACTAGCAACAGTTCTATTGCTGCTTTACTGATGACCCTTTATCCACGTTTACCTACTGGACCAAACGATAATCGGTGTCACCTTCAGGTTCTGGTTCTCTCTCTCTCTCTCTCGCTCGTTCTCTCTCGAACACACACACACACATAAAGAGAAGGAAAAACAGTGTGCAAGTGTGGAATACTTACCTAGGTGGTCCCTGACTTATAGTAAGCCCCCCATTTCAAGTTTAACAACACCATTTTGTTTCATGATTTCCCCATGATTTCTCAGATTTGATTGTTTCCTATTCAAATATTGTGAAATGTGATTGCTTCTCTGATAGAAGGTTGCTCTCTGAAATATGAGTGCATATGCATTAGCTTAGAAGATATTCCATGTAATAGGGTGCAAGCATTTGGGGATAGCTTAACCACTTTTGTTGTCCTAACAGTATAACCCTGAGATGGGTATTGTAATTTACCACGAGAATTTAGGTCCCTTGAAGAATGAAGTTTAAAGCATTTTCCTTCAGAGCTGTGCAGATATTCTCTCTCTAGCCTTGAAATTTTTAATTCTAGGTTTTTGCTTCTTCACCCTTCCCTCCAACCAAGTGGTTTGCTTATAAATCATCATCCATTGTGTCAGTTTCTTTTTCATTGTTGTTTTGATCTATTTTCCCCAGGCATTCAGACATTTCTATGTCCTTGCTACGGAAGCTCGCTGGGTGCAAACAATTGATGTAGACACAGGATTACCAGTTTATGTTCCTGTTGAAGTCACAATCAAGGAAACTGAACTATATGCAGAGACAAGCTTTTGTGAGGTCACCCCATGTATTCTTCCAGAACGTGCTCTTGTAAGTTACTAAATATGGTTTTATGCTGAAACCAGCGTTCTTGGGTAGGCTCGGTACTGTGCACTTATTCCACTTATTACACTCTGCACTTATGTTAGCATGCCTATCTATGTGGGGGCAACTTGCCAAACTGGTATTAGTTTTGACTTGAACGAACATATAACTAAAGTCGTGTAGTTCAGTAGCTCCATAACATTCATCTGTTACACTTTTCCTCGAGTTAACTGCTTGTTTTAATATTGGCTGCAGTTGAAGACTCTCAGAGTTTGTGGTCCTCGATACTGGCCTCAGTCCATTGAGCTTAATCCTGAAGGTGGAGAAATTTTCATCCACTTTATGTTAACCACCAATTTTTTCTGTCTTGTTGGATGTCACGTCAACTGAAATCATATTTAAAGAAGTATGTTAGAATAACCGAGGGACAGAGGTCGTATATGGAGATTGCCTGCTAATTCTAATTGTTGATATTCTACAGATAAACCTTGGTGGAAGTCTGCAGATAAGAATGATCCGTTCAATTCTGGTATCCTCTTTATCAAACGGAAAGTCGCAGCTTGTTCATACGTGGATGACCCTATAGGAAGCCAGTCATTGCTTTCACGCGCAATGCACAAGGTTTAAGTTCAATTACATTTACATATTGTACTTCACTATTCTTATATTTCATAATGTTTGGTTAAAATTCAATGTTTTGGATACAGGTTTTTGGTGTAGCAAGTCTGAGAGATTGTGCTCCAAGCAACAACGATGATAGTGCTGCAATCAATGTTAATCAGCTGATTAACACCTTCTCATCTGATCCAAGCCTAATTGCTTTTGCTCAACTTTGCTGTGATCCTTCTTGGAATAACAGGTACTTGGAAAAGTGGACAACTCAACACACACACACTTCCTCAACCATATGGCAAGACTTTGTGGATGCTAACTTGAATTTTGGTTGCTTAACATGCTTGTAGATCCGACGTCGATTTCAAAGAATTCTGCTTGCAAGTGTTGTTCGAGTGCGTGAGCAAGGACAGGCCAGCCCTTTTACAGGTTAAGTTTCTTTTGTTGCAAGGATGATTTTATTTTCGTTGTTAAAATTTATGTACATTGTTGGGCTCCTCCACCACGTCATTAGCCTTAGGTGTATGACAAACCAAAAGGGAACCTGCATCAAAATTGGAAACAAGGCTAAACTGATAATTTGGTCACCGAACTATATTTGTTTTCCAAATGTGGTCACTGGTTTTTGTTTTATTTGAAATGTCATCACCCTACTTCAATTTTTTTTTTTTTGGGGGGGGCAATATCCTCACTCTTTTAATGCAAACGTCAATTATATAACGAATGTTGGTCATGAGCCATCACATAACTAACAAGTTCTTAGCTGGTCCATCACTGGAATAAACTTTAATCTAACAAGCTTTTTTGGGCATAAAGTTCCCAATACACACTCATCTTCTACCTCAGGTCAATCTGGTCATCTTTGGTCAATCGTGGTCAACTTTTGTCAATCACCAAGGTTTAGGCTTCCAAAATCCAGTTAAATCAAACTTTTCCTATTCTCCAACAATTAAAGATGATATCCATTGGAGTCTCTAATTAAGACTCCAGAAACCCCCCCCCCATATTAGTTGTCATTCGATCTCTTCGACCCAGATGCCGTTCAATCCTTCTGATCGAGATGCCCATGTTCACAAATGACAATCTCGATTGAACTCCAGTTTGATGGATTAGGGGGGAGGAGTGGCTGGGGTAGGGTAGAGCGAAGTGGCTGGGGTGAGGTAGAAGAAGGGGGTGGGAACGGAGGGGATGGGATGGAATTGGTGGGAGAAGGGTGTGATGGAGGTGGGGCGTCGGAATGTTGGAAGATGGACGGAGGAGGTGGGGAAAATGGGTAGGGTCGCAGGAGAAGAATGTTGACGAAAGGGGAGAGAGATGGAAATTTGGGAGGGGGCAGACAGGGGGGGGGGGGTGATGAAGATATGCAAGAAACAGAGGTTGGTGAGAGAGATAGAATGGGGGGGGGGGGGGGCGATGGAGGAGTATGCTAGGTAAAGGAAGGGGGAGTTGAAAAGAAAAATGGGAAAGAAGGCCGGTGTGTGTTTGGTGGATGAGGTCCAGGACACGTTATGTTTTTTTTTTTTTTTTTCTATGTTCACTTCTATATCCATTAGATATAACTGAACCCATTAAATATTTAATGAAGTGGTAGTCGTGTGACCAGCAACCGTTAGATAATTGACGGTAGCTCACACTGCAGCCGTGGTCACTCAAGTCTGTTGCTTGACAAGCGTATTTTATTCTAAGAACATTTTCATTCTTACATATTTACTGACATGGTAAGCTTTATGCAGGTGTACTTGTCTTTATATACAACTATAGGGTCTATGGGGGATCAGGTTACATGTGGTACCTCCAATTTAAACGATTCGGTGTTTCTCTCTAGCATGAAGGTATGTATGGCTATCTTGTCTTTCACTCTGAATTGTCTCATCTTAGCAAGGTGGTTTTTTTTCTTGCCTAAACACTGCGTTCCTGGATGCATGTATTGCTTCATAATCGTTGGTACTGTTTCGTTTTTCTCAGAAGGTTTTAGAATAAACAGCAGCAGTTAAGCACAACCTTTTATTTTACTCCCTCCATCCCAAAATGATCTTCTCATTTGGCATTTTTCATTGTCCCAAAAAATTCTTCACATTTCTACAACCTAGGCTTAGAAATGCCCTAAAGAAAACATACTAGTGAATCAAGTGTTCATATCCTTAAAAAGTTTGAATAGTCAAATGCGAAGATCATTTTGGGACGGAGGGAGTATTAAATTATGGGAGATGGCGAAGCGTCTGGTATTGATAATTGCGAC
Organism: Campanula takesimana; assembly: GCA_026119855.1. Lineage (NCBI taxonomy): Eukaryota > Viridiplantae > Streptophyta > Magnoliopsida > Asterales > Campanulaceae > Campanula > Campanula takesimana. The sequence goes on from JAOWBW010000231.1 coordinate 378,582, forward strand.
CTTTGTCCAAAATTAAGTGTTACCCTATTTCATACTTGGATGGCCGAAAACAATTATCCTCTTTTCTTTCATAGAAAGTTCTTATTTCTTCAATCCAACATTGTTTATATAATCTAATTGAGAAGAATAAAACCAGATCCTAATGATTAGAAACCACTAGAGGATAATATGAGGGTATTAGAGTAAAAACAAAGGATTAATATTTTCCTAAAATCCGTGTAAAAGGGATGGATAGAGGAAAAGGATTTATGGTTTCCCATAAATCTTGTAATAAAAAATTGCCATGTCCTTGGTTTAGGTTACATTAGAAAGTGCTTTTTCAGACTCATTGTAGTACTCTCCATCCAAAATATGATTTTTTTTTTTTTTTTTTTCCCAAGTCCCCCTTCCTTTCGAGAGTCTGCCGTCTAACTGCATGGTGTAACGAGGGATCGTGGAAGAAACAAGTGGGCATCCGACATACAAAAAGTTCACGCCCTTCCTTTACTTGTGTCGAGGACTTGGAAGACGAAGAATCTTCGAAAAATGACATCGCAGTTGCTTCAAATGACCACGTCCGAATTTCTCCCCCCCCCCCCCCCCCGAGGGGGGGGGTGTCATATCAAGCATTAGCTCTCCCTTAAAAGGAGGTAATCCAGCCAGCTCCACTTTGGCAATGGAAGGCTTTGATTTGGCATAGGACTTGGCTCTAGCCCACTTTATAGGTTGCCCGAAATGAATATCTAGATTTATGGATTTATCGCTTCAGCCTACCTTGCCTTTCATATTCCGATTGAACACAAGTCTATCTTTTTACCAAAGAAATTTTATACACCCTCTCCCAAAATGAAATTCTTCAGGATTGTGCGAGAGAAAATTTAATGGGTTCCTATTGAGTAGACACTTAATACTCCCTCTGTCCCGGAAAGTTAGTCCCTCTTTTTTCGTTGTTCCTATGAGTGAACTTTGAGCAATAATTTAGGCTACTTTTAGTTATCTAAATGAGAATCTAAAAATTGGTATTGATAGTATTTATAATGGTGTATCAATAACAATTTGTAAATTTTCATTAGGATAATTAATAATAGCCTAAATTATTGCTCAAAATTCATTCGTAATAACCAAAAAAAAAAAAAAAAGAGGGACTATCTTTCAGGGACAGCGGGAGTATTAAATTGTGGGTATCAAAGGAGGTTAAGACAGACTTGAATGTTTTCTTAGAACTCTTTAATGTCAATCATCATTCTTACTTTGGGATGAGGTAGTTCAAATTTTAACCAAAACAATGGATGTTCTAGTATCACTATTAATTTTATAAACAATTGAAGGTTAGGGGCTTCAACCTTGTTCCTGCAACTTTCTAAAACAAACATGTAAAGTATATTTGTAGAACCTTCTGTTCCCCCTAATATAATGCTCTGCTATGATATTTGGACTAGATAGAATTTTACTCCCTCAGTCCCTAAATGAGTGTCCAAATTTCATTTTAAGGGACCCTGAAAATCTCAACTTTTTGAACAATTTGGTAACAACGATTCATATATAATCCTGTAATCTCCTTTCCAAACCTTTAGTTTTTCATGTATAAAGAAACCGGTGAAATTTTTTTCGAAAAAAAACGTTTAGGGAGAAAGTTATGTTAAAAAAAGACACTCATTTAGGGACAAAAATTTCTTGAAAATGGACACTCATTTAGGGACAGAGGGAGTAGTTTTTTTTATCCATGCCATTTCAAAGTTCAATGAGGAAAACTCTTCCTTTATTTGTACTACCTCTGTCCAAAAAAAAGAAAAAAACAAACTTAAATTTACTCTTGACCAAGAGCAAAGTTGAAAGCTTTTCCGACATTCATTTTGGGACGAAAGGAGTGGATGGTATTCCCTCCGTCCAAAGATACATGTTCATATTTTGTCAATACGTTTAACTTTAACTTCCTTGTATCTTATTCAATTAGCTCTGAAAGTACACAGTTTCTGCTGATTTTCTTTTTAATGACACAATGCTTCTCCCCCCCCCCCCCCCCCCCCAAAATCAATAACACAACGTTCTTGCAATGTGAAAGTAACTTTAGAAAACAAGGATTTTTTTTCGTAAAGATCTAGAATCCGGACCCTAGAACATGTCTTACTCCATCTTCCCATAATAAATGTGGCATTTGACTAGTCAACGTTTTTAAGAAATGTGCTTTACTTGCTTGTACATTGTGCAACGGTTTCCTTATCTAGAAACGCGGTATTTATTTTGGTACGAATTAAAAAAGAAAGTCTGACATTTATAAATAGGGAGTACTAGATATAGCTAGAACTTGTAGATCATTATTCTCACACAAAAGAAGCATAGAACTGTGGTGGGAAAAGAGTAAAGAAAGCATCAAAATTAGAAATAACTTGATAAGCTAACATTGTTAAAAAGTGCAATTAATATTACGAATTTGATATACTGTTTCTGGAAATTTGATTATAACCCTCCTCTTGCAGCTTGCCTTAGCCTACAGTGAAGCTCTAGTAAATGGGAGACTGAGCTGTTCAAGGGGTGGCATAATTCAATCAACGTTTCTAAGCTCACTCAGAAGGCGGATAGAAGAGCTGCTAAATTATCCTCCCTTCTTAAAGGATGATCTGTCTAATTACTTAACTTCAGGGAGATGGCCCGATTGTGAAGAGGATTCAAGGTCCACTGTTCTTTCTTGGTATCTTCAGTGGTATGGTGTTGCATCACCATCAATACTTAAATCAACTGCGGAGAAATTGAAGTCGATTAAAGCACCCTCTTTGGTTCCCCTTTTGTGTCTGTTATTGCCGGGAACTCATATTAATGCGATTATTGAGATTGACAAGCTTCGATCCTCTTCTTCAATAGTTCGGTAGCTGAGGTCAAATGTTGGTAGATTTATTTTCCTGCCGCCTCGTTCTTCTTTAATTTATTCTGTCTGCAAATGGACTTGGATTTTCATATGCTATGTAATTATAAACTTTGAAGCATCTTTTGTGCTGTATATTATGTAACATCACAGATTTTGTATTATTTATCATTCTTTGTTATAGAACAATATTTCAAACAATCTATCAAAACTTTGTGTGTTAAATGTCATGAATTTCAGGGTATTAACTGAAAGTATCACAAGAAGCAACGGAGAGAGCAAATTAGTACTAGTACCAAATCCAACCTCTGGACTTATACTAGTTTGACGACTTCATTTACTGATTCCCATTTGTAAGCATATACTCTCTCTGTTGGTAGATTTATTTTCCTGCCGCCTCGTTCTTCTTTTGTTTTATGCACATATAAGCCATAGGCAAAATTACTACACACTGTCTCATAGGTGTACTTTTTTTTCATTCCGTCCCAAAATAGAAACTTTTGATTGAAACAATCCAAGTTTATGACATTTCATATCAAGTATTGGCTAGAGTTGCAAAGTTTTCTTAAAATCGAGTGCTTTAATCTTCTTTCATTTCTAGGGAAAAACAAACTTGCTTTCAAAAAATAAAAAAAGAGAAAGAAAATCAAAGGTTGGGGGATATAAAGTTAAGCAATCCGGGCTAGACACATTAGGGTTTGGAGCATTCTTGTTGAACCAATTATCATATCCTCCTTTGCATGACACAAATGTTTTGTCCCTCTTGATAGACACAATTGACGCTACAGCCTACAGTTATAAATTCCGTCCCGTTCCGGTATGTTCCAGCTGAAAAGCTGTTATATCAACCCATTTTAAAGATTTTTTTAAAAAAAAATTATGTTGATGATTATTCTTCAAAAACAATGTTACATCGATTTTGGACGAGAAAATAGGAGGTTACAATAAGGTTTTAGTTGGTATATTTCTGATATGTATCTATTACACGGTGCACCGGTGCGTTTCGAAACAGATACGTCCCGTTCCAGTAACAAAAACCTATGCGACAACCAAAACTGTATTTATAACTATGATCGACTTCCCTCTATGAAGAACCTGTTGGGGATAGTTTTATCCGTACCCTACCATGTAGCTCATGCTCATTCCCTTCGGGTTTTCTCCTAGTATATAATTCACCTGACAAAAAAATGTTTACAATATCATGGAACAAAAATAAATAAACTGGCAACTCGAGTTTGAATACTTGTAGCATTGATGGGGCCTACTGACACAAAAATCCAAATAAAATGTAATTCATACTACTACAAGATATAACTCATGAATGATCGACAAAATTTAACATACGTATTATAAAATGTGACTCATGTTACGGTAAAATGTCATTTTGATGTACTACAGTCAAATTTTGTGCAAACAATTACACTCATGTATATAAAACGTTATTTTTCAAATATTACTTTCTTTCTAAAAAATAAAATTAAAATACTCTAGTTCTTTTATTCTGCAAAAATTCTATTCCATTTCAGTTTTCAAAAAAAATAATATTAAAATACTCTACTTCTTTTATTCTGCAAAATACTATTACAATTCAATATAAAGACAATTACAATTAGTTATAATTAATGTTACACGTAATAATAATTAGTATTACAGTTGAAAAATAAGCAAAATAAATATATTTTTTTAAAACATGTGTTACATTTACTTATAAACAATGTTAGTTATAAGTAAAACAGCTGTTGCATTTAGTTAGAGTAAATATTATAGTACTTTTGACGGACGATTTTTTTTTAAATACCCGGTCATGGGTCGACCCGTCTTTACTATGAGAAGGGTCTTAGCTGTACTCACAAGAAACTAACTTATTTTTTTGAATAAATAATGGATCTCAGAGTTATCTTTAATAGCCAAATTTTAGTTTGAGACTTGAGTATTAGGTTTTTTTTTTAAAAAAAAAAAAAAAACGTGAGAGTTGAGACTTGGAGCAATTACAAACATTTAGAGCCCTAATAAGGCTAATGGGGCGCAACTGAATTAACTCATAATTTTAGGGTTTATGCCTTAAAACTGCGAACAGTAAATTGTTTTTGGTTGATATATAGTTCCTGTTGAATCGTTTTAGTTGGAGTCCATTTCTTATCATAATGCATATGCTTTCCTTTCTATTGAATGTTTAATTCATTGCTTCTTTACTTAGAAAAATGTTTAATGTGGTTGAGATTTTACATAAATTAAGAAGGCTTTTCCATATCCAATCCAACATCTTTAGGCCTGAATCTAGATTGAACAAACATACTGTATTGTACTCACTCCGCTCCACTTGAATTGTGACAAATTTCTATTTTGAGTGTCGTATTCAAATTATGACAACCTAAAAATGAAAGTGTTTTATTTAATTAGACCCACATTCACACTCACAACAACTTTCCACTCATTATCCTCATGTTACAAAGAACTGATTAACGAGCTTCTGAAAAGTGGTATTTACAAAACATATGTACATTAAAAAAAAATAAAAAATAAAAAAAAATGTGAAGGTCATTTGAGACTGAGGGAGTAATATTTTTTCTTACCACAGATCTGCCATCTGAAAAAGTTGTATTTACAAAACATATAAAGAAAAGAAGAAGAAAAAAGTTGTGCAATTCACAACAGATCTTAAGATAATTAACTCATCTAGGAGCAAAAATGGGAAACAATATTCTCAATCACCCCTTAACTGCAAATGCGACATATACGAGTCATGTGCAGATGAATAGGGAAATGAAGATGAGATTAGAAATTCTTTATTGCTTCTATTTACGAATTGGTAAGGAACAATTTGATCCAACCAACAAGACAGAGAAGCCCATCACTCTGTATATATACACCATTTACACAATAAATTAATCACTACTTAAAAATTCATAAAATAAGCTATAAATATAATAATTAAAAACATATGCAAAATATAAATCAACATAACCAGATCTTGAGCATCAAAACCTCATAGTATAAAATTTCAAACAGGACTCAGAAAATGAATCTGAAATGTTTTTAACCCTCATCTTTTGATTATCTAAAAAAAAAACCCTCATCTTTAACAAATCAAACGGTTCCAATTAACCACAATCACAAAGACACACACTAAAAACACACACCTCTCTACCTGGATTGGTAAAGTGTGTGTGTGTTATATAGAGAGGGAGAAAGAGAGAGATGGGTATGAATTCCGTGGATTGGGTGGGGGATATAAACGAATAAAAATCAGTCGTACAGTTTTTTTTTAGGATTAGTTTCAAATGGGAGGATGCCACCTGGTGTCACATTAGGCACCCAATTGAAATTTGATTCTAGAAACCTCCTACTTTTAATGAAACCAGTCGCTGCATGCCACCTTCACATTCTTTTTTTGATATCTCTCAAAATGACTTTTTACTTGTTTTTTCAATCTTAAAATGGGATGGATCTCAAAATATTTTTCTACCATTTATCATACCGTTTTAATTACTGTTTATAGTTTGTACCATTATAAAACTACATAGTAACTATATTCATATTCAGAAACGAAGACAAATTTTACGGATAAAAAAAAAACGTTACACTTGTTATGAGGCACATACACAGAGAGCAAAAAAGGATAAAAATAACAATTGTTAGGGGATGGATACTAATTACAATTTGTAGTCGTGTTTATTTTCCTTTGTATTCCTTATACAATTGTACCCAAAATGTACACATGTTGCAGATCCTTAACCTGCCGCTATATCCAAAACAGACATCTGTATGATGATCCAAAAAAGAACTGAAAAAGCGCCAAAACACCAACACTAGGTGAAAGAAGCTCAATGGAAAATCAAAAAATGTAAAAAATCTCTAAAAGATTGGGAAAAATGAAAGTAAAAAATGGTTCGCGCGTGTTAAGAGCGAGAAATAATGCGTGTGTAGAGGAATTCATTCCATGTATCGGGCAATCCCGGGAGGCACCAATGGATGCAATCTGCATATGTGGCTGGATCGGCCTTCTGATCATCAGTTAGCATCTTGCCTTGACGTATGGTGTAGACAGATGTGTGTGCATCTTTCCGGTACTCGGACAAAGAAGTTATGTTTAGGAAGTGGACTGGCACTTTCATGGACTGGGTCACATTGGCTGCAGCTACAAAGAGGCGCCGGTCCGTCCCCACGCTAAATGGCATTGACATATTTGTAATTGGACTCGTCTCCAAAGCACATTTTATGCCTTCAGGGTTGTACCAATCCAGGCTCCTACCAAAAAAAATTATATTGCTTCTTTATTTAAAAATGTGACATTGTTAGACATGAAACTAGTTGAATTAGCATTGAAAATTTACTTGATATGAAGAGGAGACATGCTGCTGAAGAAAACTGTGGTCCGGTTCGGATCTACGTTTTCATCTACCCACTTGGACCATGTGTTTAGCACTCTTAAATATGCAGTCGGTCTATCGACTTCATCGTACTCCGTTGCTCCCTCATCAAACGATCCTCCTCTGTCCGATTAATGTATATATAAATTAAAGATTAAATCAATTTATATAATTTTCAAAATTAGAAATAATTGAACTTACAAGACTTTCATGGAGAAGGTGTTCATCCACCAAATATAGGTGTTGAAGACAAGGTAGTCCACTCCTTTCCAGTTGATGCCATGCTTGTTAATTGATTCAGGCATGATTATCCTATTTAATATGCTGTGCATGGTAGGATCATCTGAATTTGACTCCACCAAGAATGGGGCCCAGTAAAATTCCACTGTCGCATTATAATCCTGAAAAATAAAATAAAAAATAATAATAATAAAATAAAATAAAAACATCCAAGTTCGCAACTAACCTACCAGACGTGGGAACAATTAGTTTAAATTTTTATAAGCCACTCATTTCTGACCATTATTAGTGGCTGACATGCCATATCCAAAACCATAAAATTAGAAAACTTGTAATTCAAAAATTAAACAAGAAGAATGCATTTAGATAAGAAAGTACTCCCTCCGTCCCAAAATGATCTTCACGTTTGACTATTCAAGCTTTTTAAGGACATGAACACTTGCTTCACTAGCCATGTTGTGTCTATCCACTTTTAAGTTCAAATTGTAGAAATAGAAAAAACTTTTTGGGACAATGAAAAATAAGAAGTGACAAGATCATTTTGGGACAGAGGGAGTATATTAAATTGTGATATAATTCGTGGGGGAATTTTTTATGTCAGAAATTGATTATCAGATGAGCAACCTTTGGGTAAATTTTGACAATAACAAAATGCTACTAATAGTAGTGTACACCAATCAAGGCTTTTGTGCCGTTCTTTATATTTTATTCATCATTATGTTCCTTTAAAAGTAACTTTATGTCCGCACTTTTAAGTATTGTTTTACATCGTTTTAATGTCACATTTTTAAATAATGAAATATTTTCAATGCAATTTGAAATTGGTATAACCAACGAAAAAAATAATAATTCTCTCCGTTTTAAAATGTTGTTCTCCTTTTTTTTTTTTAGGTTACTACGAATGAACGTAATAATTGTAATTTAATTTAATTATCTTAATAAGTCAAATGTAACACTTATAATTCTGGGACTCAGATGGATTGAATGTTGACACTGTTTGATAAAATAAACAAGTTTATTAATACCTCAATTCGGAAAATAGAGAGTGAACCAATCTTGGTTAAGTTCTTTCTGCCTGGTGGAATGATAGATTGAGCCAAACAAACCATAGATTCCCATTGATTTCTATTCAGTGAATCCCCAACAAACATAAGCCTCTTGTTCCTCAATTTCTCAAGCAACAATTTTGCTTTAAACCTGATAAAATTCCACCACAAAATAAGAATCAATTACGTAATCCCTCCGTCCCAAAATGATTTTCACATTTGCCATTTTTTATTGTCTCATAAAGTTGTTCTCATTTCTACAATTTAGGCTTGAAAGTGCATAACAGAACATGTCTAGTGAAGCAAGTGTTCATATCCTTAGAAAGTTTGAATAGTCAAATGCGAAGATCAATTTAAGACGGATGGAGTATAATATTAACATATTTTTAATATTTGAATTAAATAAAGAATAATCTTACTTGGGCAAATTGCAATCTCTAGGTTGCCATCTCCAATTCTGATACAAAGAATCCTTTCTTCCATTCCTCATACAAGTCACCTGAGCAGTCAGAAACTCACATTCATCTTCACTATACAAAGGGTGGGTGACATTATCAAAAACCCATTGACCTGTGTAGAGATCACATTCTTCTGGGGGCAATTCAATTTCATCATCATCATCATCAACCCTTGATTCCAATGTTTCCGTCTCAACTATGGTTCTTGTGCTCATAGAAACAGCGATTTCCACGTCGTTTTTGGTCGTTTCTTGAGCTGGGTTTTCTGTTCTTGATTGATCTTGTTGAATTTCTTGTGGTTTAGGCCTTGAAAAAGGGAATTCGGCTATGGATTTTACATCTTCATTGTACATGAATACCCCAAAGAGGAAAACAGAGAAGACAATGACGAAAACAGAGATGCCGTTGTTTTTCCGGCCGCCGGACTGTTGTTTCATGGCGAGTGTGTAGGAGGAGAAGAGAGATGATTTCCGGCGAAGTGGCTGCATTAGAGAGAGTTAGAGGGAGAGAGATGGAAATACAGAGAAAGAAAAGTGCATATATGGAGACAGAGAGAGATAGAGAGATTAAGACTGACATATTTGTTTAAGTTGGAAGATTTGGTGAAGTGGGATTGTCTTCAAGAAACTGCTTCTTGGGTGGGCGGTGTAGGTTGTCTTTATCTGCAAACTCTTAATCTCCCCTGTTCTAACTACTTCCTTCAACCTCTTGTGTGTGTTTCTAATGTGTGTTTGTGTGTGTGAGAGAGAGAGAGGAGTGATTCCAAAGAAAGAAATAGAGGGGTTGGTCCTTGGATCGTTTTCAATACCAGTAATTGAGAGGTATAGTTTGTTTGTATTTTTTATTTTAAACGATGTGCACGCCAGAAAGAGACGATGAGAGGAATCGAACCTTAGCGCTCACTGACGGGAGCTATAGCTTGTTTGTTGTGAAGTGGTAAGAGGGCAGACTGAATGTAACTGTCTAACCAAATATAGAACTGAGATTCTTTCAACTGCTTACACAGCCAAGGGGCACATATATTTACAAGGCATGCTATATACAAGGCACCTGCAAATTACTAAACTACCCTTATATATATACTCAAAAAAAACCCAATTCCTTCACTTTCAAAAAAAACACTCCGTCCCTCCATCTCTCTCGCACACGACGCCGACGACCACCTTCTTCCGCCGCGTACAAAGACGACAACCACAAACAAAGAAGAAGAAGCTCCCCACCGTCGGTGGCAAGTCCGTTGCCGCCTCCTCTACCGCCGCTACACAGGTAACCTCAATTTATAACCCTAAATTTCAATTTCAAAAACTTGACTTTTATGCCAAAAATTCGCTCCTATAATGCTTAATTGTTGTCCTACATTGTTGTAATTGTGTTTTATTGCTTTATTTATTGTTTATTGTTCGAATTGGGTACGAATTTGTGGTTTTAAAAATCTGGAATTGTCGTCATTTATTTCGTGTGGTTTTACACGAGATCTTCTTATGGGTTTCGTATGAACTTTACACGAAATGTGGAAAACCATTTCATATGTCTTTACACGAGATTGTTTTCAACATTTCGTGTATAGGCATACGAGATTCTTCTCAACATTTCGTGTAAATCCACACGAAATGTAATCTGTAACTGAAAAAAAAAATTGTAAATTGATGATTTATTGTTGTAGATTGTTTGTAGCACTGTTTATTTGTGGAATTGTCGCTTATTTATTGTCTCTTATTTAATTTTTTTGTAGAGGCGTGAACGTTCGAATGCGTCTAATAGAAAGAGGAAGGCCGAGCAGGCAGCTTTGCGCACCAAAAAGAAGCATGACAAGAATGTCTTGCTTGATGTACAGACTGAGGATGTACGACAGGAGGAGCGTACAGGTGATGCCTCTTATGTTCCCGAGGCAGATGCGGAGTCGTCATCTTCTGATTCAGATGAGACGGAATCAGACGCTTCCGAGGGAGATGCGGAGGCACGAGCATCTGATGATGGTGATGAGGAGGAGGAGGAGGCACCTTTGAGGCCTCTCAGGAGGCATAGAGGGAGGCATAGGCCGCAGGGGGGAAGAAACCATGGGAGATTGAGAGCGACCCAGGTGGCGGCCCAGAGGTCTGTGAGCTGTTATACGGGTTCGGTCATCACCGAGCCCGAGAGATTTGGGGCAACCCCACTTGTCAGTCAGTGGTGAAGTTCCACGGGGAAGAAATTCACAATTGCGTATGCGTTCCTCCAAAATGAGAAGATTGATAATTACACATGGGCACTCAGGAATTTGCGCAGTCTTTTTCAACCTCCCCATATACCAATAGTTTTCTTCACTGATCGTGACTTGGCTTTCATTAATGCTGTCCAAACAGTATTTCCCGAGACCGCACACCATTTGTGTCGAAGGCATATCGAAGTCAATGTTAGAAAGAGAGCGTTGGCTAAAACTGGTAGCCCACAATTCGCAAAATCATTCATGAGGAAATTCAATGTAGCAATAGCAGCCGCTACTTGCGAAGAATGGAACACCCGTTGGGAACGGTTTCGTGAACGTTTCAACGCTTATCCTGATTTATTGAGCTACATCCGTGATACATGGATTACTCCATACTCTCCGAATATTCTGTCCATGCACGCGGATAAGTTACTACACTTCGGAACCCACACCATGAACAGGTCTGAGAGTGAGCATAGCAGGTTGAAGAAGGCCTTGGGAAGTACTTCTTCTACTTTTGACACAATCTTTAAAAAGGCTCATGAGATCATGGAAATCCAAATAACTAAAATCAAAGATAGTACGGAGAAATCAAATAGTAGAATTCCAAATGATATGAAGACTTGTAATCTCTATCACGACATATTGGGGCGAGTGTCAAATGTAGCCTTGAACATCATCAAAGAAGAGCGGACTCGTAGTGGGGATAATGTCATGGATCCCTCAGACTGTGGGTGTTACTTCAGGCGAACACATGGACTTCCATGTAGTCACGAGATTGCATGCATACGAAACTCTGGGGGACGGATTGAGTTGTCCTCGATTCATGCTTTTTGGAAGAAGTTGGACATTGAACTAGACAGCTGTCCAACTGAGCCTTCAATCAATAACAATTCTTTTGAAGCTATGTGGAATGAACAACAGAACGCGCCTGAACCAGTAAAGAGAAAGTTATTCCAAACGATAAATGAAGGGCTACATCCACAAACCAGAGATGCTTCTGAGCCAGATCATATTTCAAAGGCAAATAAACCACGGCCCACCAATTCCAGAATACTGTCAGATTGGGAGCATACTGACAGATATTTTGGAGTCCTCACTACACCACCATCCACTAGCAGCAGTCTAGATCTTCATTCATTGCATCAACCCAATCGTGGGAGTCAAACTCTTTGAAGTCCACGCCCAATCCGAAATCAGCTCCAAACAGTACACCATCTACCCCTACTACTTCTACGTCTCTTCCACCACTAGCTGCTTCAAGTCGTGGGAGAGGACGAGGACGGGGACGGGGTCGGGGTCGTGGAAAGGTAAATGGACAACTCAAAGTCACTAATCTGTATATTTCTGGCTATACTTTGTCGTTTATGCCTTTCATTGTCCCATTTATTGAAGGCATCACAGATGTGAGTGATGATGGACATTGTGGCTATAGAGCCGTAGCAGCGCAGATATACGGAAATGAGGACATGTGGCATCAAGTGCGGCCAGATTGTTGCATTGAGCTGCATAGTCGCCGCGCGCTTTATCAGAGAGTTATACCTTGGAGAACTGTAGACGAGCTCTACAATCGCATTGCTTGTTATACCTTCCCGGCTCCTGAATATAATTATATGATACTCCCAGAGCTAGGGCACATCATTGCCACGGGGTATAATGTGGTGTCTATCTCGTACACGCAAATCAGTGGCTTCACATGCCTTCCAGTGACTGTACCACAAGGAACAGGACCACCCACAGACACACTTGTGTTGGGACATGTGGGAAACCATTTTATATTGGTATGATACTTTAATTGGGGCTTTAATTCGTTATATTTAACTATCTTATTTAAATTCGTTATATTTAACTATCTTATTTAAATTCGTTATATTGAACTATTTTATTACTTTTGCAGCTGCACATGTCAAATAATGATTACCCAATACCTTCACCAGCGATATATTGGGAGAATGAACGTGAACCAAGCGCAAGTAACCTGGTCATGCCATACAGAGCCCGAATAGACACATTCAATTGACTCTCAAATGCGGCGAACGAAGCAAGAATTGCAAGAAATAAGCCATAGTATGTGTGTATCATGTATTGGTTTTTGAATCATCCAGTTTGTATGACATTTGTTTGTTTGGATGTTTGGATGTATGAATTATGCATCAGCCTTGTTAAAAACTGTTTATTTCGTGTTTATTTAGGTGAAATGCATGTTGTCATTTCGTGTAAAAGTTGGTGAAATGCACTATTATATTTCGTGTACAATTGGGTGAAACTCAACACATGATTTCGTGTATAAACAGGCGAAACAAACAACTTCAACCTTTTCCATATTTCGTGTAAACCTGTGCGAAAAAAACCCTATTATTTCGTAAGAGAGTACACGAAACACGCGTATCTGGGTAAGGGCATTTTTGGCATTACTGTGTCTTGTAAACAATGGTGCCTTGTATTTAGAATTCACCACAGCGAAGGTAAGAAGCCAATAATGACATTCTCTCCACTCTCCAAATATTGACTTTGGAATTTTCTAATTTCAATTTCAATTTCACACCTCGTTATGACTCTAATTAAATATTTTTGTCTCAAAAAAATGTTAGATAGACAGTATTTTTCTAATAAAAAATTATATAATTGCTTGTAGGTGTAGATATATTGGTACTCCATTTGATTTTTTTTAGCGATAGTACTTCATTTGTTAATGTATAATTTATGTTTTATTTTTGGTAATTGCTTTTAGAGTCTTAACTTTAAATTCCGAACAAGAATCGTGAAATACTACTTCCCGTCCCAAAATGAATCGGAGTAAATATAATATATTCAAACAAAATACATTCGATATACTATATAGTCATTGCATTTCAATATACTATATAGTCAATTTTACTTTGGTGGCAAATTCGATTAAAGTTTGAGCAAACATTAATAAAATTTTGATTATACTTTTGAATATTATAATATTAATTGGTATTATTATTAATGGGGTATTAACAATATTTTTTTAATTTTTTTTGAAATATAATTAAATATTCATAATTTTTTATTAAAACTTAATTATAATTAAAATTAAAATTATTTTTCTGGTATGAGCGGAGAATGACAAAAACTTGTGTGAAAACACCATGACCCGTCTCATAGTAGAGACGGGTCATGGATCCGGGTTATTGGTATGTTTATGACCCACGGCCTGGACACATGACCCGCGGGCAAAAAATTAATTAAAGTTTTCTTTTTTAGTTTTTATATTTTTATTTTAGTGTTTTTCAGTTTGCCAAAAGTAATAGTTACTATAACTAAATGTAACAAACGTGTTACTTATATGTAACAGTTTGTATATATATAAACAGAAAAGTAAAAGTTTTTTTTTTATGTTTTTCTTTATTTGCCAGAAGTAATACTTATTATAACTAAAATGTAACGAACATGTTACTTATATGTAACAGTGTTTATACATAATTATAACTCATATGTATAGAAAAGTAATAATTCAACCCTTTACACTTTAGAACTAAAAACACTTGTGTTAGTAACATTGTAAAAATAAGAAAGTAACAATTTTTTATAAATGAATGTTACATTGTACTTGTATAATAATATGTTTTAAATAGTAAGTTACAATGAGTTCAATTTATCATGATACATGTAAAAGTATTACATTATTTATAGAAATATATTACAATTTCATCTACTAAAGTATTACATTTACTTGTACAAATAGTTACATTCATGTATATAAGTTGTTATTGTTCAAATGTTACTTTCTTTCAAAAAATAAAATCAAAATACTCAACAACAAAAAAAAAAACATCTGCAAAAACACTATTACATTTCAGTATAACGATAATTACATTTATTTATTGTTAGTGTTACACGTATTTATAGTTAGTATTACAGTTGAAAGATGAGTTTTTTTTTATTTTATAAAACTGGTGTTACGTTTACTTATAAACAATGTTACTTTACAAGTAATACGGTTGTTACATTTAGTTATACTAAGTATTACTTTTGGCAAACGAAAAAAACTGCCAAAAAAATTAATATAAAAACTAAATAAAATAAAATAAATTGTTTTCTGGGAAAAAATAAATTGGTCCATGGGCAGTGGCGGATCTACACCGAAAAGTTTGATGTTGCCTATTCTTTTAAAAAAAAGATGCGGAACTAAAATTCATTATGTTTACAATTATAAATATAATAGGCTTCAATATGTCAACATTATATTAAACAAACACAATTAACAATTGATGTTTCCTAGGATTCATCTTTTGAAAATAAGTTAAAATCTCATCCTCACTAATAGTCATAAATACATTTCTTTCTACAAAAGTTACCAATCGGTCATTTAACCATTCATCCCCCATCTTAGACCTGAAATTGCTCTTCACATGCTTCATAGCTCAAAAGACCCGCTCAACACTTGCGGTTGGTCTTTTCGTAAACGCAAAGTCAAATGATTTTCCTTAAGAAATTGATAGTATGCATATCAACAATCAAATGAGTGGTTCTACCCATTACCCAACCCCCAACTAGAAAAAAAAATGAAATCAATTTTAGATTTTAGGGTTTACCTTTGATTGGACAATCTCTTCTTGTTTTCTTGAGGCGGCTGCGGAGGGGGAGCATTTCCTTCCATCCGGCGATGGTGGCGGTGGTTGTGACAACCACTGTGGGCGGGCGGCGCCGGCGGTGAGTGAGGGAGCGGCGGCGATTGGGCGAGCGAGAGTCGAGAGCGAGAAAGGCGAGAGCGAGGGTCTGTTGTTATGTTCCCTGCTCGTATTCTTTTTCCCAGTTAATGCGTTTCTAATTACTGAGTTTTTTTTTAAATATTAAACACCCAAAACGACGTCGTTTTGCCAAAAAAAAAATAAAACATTGCCTGGGCAATGGCAGGCAAAGGAGTAGATCCGCTCATGTCCATGGGTCGCTGCCGCGTGGTAAATTTTGAGTGGAGGATGGGTTGGGAGCGGAGGATGTTGTACACAAGTCATAGATCGACCCGTCTCTTCTATGAGACGGATCTAGGTGTTCTCACAAGAGACCACCTGACTCCTTGAAAGGATCATAACAGTGACAAACTGTAAATGGATCCGACCGACAGGGCAACATGGACAGTTGAAGGAATTGGTTCATCTACCCAAAAAAAAAGGAATTGGTTCATAAATTTTTTATCGCCTCGGGTAGGGTCCAGAAGTTGCACCATGTTGGTATTGCTTTGCGTTTATAAGCTTTTACTGCTGCAGAGTTTACTTTAAATAGATACTCCATCCGTCCCAATTTAAACTTAAAAAAAAAAAATTAGGTTTAAAAATTTAGAAAAAGGTGATGTGTTATGAGTGTAGATGATTTGATAGGAGAGAGAAAATGAGGTAGGAAATAGTTAGTGGGTAATTGTTGTGAGTATGACATGTGGGGCACACAAATAAAGAAGTATAAAAAAACTTTCTTTTTTAGGTTTTGAAGTTTAAAATGGGACAACCAAAATGGAGATTTTTGAAGTTTAAAATAAGACGGAGGGAGTATTCAGATTGACAGATTTATTGCTTGGATTATTATGTTTAATCAATTAGTTATTATGTAGGACAGCCTGGGCCTTTTTTTCGAGTTGGTTTTGAGGGAAACTAGTTCCTCCATAAATTATAAAAAGTCCATTTTTTAACCCTTTAAAGCTTAAACCCTAAATCCTAAACTTTAACCCTTATAAAAGCATGATTTTTTATAACTTATGGAGAAACTAGTTTCCCCAAAAAGATTCTCTTTCTTTTATCCAATTATATTCATGTTATTTTTTTTTTCATTTGACTGAGACTTAAAGCTTCCATTGCCTCGGAATGGAGTTCACATTATCATATATCACGAGCTTCATACCATCACAAAAATGTAAAGAAGGTTAATAATAGTCAAATCACTCAAAAAAAAAAAAAAAAATCACATTTTTTTTTTTACAAGCTAGTTACATTTCATTCAAGGAAATTGCCATTGTGTCACAAACTCCTATTAAGGATATTACAGATCTATTACCTAGTCTAGTACGATTCCATATTGGAGTTTCACCACGTCAGAACCTATTACAGCGAATGAAACTGCGTCTTCAGAAATCTCTCATAGACGTCCTGCGCCTGGGAGTCGAACCTGCGACCTACACCTTAGTGGAAGCCTTACTCACACACCCGGATACCATTGGGCCAAAAGGCCCTTCGTAATTCACAAAATTTTGAACACAAACATTGTGATATCCCCCATCCCACATCGGAAATATGTGGGAATTGAGTGTGCTATATAGAAGGCCCATACACTCTTACTAAGCATCAAATCATCCATTGGACTTTTGGAGGCCTGTGATGGGCTGTGGTTGACCCAATTGAGGAGATGCTTGGTGGGCTAGTGTATGGTACCTATGTGGCGGGTCGGGTCTGCAGACTCGGGTCGTTACAAATGGTATCAGAGCGGAACCCCGGCCTTAAGGCTTGCGAGCTAGCCCGGGGGTACGATCTGGGTATTGATTGACCTTGCCAGGGACGGCAAGGGTTTGAGTGGGGGAGATTGTGATATCCCCCATCCCACATCGGAAATATGTGGGAATTGAGTGTGCTATATAGAAGGCTCATACACTCCTACTAAGCATCAAATCATCCATTGGACTTTTGGAGGCCTGTGATGGGCTATGGTTGACCCAATTGAGGAGATGCTTGGTGGGCTAGTGTATGGTACCTATGTGGCGGGTCGGGTGCGGACTCGGGTCGTTACAAACATAATTGCCAGTGATTAATTAGTTGACTTATTGATGAGTATGGGAGCTTACAAATATAATAACTATTTAATTGTAAGCTTCCTTTTTTTTTTCTCTTAAAAAAAAGAGCTAACAAATATAATACTTTATGAATGAGAACAAGATTATTCAAACTTTACTATATATGAAATAAATCAACTAAAAACCTTAAACTGAGATATACAAAAAAAAAAAAAAACCTTAAACTGTGACTGATGGGAGTACTTGCTTTGTCTCAAAATAAATTATTATTTTTAAGAAAGTAGAGGAGGGGGAGAGGGAATACTAGGTGAAAAAATGTACTCCTATGGAGTAGGGGTGTCAGTGGTTCGGTTTGAACCGCGGTTCGAGACCGAACCGAACCAAACCGTATGGTTTGGTTCGGTTTCTACACACCAGTGGTTCGGCTACGGTCTTGAAAATCAATAAACCGTGTGGTTCGGTTCAGCTCACGGTTTCACCACTGAAGTCGAACCAAACCGAACCAAACCGAGCGAAACCGAACTGTTCAAACCGAACCGATGAACTGAACCGAGGAACCGAACCACTAAACCGAACCAGGTAACTGTTGGACCGTTGATATTTTACCTATGTTAATTATCCACCGTTCATTTTAGGGAAACCCTATTTTCATTATTCACGTTTAAAACTTTCAAGTTTCAATTCATTTAGTTTCAGCGGCGCTGCTCTACGACTCTCGACTCCATTCTTCCTCTCCCCATCGCTTCCGTCTTCCTCCGCCTCCACCTTCCTCCATCTCAAGTGTCTCAAGCGTCCCTGCTCTGCGTCTCTCAAGTCAGAACCCTATTCAATTAGTTGAACTGAATCGATTTCGTCACTCTCTTTTCCGGCTAGGTGCAAGTCGGAACCCTAAACGTGATCGGTGTTTGCTTGACTATTGATCTCACTTTTCCCGGTAATTCAATCTTGTTTATTCTGTTTATTTTGGTGATTTACAATTAAAGTTTCTTAATTTCTTACATTACTCTTCAATTCGTTGTTTTCTAGGGCTTGCAACTTCCAAACGATCTTCTGATTTCAGCCATGGATGCTGACAAGAACTGCACTATACGATTTCTTCAACTTACATACTTGTGATTGGCCATTGAAATTGTTACTATTATTGTTCTGCCTTCTGGTTCTGATCAGTTTCTATACTTCTTGTTAATTTAATTATGTTCAGTGCGGTTTGGGCCGCGGATGGGTACAGTGCGGTTTGGGCCGCGGATGGGTACAGTACGGTTTGGGCTGCGGTTTTAATTGTGTTCAACTTCTATTAGTTTTAATTGTGTTTAAGTACAGTGCGGTTTGGGACGCGGTTTGGGACGCGGTTTGAACCGCGGTTCAGACCGCGGTCTGAACCGATATATCAAACCACGGTTTAAGCTGAACCGAACCGAACCATTGTGGTTTGGTTTAGTTCGGTTTGGAGTTTTCGCCGGTTCAGCTCGGTTTGAGATTTTCTCAAACCGATGACTAGCGGTTCGGTCTCTAAAACCGCTCAAACCGAGCTAAACCGGACCGTTTACACCCCTACCCCTACTATGGAGTAATTTTTTTGCAAACAAATGAAAAAGGTGTTAAACAGACATTTTTTAAAAGCAATTTTGTACTACAATTTCCCGCATATTCTTTTATTTAGGTATCACAATTAAAATGAAGTAATTTGGAAATAAAAATAAAATCTACCTAACTATAGTTAAGATGGGTTTAAAGGCAATTGTGTCAAAAATTGAATTATTTAATATAAATAAATAAATGCAATTGTGCCAAAAATTGGATAATTTTAATAGATATTAATAATTTAACCTGTGTAAAATAAAAACTAAATTACTACTCCCTCTGTCCCCAAATGATTGTCTAATTTTATTTTAGGATAGTCTGAAAATCTCTATTTTTTTATACAATTCTTTTCTGGCGAGACACCGGAATGATTTTAATTAAATTATCCAGAATATTTTTTTTAGAAAACATTAATTTTTTTCCTAAAAAAAGCAATGACCTACCTAACAAGTACTTGTACTTCATCTTCGATTTTCCTTTTCTTAAATTTCTAAATCAAAGTAACTTATCTTTCTTTATCTCCCAACAACCAAGAAAAAACGAACTACC
Source organism: Campanula takesimana (assembly GCA_026119855.1). Taxonomy (NCBI): domain Eukaryota; kingdom Viridiplantae; phylum Streptophyta; class Magnoliopsida; order Asterales; family Campanulaceae; genus Campanula; species Campanula takesimana. The sequence continues at coordinate 398,589 of JAOWBW010000231.1, forward strand.
ATTGATAGATAATTAAGAATGTTTTAGAGTATGATTAACAAGTTTGGATAACAAAAATTTGAGAATAATAGTTAACTTTGTGTGGGAGGAAAGTATAGACCAAGGAACCTTATTTTTCTGCAGTGAGCCTTTAACAGCCCACTTCTTTTGGCTGTATTTATTTCATGGGGACTATATTGGAGTATATTGCTGGGTTTCCAAGCTAAGGAAACTACGTACGCAATATCAAGCAAAGAGTGGGTTTGAAGACCTAGTTTGCTACTTCTTCATTCCAGACAATGATACACTGTAACTTAGAATTCTGTCTTAGTCTAAATTTAGGACGCACTTTACACTTCGCATCGGTCACTGAGAGATGAGGAGCCTTAAAGTTTTGTCCAGCTCACCCAACTGATTGATTTAGCTCTTGGGTCGAACCGGGTGGTTCGGTGCAGTTCGGGTGAAGGTGGTGCAGCCCGGTCCGATTACGTGATGGAGCGGTTAGGCCGCGGGTCGAAATCTGGTGCGTGGGTAGGTTCGGTGAATGTGGATTGTGCTCGTTCAAGTAGACTCGGATCGGTTACGGGCGGAGCACCCGTTCGCGTAGGGATGGAGCGGTTCGCTGAATCTGCTCCCTCCGTCAGGTGCGATAGGATGGCCCAGATTCACCCGATCAGAATTAATTGTGACTATTCACAGAAAGGTCACCAGAACTCTTTGAAATCTATATAATGCCCCCCAAATCTGTCATTTCAATTCACACCAAGCATTCATGTATCCAATACTCAGTTAAAGAGCATATTGAAGCCTTCTCTCCCTCATTTCCAAAGTTCAGAAGTTCTAAACACTCATTGTTCACAGATTTTCTGATTTGAAGTGATTCTATCAGAATTTTTTTATTTTATTTTTTTTTAAAAAAAGAAGATTGCCAAGAAACCGTAAGCACCAGAGCGGGGCAAAATCTTCCCACAAAAATTGTGTCATCACAAGACTCGACTTCGTGCTTAATAGTCAAAACCTGACGCAATGTGGAATTTATAAATACTAACAGTGGTGAAGTCAAAAAAATTGGCCAAAGGGTCAAGATTGCTTGGGAAAAAATATACTTATCATATAGAAACTTGAAATAGAAGGGGGTCAAAAGGATATCATTGTTCAAAGTTTATAAAAAATAAAGGGGGTCAAAATAGACAAAAATACTATTTTAGTGTACTTTTTTTAAAAAAAATTAAAGTATTAAAATGTCATTTTCCAAAAATCATAGGGGTGGAGTGGCCCCTTTTCTTCTACTTGGCTCTGCCAGTGAATACCAATGATCGTTGATCATTGTCCGAAACAATACCGGATTATATATGTTGAGAGATTTTTTTCTTCCAACAAATTTATAACATGGAAGCATACCTTCATTAGTTGTAACAAAAAACTTAAACAAATCCTGAAAAGATTGAGCGGAAGCCTTTAAAGTGCGAGAACAATTTTCTAATGACAAATTCTTGCGTGAGGCAGCCGCACCATGTGCGGCGGTTCCGCTGCTTCTCGCGTCTTCTTGCTCCGCTACATCCGACCGTTGGATCCAGCCCTCCCACTTCCCAGATCGTGACACGTGCCTTCCCTAAAAAAAAAAAAACTCCAATAACTTTAAAATGCTATATCTTGAGATTTATAACTCAGAAAAAAAAATACAGTTGTGTTCGTCTCGACGAGACGAATAAAACTACATAGGTCATGATATGGTTTGATTTTTTTTATTAAAAAAAAAATTTTTTTACACATAAAAAGTTTGAGCTGCTCATCAGCTAAGATGTAACACTCTGTTCTGATAAAAGTAACAGTTTCATCTTCAAAAAGTAACACTTTTCACAATAAAATGTAACAACAATTTTACAAGAAAATTTAAATTGTTTGATAGTTTTTGTGGTTAGAAAAAGTAATATTTGAAGTGTAACAAAGTGAATATATAATTATAATTTTCTATATAGATGAATGTAACATTTTTATTTGGTAAATGTTACTTTTCTTTAAAAAAAGAGTAAAAAAAATCATATATATAACCGAGTTTCATTTCAATTGTTACTTTCTCAATAAAAAAATTGTTACATTTCAGATATAATGCTACATTTAAGAATATAAATTGTTACAATTGAGAAAAAAAATGTTACATTCATTTTTTATTAAATGTAACATTAGTTTAGTTTGTCAATCTTATGTTGATTTTGAAAAAAATTGTGTTACATTTGAAAAAAATTGTGTTACATTCCTTTATAAAAAGTGTGACATTAGTTTAGTTATCAATCTTTATGTTATCTTTAATCTATTGCAGCAAAATTGTGGTAGTTTTTTTTTTAAAAAAAAGTGTTACATTTGAAAGAAAAAAGTGTTACATTTCGTTATAATAAGTTACTTTTGTTGGGAGGAAAAAAAGTTTTGGGTGGCAAAAAAAAAAAAAAAGAGGCTCACCTGGCGCCGTCGCACGGTGCGGCGGTTGCACAGGAGACCTCCTCTTTTCTAATTGATATGTATACTCCGTTTTTTAAATTTCTCAATTGAAGGGCTATGATTGTTTGGAGTGGATGCGTTCAATTAGGGACCCTACCTCTATATATACTTATGATGCACACGTTAGGAAGAGTCATATCCGTTAAGATAAAAGAATGTATCCATTTAGTATTAAGAAATAGACCCCTCATCTATTTCTAGATACAACTAGTTCATAGCCCGTTGAAATTCGACGGGAATAATAAAACTAATTAATTAAGAAAATCTTATGCAAAAAATTTTCATACCGAAAGAGAAGGATAGAGAAAGTTAGTGTTAAAACTATATTAATATTTCACATAAAATAGCAAACTAACAGAAAGGCAATCATGAAAATCACTAATAATTGTGTATACTTGTGACTTTTTAAAATTACAATTCATCAATTATAAAAGCATCAACATAAATTTGGTAATTGCTCAAAAGTAACACCCATACGTTAAACGCACGTCAACAAACTTATGAGTTTTTAAAATTACAATTGGCTATTATTTGAATAATCCAGTTGACAGTCTCTTCATAGTTCTATTGTGCAACTCAAGAAGTTTGCAGGCTTGCAGCCACCCTATAATTACTCTTAAGTAAGCTAATTGGTGAAACTCTCGTATATCTAATAACACAAATTCATCCACATGAAAAAAGTTTTGCCTTCTTTACTCAGTATCTCCTCAGTTGGAAAACCCAATATAAATGCAAAGCCAAGCACAACCCGATATAAATGCAAAGCCAAACTCCTATCCTATGATGAGCTGATGCTTTTCGGTAAAATCAAAAGAAGATATGTATACTGAAGCATTGCCGACATGAACATGTGAAAGGTTTGAGTATTCTGGTCTATTAAAGCTGTTACCCAGACAAATTTTGACTTGTGTGAGGTTCAAACACAACATTCCATATCGTCATTACTCAGTTACTGCAAAATCTAGTACAATAAAACCAATATTCGTAAACTTAGTAAAATACATAATTGTTTGTGGCTATATAGAAAGATTTGCTATACCTTAAACAGAAATGTGTACAACACCTTACTGAGATGGAAGTATTGTTTATCTAATGCACCATAAGTTTGAGAACTTACATGATAAACTAATTTCAGAACACTCAAAAAAAGTACAAAATTCATAATTATCTCTTATCTATTATGCAATGAATTTACAACGATCAGTGTACAAAAAGCTATCGGTCACTGTACAAAAAGCCAATATTGGACTTACAGCACTACAACGCAGATTTGGTGAATACTGGAGCAGCCTTGATACAAGATCAACTGCTTCGGGAGGCATTCGCTTGTGAAATATCTAGAAATCACATACCAAATTAGACTGTATCTCATCTATTTTCCCACATCCCAGAAAAGATATTCCCTCAGTCCCAAAATTAATGTTCAAATTTGCTCTTGATCAAGAGTGCATTTGGACAATCATTTTGAAACGGATGTCGTAGTTAATAAATGAAACGAATAACACAACTCGGGATGTTTAAAGGTTCATACCTTATGCCACGGATGAGCTTTAATCTGAGGAAACTTAAATTCAGTATAATTTGGAAGTAGTGTACCTTTAAAGGTTCATACCTTATGCCACGTTCATTTGAGAGGAAAAAAAGTTTTGGGTGGCAAAAAAAAAAAAAAAAAGGAGGCTCACCTGGCGCCGTCGCACGGTGCGGCGGTTGCACGGGAGACCTCCTCTTTTCTAATTGATATGTATACTCCGTTTTTTAATTTCTCAATTGAAGGGATATGATTGTTTGGAGTGGATGCGTTCAATTAGGGACCCTACCTCTATATATACTTATGATGCACACGTTAGGAAGAGTCACATCCGTTAAGATAAAAGAATGTATCCATTTAGTATTAAGAAATAGACCCCTCATCTATTTCTAGATACAATATGGTCTCTTCACATTTTGTATGGAGTTGGTCTCCTGCAAAACGTGTTTTTCCTAATGGTTTGGAAAAACGTGTTTTTCAAAACCTACAGAAGCCTTTATACTGATATCCAGAAGGCTTTATACTAATATCCAGGACTCTTCTGGCTATCACTTTCAAAGGTTCTGGCTGTCAATCTCATATCTAGAAGGCTTTATTTGATATCCAGAACCAGAGAACCCTTCTGGCTATCACTTTCAAATGTTCTGGCTATCACTTTCAAAGGTTCTGTCTATCAATTTCAAAGGTTCTGCTATCAATCTCATATCCAGAAGGCTTTATATTGATATCCAGACCCATCTGGCTATCACTTTCAAAGGTTCTGGCTATCAATCTCATATTCAGAAGCCTTTTATATTGATATCCAAAACCAGAGAACCCTTCTGGCTATCACTTTCAAAGGTTCTGGCTATCAATTTCAAATGTTCTGCTATCAATCTCATATCCAGGAGGCTTTATATTGATATCCAGACCCATCTGGCTATCACTTTCAAAGGTTCTGGCTATCAATCTCATATCCAGAAGCCTTTATATTGATATCCAGAACCGTTGAGAAGTTCTGATTATTTACAAAAATGCCACCGCGTTTTTTTTTAAAACACGTTTTTCCTAAGTGTTTGGAAAAACGCGTTTTTCCCAAAATTTTGCGTTTTGTAATAAACCTAATATTTTCACTTAAGGCTCCCTAACTTTATTAAATCACTTTAACTAGGACCATATGACTTTATAATAATATGTATAATGCGATTAACATGTAGTGCACACATGTTTGCGTGCCTAAATACTTATTATTGTGTACCCCCTCTGTCTTTTTAAATTGTTCACATTTTTCCGTTTTGGATATCCTATTTGATTGTTTACACTCCAGAAAAATTTGTATTATATTTATGCAACGAGACACACTTGTCAAACTCAGTACAACAACTATCTCACTCACTTTCCAACCCCACACACAAATCACATCATACTTTTCATACTCACAACACCACTCAACTAGTAATATTAAACACTTTTCCGTAAAACTCGTACTTTTCTTATATTGAGCTCGAACTTGTACATAAATATAATACATCGAGTAATTGCGTGTCATATTAATCAAAGTATGCTGGATTTACAATCGTTACAGCCAAAAAATATCATCACATTATTTATCATATATATATATATATATATATATATATATATATATATATATATATATATATATATATATATATATATATCATACAAACACTTTTGTACACACACTTTTGTATTTGTTTGTACATGTTTGTACATAACTCGTAGCCATCATACAAATTTGTTGAATTTGTACACACACAATGTTCAGATGAACATACCCATTTGTAAATGTTCGGATGAACATACTCGAATGAATCCACACTTTTGTTTGTACACATTTGTATACTCACACTTATATATATATATATATATATATATATATGGTCGTGCTCCTGTGAGAACCTAAATATAGTGAGAACTTGGATACATTAGGTTTTTACCTAATGTATCCAATGGTTCACTTGGATACATTAGGTTTTTACCTAATTGGTTCACTTGGATACATTAGGTAAAAACTAATGTATCCAATGGTTTACTTGGATACATTGGATACATTACTTGGATACATTTGATACATTAGGTTTTTACCTAATGTATCCAAGTTCTCACGGTTTTCACGATATTTAGGTTTTCATTTGAGCGCACACACACACACACACACACATATATATATATATATATATAGGGTCGCGCTCCTGTGAGAACTATTTTAAATGAGAACCGTGAGAACTAATCATAACTGTTTGATTAAATACAAAATCAAGGGTCTAGATTATAGATACATTGGATACACTTGGATATAGTAGCTAATTTTCAAAAACACAATTGGATACATTAGTTTTTAACCTACTGTATCCAAGTGCAATACTTTGATACAGTACTTACGGTTCTCACGTAATTGTGGTTCTCATTTGAGCACCTACCTATATATATATACTCATTTCATACTCACAACACCTACTTTTCAAACAACTTTTTGATAATAAAATATTATTATTCTTTAATCTCCGTATCGGGACCAAGAATCCTATTTCGGGTGGGACGTAGGGAGTATTGATAGTTCAATGACCAAAATATAAGTTTGACCTTATTTGATGATAAACGGACCGGAACGACCCAGCCCGTTTGCCTGTACGGACTGGATCAGCAAATCGGGCTTGGGCCCGTCCGTCTCGTCGGCCATCACCACGCGGTATGATAGATGCACCTGCTTGAAGCTGACGCAGGACACCCAAGCAATTACAAATGACACACACAGTTCACCATTTTTACCAATTGAATTATTCGCCATGCTCGCCAAATTCTTTCAAAAGGGCACTAATCAATCCCAGGTAATCCTCCATTAATGGATCACGGATTTTGTTTTGTCTCGTTCTCTTTTTTTTTTTTTTTTTTTTTCTGATTTCATCGTGATTCGCTTTGTTTCTGAGAAAATCGACAAGACAATGGAAATCAAAAACGAAATTTAGCTGTAATCTTACACTACTTACCTTAATTATCCCACTTGTGAGCCTTATGGCCCAACTTTTATTGAACTATGAAAATCTTTGTTAAATATAAAAGCTGAATTCGATTAACTAATTTGTGATCAGTCATGTTTCGTGAGGAAGAGAAATGAATCTGATTTTAGTTGCTTTTTGGGTCACGGTGCAATTTAGTTGGAATCTTCTTCATTTAGAGTATAAAGCAGATACAAGGACTGAGTGAACGGATTATCATTTGATTTAGGGATAGAGAAATTGGTACCCATGACTTCCATGTGAATGTATCATATTATGCCCTAGGATACTGTGTGTTGAACTTGCACATTTACTAAGAGTTAGTTTTGATCCTAGCTCTGAAATTAAAACCGTTGTTACAATTTTTTCAACTAATATGTTTAGGTTTCCAATATACGCTCGCAGATTATCCATTCTGGACTACGTAGAAATTGCAATTTGTCTGGAAGACATAAGCCAGTGTGAGTTTAGTTTTGCTTTCTCAAAGATAATATCTTATGTGCAGACTCCTAGATTTCCATGCATTTGGAAAATGGTTGGATTCTTCAGTTAAGGGAGTACTTATTTGAGCTTGAAAATGCTGCATTTTTTGCAGTTTCTGTGGAGTTGTTAATCAGGAGATTTGATTAAAAATACAGAAGAGAAATATGCGATAGCAATTCCTTAATTGGGAAGGAGGAGGGGGGTTGTGGGCTCAAATTTACTCTTTTGTTTTCAGAAAGTTGGAGTTAGGGGGACCAAGGACTGGCCTATGATATAATCTGACATGCATACCCTAAATAAGGAAATAATATTAGTGCAATTTTACACTTTTTTTCTCGAAAAGTTTGGCTAGTCAACCGTGATGTATTATTGGAGGAATGTAGTAAATTATTGTATCTTAGTCGCTTCATCCTGATTTCTGTGCCTATTAGTATAGGTATGTTGTGGCTAATCCAGAAGGAAAGCTGCATCAGGTCTTCCCAATAGTCTTTCTGATTGGAGATAGAACTCGTGTGATCTTTAGAATGGTAAGGTGAAAAAATGCTGAGCGTGGTTCTCACTTTGAAGGACTTTATTTTGTTTGATCATTATTGGTGAAAACCCCTCCCGAGATTCAAGATACAACTTGATGGTGAGGAGGAGGATGAAGATATACCGCTAAAGGTGTTTTGGTACTAGGATGAGCGAGAACATGCCTGCTATTTATTATCTAGCATAAAAAGGAGCACATATTAGCTATATCTGAACTCTCTCTTAATCGCTCTTTCTCTTGGTTTAGTACGTGCAAGGTTGTATTAGCAGTCCATTATGAGAGTTTCTTCTTTCTGCTTGACTTTGTACGTTTGGTAAGAAATGCTTTAGTTTTTCGACAATTGCAGGATGGGAGATAAGCCTATTTCAGAAACTGAATAATATTCTTACTCTTTTCCTTTCTTTTTATGCGGAATGTAGTGTGGACAGACACATTCCAATTCCTCATTAATTTTCCAGCGCTGATTCCGATTCAGTACATATTTTACCCAGTTATGGGGTTCTAATCAACGTGGCCGTATAGTTCAGTTTACCTTGTTTTTCATTATCATTTAAAAGTGATAGCTTGATCACTTGGAGATTGGGATTAATTTGAGCAGAAGTTTTTGTTTCTTCTTTTTGCTTGAACGCGAATTGTTTACTCCAGAAGTTACTAAAGTTTTGGACAAATTTGGAGGATTTGAGTTGGCATCTAGCCTAGGTTCTTTTTCTGTTTGTTCAACATCTTGAATGTCCCATCTGTCAGTTCAAGCTGTTTCAGAAAATATCACGTGTCAATCTGTTGCAGAAGTTGATGGCCTGTAATTTTTGAGACCCCTGCTGGTAGTATAACTCTTTATCTGATGGGCGTAAAAAGTTCACATCTTACTTCCCCCACCCCCCTTTACTGTTCTGTTGTACTATTTGTTTTTCTTGCTAATGCTCTTCCAATTGTGGTTTTTTGTTGTTTTTACATTTTGGCTTTTTCATTTTCATCTCATTAGGTACATTAGTGTTTGCTCATCTTACCAGAATAGACATGTAGAACATGTTTGCTTAGTCAGAATAAGACAAAAAACATTCATTATCATCTTTCACTTCCTTGTATTGTTTAATCATTCTTTGAGATATTGTTGTTTATAGCTAATGTCTTATTCCTTCACCGTTGCCTCAAAAATGATTTTTTTTACTTTAGTTGTCTATTACTGCTCTTTGTAGTGTGCTTCTGTTCTTTCGGACGTTTACTCCTTCTGTGAAACAGGAAAGAAGTACAGAAGAAATGTTGGACCCGCGTGTTGCTGTTCATTATGGGATCCCAGCTACTGCATCAATCCTTGCTTTTGACTCCATTCAAAACCTCTTGGCCATAGGCACATTGTAAGATTAATATATATATATATATATATTTTTTTTTTTTTTTTTTTTCTAATGGTGAACAAATCATTTGGCTTTCCTGATCCTGTCTCATGTAGTCATGTGGAGATGAAATAGTACAGGCCATGTTCATGCAGGATCCTTTTCTTCTTGGGTCAAGATACCAGTGATTAAATTTCACAGTTTACTTGGATGGTTTGGTCAAATCAAAGCTGGTTTCTGGGACAAGTGTAGAACTATACAAAATTGTGGATATGAATTCTCGCTTGAGTTCTTTTTCTCTTAAACTGATTTTGCATTAGCTGTCTGTCTATTCCAAAGTTCATTGAGATTATGCACTTAACATCACTATGATTCTCTCAGCCATATAATATAAATGGCTTTTCTGGTATGCTCTGCACAAGATTACCCCCACCCATCATTTATAGATCCTAAAATGTTCTAATGTCCATTATAATCATGCTTCTGTCTTCGAATGTTCACACGCACACGCACACACGCGCGCACCAGCCGTTGTTTTGTCTCGTGGATTGCACTACCCCCACCGATATAATATCTACATGAATGCAGACACACAGAAGCCTACCCTCTCTATTGTATTTGTAGGCTTCACACTCGCAAAAGCTATCAGACTGTACTACTTCAGTATAATTGAGTACATGGAGCCACTGATAAATGGGTATCTCCTTCTAAAATTTAAGCAAAGTGACACAGAATGAGATTGAATTGTTAGCCGACCCCAAATCATTTTGGGACTAATGCTTTGTTGTTATTGTTATTGTTGTTGTTGTACTAAGTAGTATTTATTGCTGTCTCAACTCCTTAATCTTTTGCCAGAAATAAACTTGTTTGGTCATCAAGTTTCTTCTTTTCTTATTGCAGGGATGGCAGAATAAAAATAATCGGTGGCGATAACATAGAAGGCCTTTTTATATCTCCTAAGCAATTGCCTTTCAAAAACTTAGAGGTTTGTGTGTTTTTCATAATCAAGTTATGTCATTCCTTTTTCAGTTTCAACTTCCAGATAAATCCGCTCCATAACCAGTGTCATGTTTCGTATCAGAGAAATTAATAGTCAAACACTCAAGCTCTCTACGGATTTAACCTAAAACTGACTCGTGTAGGACAAAGTAATCCTCAAATGAGATGCTCATTTGGTTATTGAGTCAGTATGAAATGCATTAACTATATACTGTGTAGTTAATTATGTTTAGATATTTGTGCCGTGTGATCTTTCTGGTTTTATCCATGATGCGCTGCCGTTTTCTTTTTCATTCTCGTGTCCTCAAATGTGATTAGCATAAGCAATGTTCAAGTATATGGATATGGTTTTCGTTCTATTGGAAGTATGATCTTCTCTCTTCACAAACAGATTATCCACAGAGACTAGGATGTAAGTAATAACATATGCGGAAGAAGAAATGTACGCTTTTAGTTATAGTTTTGCTTAATTTATGTTATTCACTATCGTTTTCCATACCCATGAAGAAAGTTTTTGATTGCCTGCATGCATGGAAATGTGTTTATATAATATATACGGAGTATATATATTTGTTATTAAGACGCTTGTATAGTTGTATGTTAACTCTTCCTTTTCTTCCCTTTCAGTTTCTACAGAACCAAGGTTTTCTCGTGAGTGTCTCAAATGACAATGAAATTCAGGTAGGACTTTCCATTAGCTTTGTAGTTCATGAGGTGAAATTCTTGAAACCTGCCATGGTGCTATTTACGAGATTCGTCCCTCGTTATGCTTGCTGTATCAGTCTCAATCTATATTTCGTAGCTAAAGACCATTTTATTCTTGCAGGTGTGGGATCTGGAAAAGAGGCATTTAGCTTCCACTTTACGTTGGGAGTCAAACATAAGTGCTTTTTCAGTAATATATGGCACCCATTACATGTAAATTACAGTGAATTGACTGTTATACTAAGAATCATTGCTACTTGACTGAGAGTGGAAGTGGTAACTCCCTTTTGGCCTCAACTCTTAATTGTATTCAGGTATATTGGAGATGAGTATGGGTTTTTGTCCGTGTTGAAGTATGACACTGATCAGGCAAAACTCCTGCACCTGGCCTACCACATTCCTGCAGATCTAATTGCTGGTAAGGCCCTATTACTTGTTGGTTACTGTTAAATGCTAACATCTTTGAGTGATTAATTATGCGTGACTTCTCTTTTAACATTTTCTCTTAATGCGTGTTGGCTCCTCAATATTGTTGTAACAAAGAATCTGTTATTATCTTTTGGGTGGTTTCAGTGAGAGAAAAGAAAGAGGCCAGGTGGAGGGAGCCAAATGGACCAACTCCCCCTCCCCCTTAAATAAAATGTAGCATGGAGTATATTATAGAGGGGTTTAAATTGGATGAATGAAACATTCAAGGGTCTATAGAATGAAACAGGACGTTGGTTTTCATCCTGCTGATTCATGTTACCAAGCACGTGTATTAGAATAAAATCCCAGGATTTGGCAGCAAGAAAAAAGAAACAACTGGGTGTGTGGACAAAGACATATTGATTGTCAAGGATGACCGACCATTTGGAGTTTTTGCTCTTTGTTTAATGTCTAAACTCCAAATCAATTGCTTTCCCACTCAACTTCCAACTTCTGTGGAGAATCCAAGGCCATAAAATCTCTTCCATGTTTGCGCATGGGCCCCTCCCCCCTTTCCCTTGCCCGAGAAGATTCTCAACCAATATTTTTCTTACTAACCAGAATTTTCAGGGAATAGCTCGTCTGATACATGTAATTATATATAGAGATATATACTTATACATACATAAAAAAAAATATACATATAAATATATGAATTAGTTCCCCTTGGTAGGTGGAGGCCCTTTCAAACTATTTGACAAAAGTATTTTTGGGTTTTGCAGAAGAAGCTGGGGTTTCAATACCTGATCACCTATCTGTAGTTGGTCTGCTCCCACAACCGTGTTCCTCCGGGAAGAGGCAAGACAATCTTTCTTCAAGCTCTTGTTTTAGTTTTCTAGAATTGAAAGTTAACACACTTAATTGCTTTATGATAATAAATTTCTTTTAGAGCTTATGATCATGTTATGATTCGATAAGAATTCATACCGTTTGAACTACCAGTTAATGAAAAATGTAATAGCCACTTTTCTTATTTACTTTTACTTGGAAATTTTGCGGTCATACCAGTGTCGACACGACACCGACACTGGTATGAAATCCGGCGCGGATATGGCTTACAACCTCGGACACGGCAGAGAGAAGGAAAGGGCAAAAAAAACGCATTACGCAAGAGCAAAAACCTCACCTTTTAATTGTCGTCGGCTAATGGGTTTTTTCCGACTTAGCTAAACCCTTCGATTGTTGTCGGGAGTCTTCAATTTCTTCGCTAGACTTCAATTACGACTTCTCAGACGCCGACTTATCCCTAGAAAAAATGGATCGTACAACCCTTTTAAGAATAAAAGGGTGTGTGTAACCAAACCCTCAATTTTTTTAACCAAACCCATCTATTGTACACCCTTTTTTAGGAATAAAAGTGGGTGTGTTTAAACAATTTGAAAGTGTATATAGCAGATTTCTAAAAAAATCAGCATTTTTTTATAATGAGTTGATTTGCAATCCTTTTTAAAACCAATTTCCTATTCCTTTTTTAAAACCCGTTTCCTATTCCTATGTTTACCTTAGCTTTATATATATGTATACATACACATATTATATTTGCTATTACCGTACCCCATACCCGTGTCCAAATTTAGGACGGTGTCCCGGTGTCCAAAATTATTAAGAAAATTGTATCCGACACTAGGATCCGTATCCGTGTCGGATCCTCGATACCGTGTCCAGGTAACACACTCAGCAATTAACGGATTAATTTGATAAAGTTAGGTGGTTCAATAAAGAAACACTGGATTACAAGTTAAAAGTGTAGCCCCCCGCCTGTCCACATCTGATTTGATTAATCCTTGCAATCTGTTGAGCTCAGAGTCAAAATTCACATAAAAAGAAAAAGAAAAGCGAAATTTTCATTTTCTTGCATTACGTTGATTGACCCCATAAATCATATATGCATATGCAGTGGCTACCTTGGATGCCTAATGGAGAAAGGTTAGCCGCTTATCATGGTACATTTGGCTATGGACAATCTTATTAACTCTCATTAGTTTCCTTCTGATATTGAATGAGAACGGTCCCTTTGTATTTCACTCTATGAGGTCTCGGAATATGTCTTATTATGCAGCGTTATATCCAATCAGATTCTATGCTGGAGCCCATAGCCTCCAGCTACAGTAGAGTAACCAAAGTATGCGCCAGGGCTAGTGGCTTTACCGTTCATGGGCAAAAACTGGATTATTTTAATCAAGAAAGGACAGAGTGAATTACCAGTTTCGTGGTAGTGTCAATTTAATGTTCAAATAGAAGGTTCTTTCTTTTTGTGTGTGTGTGTGCGTGTTTGGAGGGAGGGAGAAGGAAAGGGCCAAGTTATGTTTCGGATACACAGAAGTTGCATAAACTGACTGTCAGATTTTAGAATGATGTTCACCTTCTTCTTTGACTCTTCTCAATAAGCGTGACGTATACTTTTGGTCCTGTCTCTACTATCTTCGGCATTTCGATTACTAGGTGGCTTAAACACGGTATCTGAGAGGTCATCTTGCAAGGTCTTGTGTTAGTGTGCCCACCTCCTGGGTTCTCAGTTTCCCCCATCAATTTATTTCAGTTGCAGTATGTTGGAATGTGCATATAGGTGGATCTTGAAATGTCTCTTACAATTGAGAGGGTTATAATGGTAAAAGCCAGTCTCACTTGGCTGTATTCAAACTCTTCCTTTCTTTCACCAGTTAGAAATTCACTCTCTTTCACTTGTATTGCTTCTCATCATTTCTCAAAATCACTTACGTTCATCTGATCTGACTGCTATATTTACAAGTTTTTCCTCATTTACAGAGTGCTAATTGCATACGAGAATGGGTTACTAGTTCTCTGGGATGTTTCTGAGGATCGGGCTGTTCTTGTTAGAGGCTTTAAGGATCTCCAACTAAAGAACGCAACAGTTGTTGGCTCTTCAAGTGATGCTAGACAGGAGAATGTAAGCGATAAATCAGATGATGAGCAAGCTGAAAAGGACATAAGCTCTCTCTGTTGGGTAACTTCTGATGGTTCAATTCTCGCAGTAGGTTATGTGGATGGAGATATTTTATTATGGAACCTATCTGCTTCCACTTCCTTCAAAGATCAGAAAGCTAATGCATCTTCTAATAGTGCCATAAAGTTACAGTTATCTTCAGCCGATAGACGACTCCCGGTCATTGTTTTGCATTGGTCTTCAGCTAGCTCACATAATGGTTGTGGAGGCCAGCTCTTTGTCTATGGAGGAGATGAAATTGGATCAGAAGAAGTCTTAACGGTATGACATGTTTGTAGTTTAGCATTCACACATAAGCTCTGCTAATTTGACATGCTCCTTCTATCTGTTTGTAGTTTAGCTATCGCCCAGTGAATTCAAACCAAACATGATGCAAACACATGCACTCACAATACTAATTTTGATACCGTTTTAAGTTACCAGCACATCTAAAATCATAAGTTGTTAGGTAGGAAATCAACTGTGCATATAAAGTCTTAAAAAATAACAAGTCTTCACAAAATAACGAGTCTTTACAATTAAAAAGTCTTAAATGGAGAAACAAATCGAGGTATATGTTCATCTCAATATCAAATGTGAGTGCGCACTTGTGCACTATATTAGGGGGGACACAACAGAAATAAAGGAGACTCAAACCCAAGTCATTGATTATGCCGAGCTGCAATACCACTAACACCATGTGAGGTTACCAACTCATCTAAAAAGCTAAGCTCGGCGGACAATGTATACCTAGCATTTACACAAATAAGGTAGTTAATAAAAGAATATTTTTGAAAAATAGTAATGGGGGGCCTTCAGAAGTACTTATAGTGAATGTTAAGGCATAGGGAGAGAGATGGTGCATCTTCAGAATGATTGTGTTAAGCATGCAAAGTTCTGTATCATATATCTCTTAAAAGGTCTGAACTGAATTTGCATGGCATGGTGGCCGTATCTAGTCTTCTTGGTGGCCTGTGGTTTGGCAGCTTCGGTGAGTGTCTGAGTGGAGAGGGAGGGAGGACTAGTAGTAAGTGCACTCCAAATACCTGATATAATTGTGTAAGCAAAACGGACTACGAATCATAGTCTGGAGAAGTTGCAACCCTATTCTAGGATTATAAGACTTACCCAAAGGGTATAAATAGAGCATGGTCAAGAAACTAGCATGTTTCGCTTTTTCCAGATGTGTATGTAAGCTGATTTGGTCAGGATGGACTGCTTGGGTATGCCACTATGCCATTGGCATCTGCAATCTAACTTGTTGCTAGTATTCGCCGTTATGTGTGAATTTTACTTCTTAGTTACATCGTGTGAATTTACCTTACAATTGTTCTTATTAAATCTTTTGTAGTGTTGATTTCTATCACTTGAGGTGCTCAAGTCAATATATGATGCATCTTAATAAGCTTTGTATCATATATTTTGTAAATCATCACCAACAAAACAACAACAACAACAAACAAAGCCTTAGTCCCAAAATGATTTGGGGTAGGCTAACATGAGTATGCATCTGTAACCGTGAAAGAAAAGATGTGAGAAAACAAGTTAAAAGAAAAAATCGCGGGGAATAAAATTTGGAAAAGAAAAAGAAGAGAAATAATAATAATAATAATAATAATAATAATTAAGAATAATAATATATATGGGAAAATGAATAAAATAAAAGGAAATAAGAAAAAAAAATGAGCAAAGAAAAAAAGAAAAAATAGTTATTTTTTTTCGTGTGCCCTTAGGGCACATGTTAAGCCCATAATTATATACAATCTGTTTCCATAGTTATAAAAAGATGTTTCCATAAATATGTGAATTTACATATACTCCCTCCGTCCCCAAACAAACTTCCCAATTTGCCATTTTGGGCATCCCATTGGAAACTCCCACTTACCCATAAAGGAAAAAATTCCCTCCACTTTCTCTCTCCTTCCCACTCACAACAACTATCCACTTACTATTCCCTACCCCACTTTCTCTCTCCTTCCCACTCACACCACCTACTTTTCCAACATCTTTCCTTAATTCCCGTTCCTAAAATGAAATAAGATGTTTGTTTTGGGTCGGAGGGAGTATACAAAAGAATACTTTTATAATTATGGAAACAGATTGTATAAGAGGAAGTGTAATAAATGAACTAGCAGTTATAATTATGGGTTTAACATGTGCCCTTAGGGCACATGTTACGAAAACACTTTTTTTTAAAAGTGAAAGTTAAGACGAAATTCGGAAAATCAAACCCCAACACACATGAATTTTTGCCCTTAACTCCGGCTTCTTCAACGCCATATTTTCATCCAATCCAAGAAACTGTTGTTAATCATCACCAAGTTACTTAAATAAAATACTGCATTTATTAGTTGTCGGCATTCTGTAATTACAACAATCTTTGTATAAACTCTGAAAACTAAAACAATGCTGACATCTATAGGAATAGATGCTAGGATCAGATTGTTACACCTATAATGCCAGCTTGTGAAGTACTCCCTCCGTCCAATAATAAGGGTTACTTATTTCCCTTTTGGGTGTCCCATAATAGTGGTTACTAATCCAAAATAGAAATTTTAAATATATTTTTATTAATGGGGCCCACTTGCCCACTCACTACAACAATCCACTTAATATTCCCTACCCACAATCTCTCCCCTACTTTACTTTTCATACTCACAACACATACGCCAATAACAATATTATATTTAATGTTCCTTAATTCCGCCTCATTAGTAACCCTTGTTATGGGATAGAGGGAGTATATACTTATATATAGCAAACTTAGAGCATATAGGGAAAATGAACTAGGATAGGTACCTCTTCGAACTTTGTCATGGTCCGAATATTCTTACCTTTTCCTTTAATAATTATGTGTAACTTCTCCACTTCGTTGTATGTAATACGTTCTCACAGTCTTTATTACTAGTGGTACTATTGTCAATACAAGGCCGATTTACTCTTAAGTGACATCTACCACTTGTTGTCTTTTGCAGATCTTGACTCTTGATTGGTCGTCTGGAATAGAAGCTCTGCAATGCGTTAACCGTGTTGATCTCACACTTAATGGTTCATATGCTGATATGATTTTAGTTCCAAATGCTGGTGCGGTGGAGTGTACTTACACCTCTACGCTTTTTGTGCTGACCAATCCAGGACAGCTGCATTTCTATGATGATGGTTGCTTGTCTGCTTTAATATCTCACCCAGATAAGAAGCATTATGTTGATGCAGTTCAATACCCTGTGATTATTCCCACTATTGAGCCATACATGACTGTTGGGAAGCTATTTTTGGTACATATTGAAGGGGCATTATCAAGTTCTCTCGAGGAGGTACTTAATACCTAGTAGCATCAACATCTCATAAAAAAACGTTTTTTTCAATATATAACCTTTTCTTACTTCTTGTTGCTAAGTTTCTTTCTTTCATTTCTTGTTTTAAGACAGTTTCAGCTTCAAAACCTCAATCAGCGTTTACAGCAAGTATTGACAGCACAAAGTGGCCTGTGACTGGGGGCATTCCTTGTCAACTTTCCTTAGCTCCAAATTGTAAAGTTGAGAGAGTATATATAGCAGGGTATCAAGATGGCTCTGTCCGTATATGGGATGCAACATTCCCAGTCATGTCGCTTATATTTGTTTTAGGATCCCAGGTCTGTTCAATGTTTCTTCTCATTTAAAAATGTTTCTAAGTTTACTAAAGGAGTCAGTTAATAACATATTTTATTCATTGGCCTATCGACATTCTGAACCACTGTACTTTGCTCTAACTCCGCTTTTACCACTCATGTTTATTTTTAACAGTTTTAACCACCTCTCCAATTATGCATTTATTAAACCCAAACCCCTTAATAACATCCAAAATTGTTAGAAAAACTAACAAAACTTAACGAGAGTTAACTTGAACACCCTCAAATAACGAATAATTCTAAAATCCAGCGTGTATAGGCTAAGATTGAAAGGGAATAAACGCTATTCGAGCGTAAATATTCAATTGTTGATGGCAACTAACATATTAGAATTTAGAAAGCCCGATTAAAACTCCGTTGTTGGCCCTTTAAAAAAGCTTGAAATTGAGCTCTATTCGGGCTCTACAACTTGTATAATGTTGGATTTCATTCACAATTATATATTTATGATCGATTAGTCTCAATTTCAGCCTCTACTCTCATAATTTTTTTATAATTGTTCGTTATTTGGGGGTGTTGAAGTTAACTCTCGTTAGAGTTTGTTAGTTTTTTCTAACAATTTTGGATGCCGTTAAGGGGTTTGGGTTTAATAAAAGCGTATTTGGAGTAGGGAGGTTAAACTGCTAAAAATAAACATGAGTGGTTAAAATCGGAGCTAGAGCAAAGTACAGTGATTCAGAATGTCGATAGGCCTTTATTCATTCAAAGAAGTAATTGATTACGCTATACACCGCGTATTGGTCAGGTGGAAGGCATTGAAGTTACTGGTACAAGCGCTTCCATATCAGCATTGGACTTTTTCTCGTCCACTTCATGTGTGGCCGTAGGCAATGAGCATGGTCTGGTAAAAACTCCAATGCTTTTCTGCTACTAGCTTTCCTAGGATGACAATAAGCAGAAGGGTAACCCATGGATATGCCCTTATAATCTAGTGGATTTGTGTAGGTTTGTCAATATAGCCTAGTCGGCAGAGCTAATGAGAGGAGCATGCAGATCGTCTCTGAAAACAAACATGAAGGTGCATTTTTGTTTGTCTTTTCCATATGATTTGCTCTCACTTTCACTTTAGCATTTCATAAAATGGAAGTTAGTTAGAGTTGTAGCAGATGAAAATAAACCCTGCAGATGAAGGTAGTTTAGAAAGTTGACAAATGAAATTAAACCCTGCTTATATGTACAGTATCTTTTAGGTACTAAGATTTCTGGTACTTCTATAATCAAGCGCGTGGATCAGCAGCTGGTAAGGGGTTGGTTTAGCTTAACAGGAGATCTCGGGTTCAAGACTTAGGAATTCGTCTGTGTTAAAAGTTGGTGGGGAGAGCTTTGTCGCCCTTAAGGTCCTACCTATATTGAACCGGATTAATCGGAACACATTGTGGTGATGGGATATTGGGTTAAGACCAAAAACAAAAAGAGAAAGAAAAAAGGTTTCTGGCTCAAATTTGGTGAGTATCCATGAAGAAATAATTACTCAAGGCTTGACAAGTGGTGTTAATACCTGAGCAAGCAAGAAATATGGCAAGAACGGGTAGGTCCCATAAAAAAAAAAAAAACTGAAAGTTACTTATCCGAGCTTCAATATCTTTTATTACGTGATGTCCTATGCCATCATTTAAGAGGGGGGGGGGGGGGGGGAGAACGTAGAATATTTTTTCGGGATTTTTGTGTCTCCTTCACCTGGTAAGACTGTTTTGCCAATCTATCAACTGCACTAGAAGTTATTATTGATAGCTCGTAAGATATCTTGGTATCTTAGTATCTCATTTGGTTTGTTCCATAGTGTCTCTGTTTAATGAAATCTGCGATTGATCATTGGCAGTAATTGATTTGCCTAATGGGAAGGGAGCGAAATGCACAGCTGTGTTTTCTTTACTCAAGTCTCCCGTGCGTACACTACAATACTTAATATCTGGGGATAGACTTGCTGTTGGATTTGAAAGTGGTCAGGTAAGCATCAGTTCCATGGCGCTCTAAAATGCCTTTCCCTACTTGAGTCAAGTCATCGTGGATAACTCACTCTTTGGCTTCCATGTGTCAGGTTGCAATGCTTGATGTTACTAGGTCATCAGTGTTGTTTCTTACTGAATGTTTAGCTGGCTCAAATTGCCCAGTCACTTCACTGGCGGTGAAAGTATATAAAGAATCTCCTGACAATGCTCTCGAGCAATTTGATAATACTTCTTCAAATAAATCTATAAAGGAAGTAGCCGTAATCTTCACAAAAGATGCACATGCTGTTCTTATGGAT
This sequence comes from Campanula takesimana, assembly GCA_026119855.1. Classification (NCBI taxonomy): domain Eukaryota; kingdom Viridiplantae; phylum Streptophyta; class Magnoliopsida; order Asterales; family Campanulaceae; genus Campanula; species Campanula takesimana. Next base: position 418,974 of record JAOWBW010000231.1, read on the forward strand.
AGCACAAGTGGCAAAGTGATCAGTTCTAAGCTAATAAATTCAGAGCAAGAGTCAACTGCCGTTTCAGTTTTTATATTAGGCAAGTATGATTTTCAGCATTCACGTTAATTCTGTTTTCACTCATGTAACTTTCTTTCTCATAATTTGTTTGTATGCAGAGGACAACATTTCTGTCTTTGAAGTGTCTGAAAAGAATTCACTGATCTCGTCTCAGGACTCCGAAGCCAAAAAAGAGTCAAAAGAGTCAAATTATGAACATGAAAGTGATTTAGCTGCAGTTAAAGCTGACACCTCTAATAAAGCTACTCACTTGCAAACTAATATGGACTCCCTCATATTACTTTGTTGCGAGGATTCTGTGTGTTTATACTCTCTCAAGTCTTTGACTCAGGTACTTTCTTACCACAAACTTATTTCCATTCCTTCAAATATTTCTTTTCACCGCGACTTAAATTGTGCACTCATTTTTAGGGGGAAACGAGCTTCATCAATAAGGTTGATTTAGGTAAGTCTTGTTGCTGGAGTACGATCTGCAAGAAAGATGGAAAGGAATCCGGAGTGATATTAGTTTATCATACTGGAGAAATTGAAATAAGGTAAAGTGCTTCTTATTCTTTAATTGTTTAGCTACTCGAGAGGGGATTACCAATAGTAGTTAAATAATTTTCACTGTCAGAAGAAGCTACATTTGGCTTACTTCACCAAAAGTAGTTTCTAACTCTATCCTTAAGAATGTGTTGCTTGTACATAAATAGACGAACTCTACAGAAGTCAACTCATTTACCTAGTGAATCATAATACTTGGCCTAGAAATGATGCTCTTTAGAGACTAAATAGGAACTCACAAGTGTCAGTTATTAGGGACAAATAGGGGGGTTGGGGGTTGGGCAGTGGCTTGTCCGCATTTATCCATTAAGACTTAACAAAGCGTTGCAAAGTCTCATTAATATTACAAAGCTGTATTTCCTCCCTAATAATGGGATGATCTATAAAAGCAAGTTTAGTGGATAGTGCATTTTCGCACTTCAAGAGATATATTGGCTCAAGTCCTGCATATGTTGTTGGCAGTGAGCCGGTGACATATGCAACTCAGACTCCTTTTCAACTTCCTCATGATAGTCTACAAATATGTCTGTGACTGTGCAGATCCTTGCCAGATCTTGCAATGGTGGGAGAAACTTCTTTGATGTCAATCCTTCGGTGGAGCTTCAAGACTAACATGGACAGGTTGATGAGCTCTTCCGGCAATGGGCAGATTACTATGGTTAGTATTTTGTACCTCCAGATATTGATTTTTAGCATACTTTTTCGGCACCTCTTTTAGTGAAGTATGAAAGGGTTTTGTTGAGACGCTTGTTTCCTATTGGTACAAGGTGATGAACTGGAGTAAAGGCAGCCCAGCTGATTGCTGGTTCTTCTGATATGTTCTTCCAAGTGAAATACTCCCTTCATTCTAGAAAGATTGTCCCATTTAATTTTTGGCGGTCAACTCAATTAGAAGAGATAAGAGCCATAGAATTGAGTCTTTGAAGTCTTCATTCTCGAACCCATTTATTTAGTCCATGGTTCATTTCAATTTACCCCCTATTTGAATAAAGTGTATCTTCATGAACTTCAAAAAATTGTTATTGATGCAATACAAAAGAATACTATCATTAAAATATATTAGAATATAATTAGGATAATCAAATGTTTATAATACTTTGATCAAAGTTTATGTGTAACCACCAAAAAAATAAATGGGACAACCTTTCCGGGACAGGGGGAGTAATATTTTAGGATGGCATTGAGAGGCAAGAATGGAATAAATATGAAGAAGTTATCTGTACGCATACGTGGACTATAGCGTCTATGAATTTTTTTTGAGAGGACAAGCTAGTGCCTGAAATTGGGAAAAGCACTGTTGACATAGTTTCAACACTACCGTTCATTACATTTGTTTGTAATATCGTGATACAGATCTGAAACAAAGATGTGATGGACATTTGGCAGAGATCAAGGCTTGATATTAACTATGATCTGTGCATTTGAGAGTGAGTGATGGTATTGAAAATACAACTAAGAACAATGCCAGTGTATTTGTGGAGGCCAACAATGCCCTCAACTTCCAGAGCTATGACCAACTTACTGCGAGGCGGATACCCAAGGACACTATAGATCCATTAAAAGTTGTTATAGTACAGATTAGCTCAAAAAAAAAAAAAAAAAGGGGGAGCAAGGTTGGAGGGAAGTTTTTCTGGATAATATTCTTCAGCATACTGTCATCACGTGACAATGTGAGGTCTAATAAACTCAGGCTGCCCATCAATAGAAACATGAACTCAAAACGTTTGGAAACAACTTTGTGATGCGCCACTGCACACAAATAACTCCTCTCATCCCCCAACCCACCACGGCCAAAAGCTGCCATTTTTGTGAGCTCCAAATGAATATTATTTGCCACTGTATATGGTCACTGTAGGTTTCCAACATAAATTTCTTAGTTGCACCATATCAATGATCCGAAAAAAAAAAAAAAAAAAAAAAAAAAGGTGGCAGAGAGAGATTGTTAGGGTCATGTTTAGCAAGTCAAAGTTTTTCTGGCTCATGCTTTTTACTTGTACCTTCTTGAACTATCTGGTGATAAATTTTATTTTACTATGCTAAATTTTTTCTTTTTCTATACTTATACAATTAATAAGGGTAGAATTGATGATGGTTAATGATAATTGACCTATGATATTAAATTAACGAGCGATACCAAGCAAAAGAAAATGAACTCTGAAATTTATAGACCCCACACATTTGTATAAGCACACACCTTCTCTGAATTACCACCTCCATCCTAATAAGAATATCCATTTGGTTCTTGATCAAGAACAAAAATGGACATTGATTTTGGGACAGAGGGAGTAACACACAACCGCCACTGGCTAAAACTTGTACATTTTACATCTTTGGGTTATGGATATTGATTATCATTATTGCTGCTTATATCTTGATTTATGAATTGATGTTTTGATGTTGTATGCAGGTGAATGGTAGTGAATTTGCTTGCGTATCTCTTCTTGCGTTCGAAAATGACTTGAGGTCTATCTCTCATTCTTTCATATTCACCCACCCACCCCACCCCATAAAATTTGAAGAAACTAAGAGAAGGAAAAAAAAAAAAAAAAAAAAAAGGAAGAGAAGGAAATCCCTGGACTACTCCCGAGGCAGAATCTCCTACTTGAATGTGTTCTCATCTTTTCCTTGTTTATGAAACTGTCTTATTATAGGATCCCAGAGGCTCTACCTTCTCTTCATGATAAAGCTCTGGCAGCTGCTGCAGATACCCCTCTTAATTTCTCTGAAATTCAGAAGAAAGAGGTTGTTGTGCTTACCTCACTTGCCCTTTTTTATTTCCCAGAAATGTTTAGGACATAATTGGTTTTCTTTGCCACAGAGCACTGGCCCTCGAATTTTGGGTAGTATCATAAAGGGCTTGAAAGGAGGAAAAGCAGATCAGGCAGTTAATCAAGAAGAAACTAGAGAAATTGTGATGGCAAAGCTAGAGAGCATGTTTTCTAGGGCCCCATTCTCAATCTCGTCCATAGACATTCCAGATGATCTGGATCTTACAGTTGACATAGGTCCTCTACTTAACTCCACCGTTTATTCCTCTTCCCCACACCAATCTTCTTAACTGTCTCTCCTATTCTGCATTTTATATTTTGATACAGATGATATCATAATAGATGAACCCAAGCCTCTCCCATCTCCATCTGGTAAAAGCAAGAACGAAAAAGACAGTAAAGGTATACGAGTTCTCTTTATGATTCTTGCAGAAATATCTTTGTTGTTTGTGTATGGTAAGCATTATTATTTTGTCATGTAGGCAAGGAAAAGGAGAGAGAAAAATTATTTGAAGGTGGTTCTACTGACACAGCTCCACGACCTAGAACAGCTGAAGAAATCAGGGCTAAATATAGAAAGTCTGGGGTAAAATCTCATCATTTTTTATTTTTTTTTTTTTTTTTTTTTTATCATTACATACTTGAATTGTCAGGAATTGCATATTTTGACTTAATTCATGCTTTTAGGACGTATCAGCTGTAGCTGGGCAAGCAAAAGACAAGCTTCTCGAACGTGGGGAGAAACTTGAGGTATGACAACTTTTATTCTTACGATACTGGAATCGTGTTCCACTGTGCTTTCATATAAATCCATTGAAATATGGATATTGATTTTTCTCGAACTGCGTTCTTGCTACTTGTACCAGAAACTCAGCAGGCGTACTGAAGAGCTGCAAGATGGAGCTCAGAACTTTGCATCAATGGCGAGTGAACTTGCCAAGAGAATGGAAAATCGTAAATGGTGGCAATTATAATGGGAATTCAAACGATAAACTTTGTTCACTTGACTCTCTTGATCTGTGTGTTGCAAGCGCAAGGTAAACAACTCGAAATTTTAACTGTGAGCTTGAAAGATATACAGTACAATGTTTTTAAGCAATGTGTTGAGCGATTTGTACATTCATGGAATCGCATTCATGATTCATGTGACCGACTAATCTATCCCACCGATCATTCTTGGTTGTATAATTTAACACTTTGATGCAATAGAAAGAAATCCTTTTGTCATCGTTTGGGTTGTGTTCCGGGACTAAATATGTACTCCCTCTATCTCAGAGAAATTCCATGTTTTTTCTTGACTAAGAATAAAAACTGACATTTACTTTGGTGGGACGGTGGTAGTAAGGATCAAAGATCCATTTATATAGTACTTTCAATGTCTCTATTAAGTGGATTGTCAGCTATTATAGTAACTTCCTTATAGAAGTTAATCATTTAGGGATACATTTTTTTTTTTTTTTTTTTTTTTTTGAGATTTAACTCAGATGGATAAAAGTATCTTTTATTATCCTAATGATTAATGAGACTTTCCATCTGTCCTATAACAAATACTTCCTCTGTCTCAAAAAAATAGTCTCATTTTGACTTTTTATGATAAAAAAAAAAAAATTGGACCAAACATTAGTGTCAATTTAATGATCACAATGAAATTCAAAAAATTGTTATTGATAAATCACTTAATGATTCATCAATTACAAATTTTAGAATTTCACTAGAATTATTAGATCGTCACCAATGGTTGGTCAAAGTTTATTTTTGTTGATCATAAAAAGTCAAAATAAGGATATCTTTCTGGGATAGAGGGAGTATTAAATATTGTGATTTTCTCTTTTGTCAAACTTAAATTAAGTGTTGTGAGTGTGAGAATAAAGAAATATTTATTTTTTTCATTTTTAGAAAGTGAGACTTATCAATGAAACCCCTAAATGGGAAGTTTTTGCACATATTTATGGGACGTAAGGAGTATATATATCGAGATGTATTGGACTCCTTTATTGCCGTTGCGGCGAACAAGTTTGTTGACAATTATACGTATTCGTAAAAAGTTTCATGTTTGAGATGAGCCTCGAACTGTAGTAGAGCGCTATCTTCTTACTTAAATTAAGGGTTAATTGCAATTTGGTTCCTGACTTTTTCGAAAATTTGCAATGTTGATGCTGTGTTTTCAATTTCGCCAATTGGTATACTCACTTTGTCATTTTGTTGCAATATGACTACAAAAGTAGCTGGGTGTTAGTTTTTTAACAGGTTTTATTTCGTATGACTAGCACATGACGATTTAAAATGTTTGTGAAGCTACACATATTCGATTGATATGTTTCTTTTTTAAAAAAGAAGCTAATATTTAAATCTACAACATATATTTTTTGACAATTTTTTGGTGAACTAATTATATTATATTAATTTTTAATTTAAATAAATGAAAATATTTTTAAAAATAGAGGACATGGGAAAAATAATCTGAAAAAAATTACTACTTTCCACCATGATATACCTTATTTCCTAATGTTTGCTTTCTTCTACCCTTCGCCATGTTCCCGCATCACCCCTTCCACATACACTCTTCCCTCGATTCATCATTTTCTTCCTCTCCCTTTTTTCCTATCAAATATTTTTATTAACTGATAATCTACATATAACATTTACTTCATATGAAATATATTTGGGGCTAACACATTTTTTTAGATTATTATATCACGTGTTTTCTTTTTCTTCTTAATATTTAAAATTAAGATTTAATATAAAATAATCTAATCACCTAAAAAATTGCTAAAAAAAAATATATGTTGTAAATTAAAATATTAGTTTTAATTTAAAAAAACAATCATATCAATCGGATATGTGTAGCTCCAAAAATAAATTAAAACGTCCCTTAAAACGTCATGTGCTAGTCACATGATATAAAATCTGTTAGAAAACTAACACTTAGTTACTTTTGTAATTGGATTGCAATAAAATGACAAAGTGAGTATACCAATTGGCGAAATTGAAAAGACAGCATCAACATTGCAAATTTTGGACAAAGTCAGGAACCAAATTACAATTAACCCTTAAATTAATGCAAGTAATGTGGTATTGTTTGTTTTTTAAGAAAACATTAGGAGACTATTTTCTGGATTTTTTTTTTTTTTTTTTTTAACTCGAGATTCAGCAATAATAAAATTTTCATGTTTTGGTCTAAAAAAATGTGTTAAAAAAATTGAAATATCTTTCAGAATTAAATTTGGATGATGAAGTAGTTAAAAATCTGAAGTAATTTTGTCTTTGAAAATGAAGAGCCGTGAAATGAAACTGAAGTGGTCGGTTACATATATTAGTCGGTGAAAGTGCCTGAAAATGACTTTCGATAATCATGTTTCCGGTCAACACCAGAATTTGTCAGTTAAGTGAGTTCACACCACTGTTTTATTCAAACAAAAGTTGTTATTTGGTCCATTTTTCACTTGAACCAATATTAGGAAGGAAAAAAAAAAGACATTTGTATAAATTTCTTGACTACCTAGAACCAAAAATTATTGAAGTATTATGTTTTTGAACAAGAAAGTAAAGGGGTGTTTGATGTATTAAGCACTTGATGCTTGATGCTTAATAGATTGCAAGGTATATTTTGGAGGTATGGTGCCTTTGATGACATTGAGGTCTAGATGTTAGAGGTTACATGAGGCTCTTAATGATTGAGAATCAAAATCATTGCTTAACCAATAAGAGTCTCATGGAACTTTGGATATGTAGAGCTCAATGTTATTAAGACACCTTACCTCCAAATTATACATTGCAATCCATTAAGCATCAAGCATCAAGTGCTTAATACATCAAACACCCCCTAAGTCACTTTACACTTTAGTTGGGTTTTGGGTTTTCCTTTTACAAAATTCTTTGTACAATGGTTTTTTAAAAGAAAAATATACTGGTAGAAATAAAACTCAAACCAAAACGAGAAGGTTTTGGGGGAAACTAGTTCCTTCATAAATTATAAAAAAAATCCACTTTTTAACCTTTAAAAACAGGACTTTTTTATAATCTAAACCCTAGAAAAACATGATTTTTTATAATCTATGGAGGAACTAGTTTTCCCCAAAATTTTCTGAACCAAAATACAGTAGATGTAAAATATCCTTTCTTAATTGACCCATCGTTGGAAAAAAGCTTTAAAGAAAAATAATAGACACAGAATTCATCTAAAGCAATAATCTCTTTTCCAGTCCGAAAAAAAAAAAGTTTTATTTCAAATGCAATAAGTAATTTAGATGAATTTTTGGTTTAGAAAAAAACTGGAAAGAATTTTTAACTAAAATTTTATAAAAATTGGTAATGAAAATACATAAAAAAAAATATTGATAATATTCTTTTTGTAAATTATAAGGAATCAAAGAAAAGATAAAAAATAATAATTATCAAAGTGTATTTACATTGACATGACAGAAGAAGAAAAGTGATAAATTTACATGTTAACAGATATGAACAAATTTATTTGAAAAAAGAAAAAGAAAAAGAAAGATATAGTAATGAGATATCAGCTTTGTTCAAAAAATATATATATATATATATATATATATATATATATATATATGGATATCAGGTAGCGTTGTTGCGCATGCAATGAGGCAGCCATTGATGGAATGTTGACGCCAACGTTTGACCACGTAAACTCTTTTTTTCCTTTTAGGAGTATTCGTCAACACGGCTTAAATTAAAACAACAGTGTAGCCCCCTAATATTTGATCTAGTATCAAATCCCACCCTAATATTGTTCTCGACCCGCCCCGACCCGGAATTATGCTCCTATTTTTTTAATTGTTTGTTTGAATGAATTTTAAGCAATAATTATAAATCAACTTAGGTTTGTTGATAAAAAAAAATAAAAATATATTATTTATATAACATTTGAAGTGTAGTTAATTTTGTCATTATGAAAGCGAACATCTTAACGTTGCAGCTAAAACTTATTTTTAGCATGTCTTCTAAACAAGCTAAACTTTACCGATAAATAAATAACTACATATTGTCAGACTGGGCAATAGGGTTTAGTGGGCAAGAGAGTAGTTTGACCAAACATAAAAGAAGCAGGAGGGGATAGTAAACTTTTGCCAAACCAGAAGGGAGAATATTGGAAATACACCAACTCAACTGGTCAAGAAAATCCAACATCATCTCAAAAGTAGAAGCTGCAATTTCTTTCATAACAAAACGATTAACACGTTCAGAGAATGATGATACATATTATATAAAAATATTTGAACCTAATTTTCATTTGTTCCATTAATAATATGATATAATAATTCAATGTTAATAGGATTAACGCGAAAGCAAGGAATATAAATAACTGGACGTGGAGGAAAGAAGCCCTTGTGTTACTGTTATCCCCTCATCTCCTTCCCATTCATTTCTATCTATCTATCTCCACATACATAAATAATCACTCACCTATATATATATATATATATATATATATTCCCCCATTACAGCTACAGGCTTACAGTCTTCGATATTCTTTCTCTCTCTAAAATACATATAGAGAGAGAATCAGCATTGTCCCAACTCACTTTCTTCCATCCGGGTTAATTTCCAATGGCAAGTTGGGTCTTATCAGAATGTGGTTTAAGACCCCTCCCAAGATTCTACCCAAAACCCAGAACAGGATTATCATCTTCAATCAATCCAAATCCAAATCCAAATCCAAATCCAAATCCCCCTTCCAAGATTAGTATTACACAAACAAATCCACCCTCCTCTTCGTTTTCGTGTTTTTCCAGAGAGAAGAACTGGGCAGTCAAGGTGAGTGCACCATTAAGTGTTCATTTCTTAGATGAAGAGGAAAAGGAAAAGGAAAGTGGGAGGAGAAACAATGGTGGAATTGTTGAAGAAGAAGAAGGTGAGTTCAATCCAGCAGCGCCACCTCCGTTCACATTGGCCAATATTCGAGCCGCCATTCCAAAACACTGTTGGGTTAAAGATCCATGGAGGTCTATGAGCTATGTTTTGAGAGATGTGGTGGTGGTTTTTGGGTTGGCGGCTGCTGCCGCCACTTTGAACAACTGGGCTGTGTGGCCTCTCTATTGGTTTGCTCAGAGCACAATGTTCTGGGCTCTCTTTGTTCTTGGCCATGACTGGTAAGTAATTATTCAATTGTATTCTCTTTCAATATTTCCAAATCTTTTTTCTTAAATTTAGTTAAATTTTGTTATTGATATATGGTTTTCTTTTGGGCAGTGGTCATGGAAGCTTTTCAAATAATCATAAGCTGAATAGTGTAGTTGGCCATATTCTTCATTCATCCATTCTTGTTCCTTACCATGGCTGGTTCGTTTACATTATCCTATCCTCTGTTTCAATTTATAATAATTAATTTTGTAAAAATAATTTTTATATAAATTTGATATAAATTATCTGTGGCAGGAGAATTAGCCATCGAACTCATCACCAGAACCATGGCCACGTCGAAAATGATGAATCGTGGCACCCAGTAAGTCTTTTCATATCTTTGAACAAATTATTTTCTCAGTTTGTCATTTATTTGTTACCTTGTTTTTTTATTAATTGTTGGTCCATATATATTGATTTATCTATTTATTACAGTTACCAGAGAATATTTTTAGAAGTTTAGATAACGCATCAAGATTCTTCAGGTTCAAATTACCCTTCCCTATGTTAGCATACCCTTTCTACCTGGTGAGTCTCCTATATTTCATGCCATTTCAAATAAATAAATTAGCTGAAACTTGAACCAATATTTGAACACAAAGATTATTTCTGTTCTAAATATCTCAAGTTTTTGCTTCAAATTGCAGTGGGGTAGGAGCCCTGGAAAGAAAGGTTCTCATTACGACCCAAGCAGTGATTTATTTCTTCCAAATGAAAGGAACGACGTTATTACCTCAACCGTGTGTTGGACAGTAATGGTCGCCCTGCTCACGGCTTTATCCTTTGTCATGGGTCCTGTACAAGTTCTTAAACTCTATGGCATTCCCTACTGGGTTAGTATTCTTATTCATGTTTCTATTTTTCCTATTTTTTATAGTCTTAAATCTTAATCTTAAACTTTGTATTACTATTTTTAATGTAGGGTTTTGTTATGTGGCTTGACTTTGTAACTTACTTGCACCATCATGGCCATGGTGATAAACTCCCATGGTATCGCGGAAAGGTGCGTAGCCAGTTTTTTTTCCTCCTAAGAAGTTCAGGAACCATACATACCCTAAAAACATCAGGCTCATAACATTTGTATCAAAATGGAACAGGAATGGAGTTATCTAAGAGGAGGATTAACAACACTTGATCGTGATTACGGGTGGATCAACAACATTCACCATGACATTGGGACCCACGTCGTGCATCATCTCTTTCCACAAATCCCACATTACCACTTAATAGAAGCCGTAAGATTTCTTAACTTTATTCTCGACAACGTACTCACCAGAATAATCTATAATTTTGCATATATTAATTGAGTTGTAATGTTATGTTTGTCCTTCAGACGGAAGCTGCTAAGCCAGTGTTCGGCAAGTATTACAGGGAACCAGAAAAATCTTCTCCGCTCCCATTTCACTTACTGGGAACTCTCGTTAGAAGCATGAAGAAGGATCATTATGTAAGTGACACCGGCGATATCCTATATTACCAGACAGATCCCACCCTCTATGGTCCTTCACAATTAGAATGAAAAGCTCCCAAGACTTTGGTATAGAGGAAGTGAAGACTACTAAAGCTACTGATTCTTTATGACCAATTTATTTAACTTTTGACAAGAAAATGTCAAGAGTTTGTATAACATAATTCAGGGAATGACTTCACAACTCATTCTCTTTCAGATAATAATTTATTGGGTTAGTGAGTCCTGTTGTAACATCAGGCTAATGTAGCGCATTGTGTGTATTTAATGTTATCATACGATTCAAAGGATTAAGTATTTCAGAATCTCTCTCTCTCTATCTATCTATCATTCATAGTTCGTAAACATCAGCCAAATATCTGTTCATACCTAAGAACTCCCTAAAAACATGGCACCTCAATTTGACTGCTGCATTTGAATGTGTGCTTACTCAAATACCAACAGATTCCTGATTCTATATAAGTTCTCAATTTCAGGAGTGATGTTACAGATACCGATAATGTGTGCATTGAGTGAACTATCACTAAGCATGTGCAATGAAGGAATGAAGTAGTCTAACTTGTAAGTATCAAGCAATGCATCAAAATCAAATAACATTGATCATGTCCCCAAGTAGACAAATAGCAAAATGAGCAAAGGTTGATGACAAAATCAAAAGGTAGTTTCTCCTTATGTGCCCGCATGGCCTACAGTTGCATATAGTAGAGAATCATATGCAGTATCCAAAATTGAGCATGTTAGCAAAACATACCGGTTGCAGTATAGAAGCATTATATTGGACTGTTTAACTAAGCAAACAAATTGGATGAAAGCAAAAAGAACTTTATCCATGATCTCACTGCAATAGTTACAAAGAAAGGTACATTAGCACAAGCAAACCTACGATAAAACTGATGTCTGATGTGCTTTTGAGTTATTAAAAAGGTGATGGAAAATAATACAAGTTGCACGGAATTGATATTCATGGCAATATGTCTCCATGATACCTATCCATAAAGCTTGATCAATGCTATTGATATTGATGTAACAATCAGTAATGCACAGAATTTACTGCATTCATGAAGGATGAAATGCGGGACTTATCTTTCTTGATGCCATCTGAAGCACAAATGCCGCTACTCACATCGACCCCGTGAGGTCTTCGAGTAGAAAGAGCTTCACCTACATTTTCAGGCTGGATCCCTCCAGCCAATAGCCACCCATATTTACTCCTAATTGGAGGTAGCTTGAACTGGGACCAATTAAACCCTTTACCACTGCAAGAATGTATCAGAGTAGAACATGAGCACAGGGGCACTAATCACACATCAAAATAATTTAAATTCAATAATTGATATCTGCTAGCAGTGAAGCTAGTCGATTTTAGGTTTGAGTTGGGGGCCATGAGGATCTCCAGGTCAGACCAAAGACTAAAACAACAAAGAAGTCTCTTCAAGTTAAAAATTCAATTATAATTCAATATACATGAGCTTAAGTCAACTACGATGCCCATATAAATCTTGGAATTGATGACCTCCCTTGGTAAAATTTAAACATATTTCGTTGTCTTTTTAATTATACATTGATGGAAAGATACTCAGTGTATCACGCCTCATGATTGCGAAAACATTGCAAGTGTGACACATTGATGGATTGCATACAAGGGTGACATGTAACATATTTCATTGTCTTTTTAATTATCCTCGATTGAAGAGTTTGTTGATGCTCAAGTTGCAAAGATAATGCTATTGATATATCTCAGAACTTTCCAAGATGAGATGAGCTTTAGTTTGGGGGACATAATGCCACCTGTTTTATTGTAGCATGAAGGTTCCATAGAGGATTACATATATATGTGATGCCCCCTCTATAACTAAAGCTAAGCTGTTTTCAGAAAGGAATTTCTTCTCATTAAGAGATGTCACTCCTTTTGGTAAGGGTCAAATTTGCAGACTTACTTTTACACTTATGTAATCCGCTTGTTCTTTAATACTCCTTCGCTATGGAGCCCACACATAAATATACATTGTACACGGTCTGAAAGCATGCACTTGTTCATTTCCATGATACTCACAATCCAATGCAAGCAAAAGTTCCCTGTCTGTTTTACTTCTCTTGAGTTCTCTGGGAGTCACCTTTTTTTGAGATCAAAATGTTCACTTTTCCTCTAGAACTAAAATTTTCACAAAGCGGAGGAATAAAACATTTGGGTCCCATGGCATTACCGAATTCCTAAGTATTTTAGAATTGATGGAACTAGATTGCCTGATGTAATTAAACATGGCTAAAGGACAACCTAACTCACATTGTAAATGCATATGAATGCAAAATTAAGCTCAATAACCGATATGTACGAAGAAATAGTGTGACAATTACCTGCCCCCTTTTGCACTATCCACTAGAATCCAATCAACCAAAGAACAATCTTCATCAGATATTTGATTCAAAAGCTCTCCATTTTCATTGGCATGAAGAACATAGACTACTCTATGCTCTTTCACTAAAACTGGAAATGCAGCTCGTGCACCATCACCATGAAGCTGTAATTTTCAGTACGTTTCAAACATAAAGAGAAAAAGCATTCATCTGAAACTACACTATAGAAGCCAAAAACTAACTTACCTGCACAAAATCAAGGTCTGCCGCGTCAGAAGCCCGTAATATTGTGTCAGCATCATCATCAACAAACACTCCAACAGGCTTAGCCCCATAATCCCGGGCAGCTTTTGAAACTTCCTTTGCAATATCAACTGAAATTGATCGCTTTGAATGAGGCCAAAGAATCATTCCAATGAAATCAGCACCAGCTTCTGCGGCCAAAGCAGCATCTCTTGCAGATGTAATTCCACACATTTTAACTAGAGGCCTTTTATCTTCGTAATTCTTGTTAGCAGGAAAATTTCCTGTTGGTTGTAGTGACATGAAGGTCCTCATATTATCTATTAATGATACAATCCTCGATGAATACATTACTTTCTCCTTTAAACCTATTAATGTACAAAATATTTGACATCAACATATGATGGTGTTTTTAGATATTTAAGAGCGATCTAAAAACGGGCTCAAGTTACAAAACAAAAAGAAAGAAATGGATATACTCATGGAGAATGAATTATCTATGCAGCTAAAGTATGACTAAGAAAAAAAGAGCAGATTCACAATCGCTAAACGAAATAAAAAAGAAAGAAAGATAAGGGTATGAAACGGAAGATAATTAAATGACATTGCACAATTTGCTAACTTTCCCTGTCTAAATGAATGACAGCATTATACTCTCATAAGGATGGAGCACACACAGCAGTGAAATAAGTTAGTCTTCACAAAAGTGTGCAAACCTCCATGCTTAAGCATTTGAACAAAGAAATACCCCTAAAATATGCATCACTGGTTGTAGGAAAGATTACCATAAAATTTTGGCGAAACACTATCCTTCCATGGGATTTGCCTTGTGGGGCTGATTGTAACTCGGGGCTGAAACTGGATTCCCGCATTAGTTCCTGAAATCAATCATGATGACGTGAGATACACCAAATCATCAACAAATAGTCCAAACGACCATTAATCGAAAAATAACATCTTACATAATTTCAATAACAGCTTAAAAGGATAAAAACACAATCCTGCAGTATCTTTAATAACTCTTTGAAGAATTCATAGGTATCAATAACACTCAAACATCATGTAGGAAGTTTCGAAGAGACAAATTATAAAAATTAGATTAATATCCAGTTCCGAATCACTGATCAAAAAAACTGAGAGAGACGAAATTGAAAATAGAAGGCAAATTTTCTTTCGGGCAATTTAACGAACAGTTCACCTACATTATGTAGACCCATTGTATGAGTATTCAAACGACTTTCCTACATACATTTCCATAAACAGTGACATACAAAAACATACAGATAGGGAATCGAGAGAGACCTGCGAGCATCTTTGATCTGCAATCTGCAACTGTTGCTTCAGAGAGAAAACGAGAACAAGAATATGAAAAAAGGAAAAAAAAAAAAAAAATTGTTTATCTAAGCAATCCCAAATAAGTATGTTTGTTTCATGTAATTACAAAATAATGTTGAAAAGCGCGAACAATCTACCAATTGATTAGCAGCTTTCAGGAAGATTGAATGAAGGAGATGGAAAGTTGGAAACCTGAAGAGACATGGAGCGAACTATGAATTTAAAAGATAAAACGACGAAACAACGCTTTTTTGTTTATCGGATGGTAAGAAGATGGGCCTGACGATGATCCGGCCCACGATTAACAAGTTTTTTTTTTCCCAAATTTATTTTTTAAAAGGTTTTTTTTTAATTCAATATTTTTTTAACAAACGACAAATCAAATTCATTCACAATAATAACCTCTTCACAAAGATCAAAGGTCCATTCCAAATATAAGTAGACGTTTCATCTCTTAAACTACAACAATGACATTTTTTTATCAAATTTTGAGACCAAAACTTGGAAACTGTCTCCATCCGGCATTTAAAAATCCCCCATCTGATAATATTTTGCGTTGAGAACTTGATAACTAGAGAATAGTGTACCAAGTTCTTTTTCAAAATGACAAATGATAGGAAATGAAAAATAGTGTTTTGGACAACTTTGTCCTACTATGCTTCTATAATTAAAAAAAAAAAAAAAAACAATGCTTACTTACTTTTTGCTCACTTGCACTATAAATAATATTTTATATTATATGATCTTCAACCCACATGCAAAATGTCTACTCATTTTTTATTATTTTCTTAATAAACATGCACAATTAATTAAGGTAAGACTTTTATTCTAAAACGGAGAGAGTATAAAATTTATATAAAGGCCCAAAAAACCAACAACAAAAAGGAGAATGAACCCAAAGGGAGGCTAGCCCAGAACATGTTTAGAGTTGGAGATTTTAATGTTGGCCCAAAGTTAGCTTCTAGAAGGATAAGATAAGCACCTCCATATTATATTAATGGATGTGTATGGTGGAGAATTGTTCTCGTGGGCGGCTATAAAAAAGATTAAAGTAAACCGTTCCGTACTGGATCATTGCTCTGTTATTTGAGACGAATGGACCCACGCGCTGAAATATGATTAGGTGCCAGCGCTACTCCAACCAACCAAGTAGCAAGCAACAAACAGCACTTGTGTTGTGGTCTCGCTCTCATAACATACTAACACAACACAAAGCTTGTTACTTTACTTTGTCTCATTTTCCACAACAAAATTATACTCATATCATTACCTATTTGTATCTCCAAATTGATTTCCATACCCTCCCCTTCAATTATTTAAAACACATAAAATTGTCAACTCTTAACAAATTAATTTCATAATTTTTAGCTACTCATTTGTTAAAACTTTCAACTTTAATATAGATATGGTTGATTTTCAAATCAATCACAAATTTTGAACAAGTAAAAAAACAAAAACTATCAATTTTACTGTTAAAACTGTTAGTTTCTATTAAAACTGTTAGTTATACAGTTAAAATGTCAAATTATTATCAGGTATGTAATATTCTGTCTATATACTATTATATTTGTTCTCTTTCTGCATATGACTTCGTTAGTGAACAACAAACCTTGTGTGTTATTGTTTGTGTTCATTATTTTTGTTTGTGTTCATGCATCTCATATAATAGTTAGAAATTTAACACAAGGTTTTAGGGGAAATAGTTTCTTTAAATTATAAAAAGTCTTGTTTTTCAAAGTATTCTTAAATGTTCGCCAAATGCTTACAAGTAAAAATAAAATAGACTTTCTATAATTTAAGGACAAACTAAAGCTCCGTTAAGTTAAGCACGTGCTCCAAACGTGGTGACCATGAAGATTTGGTGTAGAAGTTCAGCTACTAAGTAGTGAATTAAGGTTTCAATTTCATATAAACACGATTAACAAGTTCAAAAACAGATGAAGCAAGTTTGACTATATATTTAAGCATCTTCCGAATTCAACTCACAAGTCGAAAGTCAAAACGATTTGTCTAAGCCAACCATTTTAGATACTCCTTACTTGATAGTCAAGATTCCTTTTTTCCTAGATTTCTAAGTGTTGTACTGTACAACATTTAAAAAAGAGCTCTGACTTATTTTATTTTATCAAATGTAGTACTCCTCATGTCCTTAAATGAGTGTCCATTTTCAATAAATCTGTCTTAAAATGGGTGTTTTTTTTAGCATAACTTTGTCCCTAAATGTATTTTTTTCCGAAAAAAAAATCACCGGTCTCTTGATACGTGCAAAACTAAACGTTTGGAATGGAGATTATAAGATTATATATGAATCTTTGCTACCAAAGTATACAAAATTTGACATTTTCAAATGTCTATTAAAATGTAATTTGGACACTCATTCAGAGGCAGAGGTAAGTATGAAATAATCAATCCGACATACTGACCCATCAAGAATGACTTTTTCAAAAATAGGAAATGATTAAATAAATAATTGTGGTAGGCATTAGGTAACCATCATTCTCATGTTTTTGTCAAAGAAGATATGGTCAGTCTTTCTTTCTTTACAACAGTAATGATTTTTAGTTTAGTGGGTATCATTAGATATTGCCATTTTATTTTATGGTTCATACGGCTGATCTAGTCAATAATATATCACCACTTAATGAGTCAAATTTGGCTACACCTACACGTTAGGCTCTTAACAATCAACTTTATCTTTGCCTTATTTAACTGTCAACCAAGAGGAAGATGGGACTAGAGTTACACTGCTCCCACCGTATTGTTGCTCCGCTGCTACCAAAAGTGTACTCCTTCCGTGTCCCAAACAAAGTGAGATTTTTAGTCAAACTTAATTATACTTTGACTAATAATTTAAATAAAAAATAATTATCATATTTAATATCTGAAAATTGTTATTGAAAATATTATGAATCATGATACAATAATAATTTTTAAATCTTCATTAAGATCGTTATTTATTCTTCAAATTAATTGTCAAAGTGCAATCAAGTTGACCAAAAATCTCACTTTGTCTGGGACGGAGGGAGTATATGGTGTCACGTTTTTCACGGGATTTCGAACCGCTGCACCCATAGTTAGCTTCACCCAATGGTTCCGATTTGAGCCACCTCATTTTAGCTAACCCAACGGATGAGATGTGTCCGAGCTCAGTGGGACCCACAAAAAATTGAAATCATCCCACCCAAACCGCTCGCCTATGTGGCCTTGATCGGAGCCGTTGGGTGGAGCGGTGTAGCTAACTTGGGTGGAGCGATTCCGGGTCCTTCACGGTGATGATAGATCAAGGGTTACCATTTATTGGAAGACAAAATAAGGCCTCCCATCCCCACTTGAGGGCAGCGAAGAAGCCGGGGATGGGAGGAGTGTTGGGACTGTGACTACCCCCACCACTCCAGATTAGTATGATATTGTACGTTTTGGGCCCAGCTCGCACGGATTTGTTTTTGGGTCATCTCCCAAAATGCCTCATACTAATGGAGTGTGTGGGAGGAGTCCAAATCCGAGGAAGAATGGCAAGGCCAAAATCAATTTTCCATAAGGGGATGTGTACAACAATTTCTATACTGTTCAATCCAAATTATAAAAAAAAAATAAAAATACAAAGAACAAATTGTCATCAAACTGGAATGATCAAGGAATCATCCTAAACAAGGATAAACTAGTATGATCATAATCAAATCTTTCAGAATGGGATTTGTGTTACGATTTCTGTATTATTCATCAAAATCATAAAAATACAAAGAACAGATAATCATCAAACTGTGAACTGATTAAGGAAATTCCCAGTTGGGATTGTGCTATTACATTACCAACAAAGATTAAAAATGAAAAAATTGTTCAACTACTCGCTCCCCTTTCAAGACTGTTAATCATCATTAACAAGGATCAACTAGTATGATCATAGTCAATTGTTTTTCCTATCGAAATCCGAATTCATTCCTGTTTGTTTGTCTTAGCTTGCCTTCAACTAGTAACTACAATGGAGTATAATCAAGAAAAATTTCAAAGAATAACAATAATGATAATAATTAAGGGTGTGATTAATCAGCAAGGAATGCTGCTGCTGCTGCTGCTGCTGCTGCTGCTGCTGCCGCGGTTTTACGCCACCATCTGTTCCTGCTCTATGTACAGTTCTGCCCATTGGGGCATCATTTCTTGAACACCTCCGCCATGCTTTTGTTGCTCCGAGCTGTATAGCCCAGCCCCAACAGAGGACACATCTTTCACCAACGAGTTAACCCATGACACATCCGGCTCATTGAGTGGTGGGGATGACCGGACGTTGCCGTTGCGGTACCCAAATGAAGCTGACTTTGTTAGCTTATGGGAGTCATCCCCATTAAACCCCCACTCCAATTTCCCATCAGGGGAACCCCATTCGGAGGACAGATTAGGGGTTTGGTGTTGGGGCTTTGTGATCCCTGGAGGATGGCTCAATGAGGCTCGACGGTCAATGAAACTCTGGCTGCGTTTAGCAAAGGCAGCTGACCGTGAGTTCATTACTGCTTGCGCCACTGCTGAGGAAGAATCGAACCCAAATGTTGTGGGTGCGGGTTTTCTAACTGGAGAGGATGAGTAGTTTGATGAAGGGGATGAGTAATTTGTCGAAGGGTAGCTGGATCGAAGTTGGTTTTGGTTCTGGTTAGAGTTCTGGCGCATTTGAAGCCCAGTTGGGGATTGCAATTGGGTTGTTGGTGTTGATATTCTTGGTGATAAACCTTGCATTTGAGATAACATGGATGGATCGAGAGATCCAAAAACATCGTCAAGATTTGCAGGATTCATCTCCCCGAACCTGTTGTTGTTGTTCCACATCGATGGAGAAGATGAACGGCTGGAAAGTTCATTGATCAGTTGCTGCCTTTGTTGGGTTCTTATACTTTCCAACCCCATCAATTCCAGCTCCAATTCGAAATCACGAGCATTCAAAGCCGTCTTCAGACGACTGCCGGAGAGCTGCAATGTAGGAGGTGTGTTGTTAATCTTGTTCTGCCACAAATTCCCACCCATGGGTGATGAGGCTGCGATCGAAGGCGATAATGGAGGCGTTGATCCAATACCCAAGGGACTCATGGGCCCCATATCCATGGAGCTCATCATGGAGCCAGACTTGGGGGAAGGCATGGCGGAACCGGTGGAAGCATACAAGGGGCGCAACTCTTCAACCCTGTGGGCGAAGAAACACACTTTTCTCGCACACCCGGTTTCATCTTTACACAAGCGTGTCCTGTATTGAGCTGGGTGAAGCCAAGATTCAAACACCCCGTGTGCATACTCACATCCGTCTCCTTTCACGCAGCTTCCTTTGCGAAACTCCGGGCAAGGCACGCAGGTGTAGTTGAACTTCTTTGGGTCTCTTCTCCTTGCGTTCTCGCCGGGGTGAACGAACGGACACTCGGTCCAATCGTGTGAGTACGCCCTCGAGCAAGGCTTCACCTTGAAGCTGAACATTCTGAATTCATCACTACCGTAAACGCCGGTGTTAATATCCGGCAAAGATATATCGACGGGGTATTCCTTCTTCGGCGTCGAGCATTGCTTCTCCTCTTCCTCCTCCAAATCGCTGGAGAACCCCTTCAACAACATTTCCAGGACTTTCCTCTTGGAAGAACCTGTAGATTTGACATGGCGAGCGATCAAGTCTCCGGGTTTGTTCCCATCCGCATCAACCGAATTAACATCAGCGGACGCTTCAAGCAACATCTTGACCACTTCAACGGATGAGAATGACCCGCCGGCGGCGGCACAGTGGAGAGCGGTGGCGCCGTCCGAACCAGATTTCTTGTTCACATCAACCAGTTTCGTTTCAACAATATACTCCAAAACCCTGATACTACCATAGGTAGCAGCAATCATGAGAGGGGTTCTTCGCTCAAACCCCATCTTCTTCGACCCAATTCTCCGACCATACCAAAACCCTGCCTCATCAACATCGACTCCCTTCCCTTCCACCTCCGATACAAAGGCGGCGAGGTCATCAGTAGCAGACAATTCAAGCAAATTCGAGTATTTACCCGACACCCCATTCTTCTGCTCATCCATAACTAAATCAATCGAGCAAATTTTCCTCCTTGAACCAGTACACATCAAGCCCTAAAAAATCAAGAATTTGCACACATTTAATCAACAAAACCAACTAAAACAGAAAGGCAGGAACAAAATTGAATATAAGTAAATCGAGAAAACACACCTTTAATAGAGCTGGTAATTGAAATATCTGGAGCTAGCTGTGTGAAATTGGTGGATGTTTTTTAGGAAGACGATTGAATCGAGAGAACTAAATGGAATTGGATTGAATTGAATTGAATTGAATTGGGATGAACGAGGATGGGGGTGAGGGTATATATATGTAAATAAATGTAAAGGAGAGGGGCACGAGTGAAAGGAAAGAGGGAGGAAGGTGTGACTTTTCTTCTCACTCGGTCTAAGTCAAACCTTTCAAAAAAGGGGTCCATTCAGTCACACCACTTCTATGTCTTTTTTACCCTTCCGCTCGTCGTCCCCAAATGTAAATGCAAATGCATCTGAAATAAAGTTGAAATTCAAATGCTGAGCTTCAGAAGTGGGTCCGGTGGGTTCATTTAATATCTAACTGGCTTAACGGGTATGTCTACAGGAGTGAGCTTGTCTTTGCCTGGATTTTTATAACCTTCATTCACGCGCTCTCCAAATGTCTTATTTTATACTCCGTCTCATTTCAAATTACAAAATGTGTCAATTTAATTGTCCTACTTAAAATTGTAAAATATTAAAATGGAAAGTTTTAATACTTTTAATAGTGAGACCCACTTCTCATACTCATCTCAATTAACCCACTTATTATTCTCTACTCCATTTTCTATCTCCAACCAAACTATCTATACTCACAACACATCACATTTTTTACTTTTTCCTAAATCCCTTGCACAATCTAGTTTTTGCAATTTGAAACTCGAATGAGGGAAATAATCGAAAGGAATAATTGACTTAGTCAAACGGGCTTGACTGGTTTGCCATACGGATCGAACAAGAAGTCCACTAAGATGAAAGTCCACCTGGTCCAGATCCCTAGCAGGCATCCAGCTCGTTTATCACCGAGCTCATGAAGTTTAGCGTTATTGATATTCCACCAGCTCGGTCGAGCAGAACTGACCATAAAAAACAAACATAGTAAGCGGGCAGATAAGGAATAGGCAAGCGCGATTCAGCTAGGAGTCCTATATAAGTAAGGACTCCTAGCCCATTAAGGAGTCTTTACTATGGACTCCTCTACGAATCGAATAAATAAAATAGATCTCCTTTTCATATCAGGATACACTCAAATCCCTACAAAATAAGATACACTCAAGAACATCTAACTTATTGTCGTCACGCCGAGGGTCTTCGCCAGTGAAGCCCCGGGCTAATTCACGTTTGTTCTTCTTTTTTCAGGCTACGCGAGATTTTCCATTTATCCGTCCAAAGGTCCGGCAACATTGATCACGATTAATAATTTTTCCCTCTCAAACAAATCTATACTAAATCAAATACACACAAATTAAGAAAATATATTAAAAAATTATTTCTTGTGAGTATGTAAGATAGATAAAATGAGATAGTAGATACTCTTTCCATCATATACTTATTGCTACCAAATAGAAGTGCACGAGGATTAAGAAAATATGTTGAAAAAATAAGTATTGTGAGTGGGTAGAAGAGAAAAAATAAAAATAAGTTAGTGGATAGTTGTTGTGAGTGGAGAGGAGAGCGAAAAATGAACATTTTGGGTAATTAACAATAACTACGAGACGCCCAAAATGAAAATAAGTAGCGATAAGTATGAGATGAATTGAGTAATTGTTGTGAGTAAGAGAGACAAAAATTGAACATTTTAAGTAAGTAATTATCAGTTTGGGACACAAAAAACAGAAAATAAGTGACCATTAATTTGGGACAGAGAGAGTACTACCTAAAAAATTAAAAGTAAATTAAAAAACTCTAAAAATTGATTTTGAAAAAGAAAAAGTTTCTGTATTTTTTGGAAGGAAGGTGGAAAAAAGTACTTGTTAATGTTATAATGGAGAAAATAATAACACCACAACGGCTGTTTTTGTAAGTTTACTCTTCCTTGCAAAAAAAATAGTATTTATAAAGTGTATCAATTGTACTAAAGTATTCTTCAAATATTTTTTAACATTGATTAATCATTAAAAAATAAGTTAAATTTTTTATAAAAAAATGGGTTATTATTGCTTTAAAAAAAAAGGGGGTTATTGTTTACTTTTTGTGTTTATTATTATAAGATAATTTTATCAAATCCACAGATTTTTAGAAAAATGTGTTTAAATATTGCGCGTGGGGAACGGGTTGGAGAGGAAAGGCAGAGGAGAAAAGGTAACCGGTAGAAGATTCGTGCTAGTCGCACGCGTGACGCGTTGTACAGGTTGATTGGTTACTACTTTATTCACTAGCCTACTTCCACTTTGCTACATAGTCACCTCCCACTATTCCATATGGTTTTCTTTTCTTCTCTTTTCAAAAAAACATTACTTCAATTGCATTAATAATAAGAAAAGTGACTGTACTCTATAAAAGCCGGAAGTTCTCAAATATTCATAATAGATACATTTTTTAACATACAACAATGACAATTTTGATTTAAATTTGGAAACACACGAATTCTTTTGAGTAAAATTTGGAAACTGTCTCGATTCGTCATTTAAGAAATCACTCATTGGATAATACTCCCTCCGTCCGACTCGAATTAGGACAAATTTTCATTTTGAGTGTCCCATTCGAACTAGGACAACCAAAAAATAGAAATATTTTATCTAATGAAACCCACATTCACACTCACAACAACTTTTCACTCATTACTCTCTACCCCACTTTCTCCCTCATACTTCACTTTTCATACTCACAACACCTATTCCACTAACACTTTTTCCTTAATCCCCGTGCCCAACCCAAAAATCCAAATTCGGGTGGGACAGAGGGAGTATTTAGCTTTGTGTGCTTGACATGAAGAATCCGGGTTGGCGAATAAACGTCCACCGAGTATTCCAAAACCCTTGAAACATCCTTGTGCAGTAAGAACAAAGGCATCCTTTTTGTTTTGAGATGATGCGAGATCCGTAATTAATGATTGAATTACAATTGCAGGGTACAAAAACAAACAAAACAAACCAACAAACACACAAAAGCACAGACTCTCAACGACTGAGAGAAATCAACGGATCTCACGAAAGAGAGAGATTTGTATTACATCAAATTGAAAAAACAAAAAAACGAAATCTGAAAATCAATTTATTAATTCCTAATTTTGCATTTATTAATTGACAAATTGTCAAATAATAAATGAAAATTTTGGGATATTATTGATTAGTCAAATGAAAATGAGAAGAATTAAATTAAAATCAAAGAATAAGGCAGATTTGGACGGATCAACGAAGAAGAAGGAGGAGGAGAAGAACATGTTTGGTTTTTGCAGGGAGAGAAAGTGGTAAATAACTAAATATTTTGTGTATTTCAAACAATAAAAGTAAATTTAAATATGTTAAATATGACCAACTTATATACTGGTTCGCTTTTATAATACTTTTTTTTTTCTTCAGAAAGCAGTCATTTTTTTTTCGTTTTTTATTATTGCTATAAATAATTTTGAAGTAAAATTAAAATTACATTTAAATATTTTAATAAAATTTATAACAACTTGATAATGATACATCACTATAAACACTATCAATATTAATTTTTAAATTTCCATTAGATTAATTATAAGTAATTTAAATTATTGTTTAAAATTTATGTATAATAACAACGAAAATAAATTCTAACTTTTCAAGACAGAATGAGTACTTTGCATCGCTAGAACGGAGTTTGGAACGATCAATATTTATCGACAATTATTATTGCTACTTAATACTTTTTCCATGAGGTTGGTACGTCGTGCTGCTAATTGTGATATTCTCATTCTACATCCAAAAGGTGTGAGATTTGATGGTGATATATAACATTAACAATAATACTATTATTATGCACCAATAACATTTATGAGCTATTGCATAGGCATATGGTTAGCCGAGTGAACTCAGTTATTTGTGCTCATTGAGTCACACACGCTCGGGCATTTACAAATGGAATCATAGCAGAACTCCGACCGTAATGCTTATGAGCTTGTCCGGTGATATGGTGTTGGTATTGTAAGGCCTTGCCAGAGACGACAAGGATTTGAGTCGGGAAGATTATGATATCTCCATCCCATATTAGAAAGATGTCGGGTTTATTTGTGATATACTCCATCCGTCCTATACCAATATGCACAAAATGAAGGATGCGCAGGAATTAAGAAATGAATAGCAGTGGATGATTCTTGTGAGTATGAAAACTGAGGTAGGAGAGAGTGGGGTAGGAAATAGTAGTGGATAATTGTTGTGAGTATAACAAGTTGGTCCTATTGAATAAAAAATATATATAATTTTCATTTTAGGAAAGTGTGACTTATCAATATGACACCCAAAAGAGAACTTTGTGCATATTTTTATGGGACGAAGGGAGTATAATTCTCTACAATACTACTGTGGGCGCCAATAACATCGATGAAATTTTTGGTGGGTTTGTAGTAAGTCAAATGGACCTAATTGTTTGTGCTCGGACCAGTTCGTGGTGCTTTTGTAGAGGATCGGGTCTCCGATTCGGGTCGTTTCAAATGATTCTAATATCCCTTTTTCATATGTGAGTTTTGATTGTGATATATAAGCCTCCACAATACTAGTATTGGGCACCAATAACATGTACGGTCTTTTAAGTGTGCATAAAGTAAGCCAAGTGGACCGGAAAGATGTGTGCTTTGATTTGTTATGTGCAAATCTTCACAAAACTATACTGTTACTGGACACCAATCATCCATGAACTTTTAGGAGCCCTGTAATAAACCAAATGGACGCAATTTTTTGTGATCAGTGGGCCAGTGCGTGATGTTTATGTAGCAGGTCAACCAGTTCCAGGTCGTTACAATAATATTGCGGCGGATTGTATTTCTAAGTTGCGAAAAGCTATTAGTATCATTTTAACTAATTGGGATGAGGCTCCGGCGTTATGGAAAGACATCTCGTTCTTTGTGTGCACTTAATATAGTACTCCCTCTGTCCCTAAATGAGTGTCCATTTTCAAGAAATCTTTGTCCCTAAATGAGTGTCTTTTTTTAACATAACTTTCTCCCTAAACGTTTTTTTTCGAAAAAATTTTCACCGGTTTCTTTATACGTGTAAAACTAAAGGTTTGAAAAGGATATTACAAGATTATATATGAATCGTTGTTATCAAATTGTTCAAAAATTTAAGATTTTCAATGTCCCTTAAAATGAAATTTGGACACTCATTTAGGGACAGAGGGAGTATCTCTTTTACCTTTTTAAAAAATGATTTGCTCCAATTTATTTCTATATATAAAAAAATTTCACCAATTTATTTGTATATATAAATTATGATGAGTTTTTTATATATATATATATATATATATATATATATATATATATATATATATATATATATATATATATATAATTTTATTGCACACCGTCGAGGTTCGAATAAATATTAATGTTGTTAATAAGATTTTTTTTCCACTCCTCACCGTTTTGGCAACAAATGAACTACTTTACCTTCACTTTAATGGAAACATTGTTTTAGTTTTTGATAATTTCAATTAAATTGCAAAAAGATTCTGAAAATGTTTGTCAAAACTTTTTGAGAACAGGTGTTACCTCAAGTGTTAGGTAACACCCCAGATAACACAGACGGACAGAATACACACACCTGAGTATAAAAGAGTTTTGCAGCGGAATAAAAATAGCACAAGAATTATTTTTCTCAAGTTATATATATATATATAACTTGAGATGCCTAAATGGCGAAAACTTTATAATCAATATGAGTACCAATTACAAAGTCAAAAGGTTCCCTATAGCTAGTACAATATACGATCTATGGAACCAAAAGTAGAACAAAGAACGATGATCCTATCCTAGCCAAAACACACTCAAACCCGAAGTATTTGAGTGTGGAAAAGAGTGTATGGGAGGGAGGATCTAATGAGCCAAGAAGTACTTTGCTCTTTGTGCTATGGATATGTGTAAAATTTGGCTTGTCTTCAATCTTCATCCAAGCATCTATTTATAGCCAACCAAGACTTGGAGGCTACACAAATAACAGCCTTGGGCTGTTTGTGATCATGTGGGGAGGGTGGAGATCATGTGCAAGCCTTATCTCCACAAAACAAGCTTGACTTGGTCTTCCTTCCTTGATTTTCTCAACCGAATTCTTCATGCCCAAGTCTAAGCTTCACTTTGTTGTACTCCTTGCTTCCAACGCCTTGTACTTCATCTATTTGATCAGCAACAAACCTTGGACTTGGTCTTCTCCATATTTAACATATTTAACACATGTTAAATATGTTTGTAACTCCCTTATTTACTCGGCTTTTATGAGTAATTCTTCATTAATTTATTCTCCATGTTTTAAGCTCCATGAACCAACTTTATTATATCTGAAAATATGGACCAACATCTAGAAAATAATATTAGGACATTAGTATAAAAATTACATTAGAAAGAAATATCAAATTACAAAGAATCTCGTCACAGCACTTAGACTATCAGGGCAACACCTGAGGTAACACCTCAGTTCTGCACTAACAATCTCCCCCTTAATTTGAGATTTCTTTTCAATCACCTAAATGTTGGTACCTGCAAAAACAAGTTAACCATATGCAGTATAACAGAGCATTTCACCAAAGATTAACTCCCCCTTAATCATGGAGTTAACCGAAACACAAAGATTTACTTAATATACTAATTGTAAAGTAGAACCATGTTTAAAACAATTAGTAGTTTAAAACAAAAAGTAAATCAAAGTTTTAAAATCCACAAAACCACAAGTCATAAACCAAAGCATAACCACCAAAGTATTAAAGTTCTAAATTAAGAACTAAAATACGAATTGTTTTAAAAACCAAACCACCACAAACGAAAATTGTTTTTGAAACCATTCAAAAGTACCATAAAAGCCATTGCCCAAGTATAGTGGCAACAACAACCTTTAAACAAGGTTATTCTCCATCTTCTCCATCATCCGGCTCATCACTTGTGCCAGCATCACCAACAGCATCAATAGCAGCACTTGTATCTGCACTAGTACCAGCACACCATCTCCCCCTGGTTGGGAAGAAATCAAATTAATGAAGCCGGTGGTTTCTTTTGGAGGGTTAAGCAGCCGATTTGGAGGAAGAAGGGGCTTTTCTTTTGGGTTTCTTGGTGGCGGTAACAGGTGGTTGAAAGGCAGTCACGGTTGGGGTAGGTTGGACTGAAGTAGCAACCATGGAAGGATCATCAATGGACATGGCCATAGATGGAGAGATATTGGAAACCATGTGAGATATGTCCATAGGTGAAGTAACACCCGAGATAACACCCGGTGACTCCTCTTGAGGTGCGGATTGGTTAGGGTTTTGGGAAGGTGAAGCCATTGTTGAATTTTGAGAGGTAGAAAAGGAGAATTTTTTTTTAGAAGGGTTTTTTATTTTGGGGAAGGTTGCTGAGATAGAGAAAAAGCGATGAAGAGGAGGGAGTATATAGGTGCGTTTGAGAGAGAAAGAGAGAGTAAATAGGGATAGGATTTTAGGAGGTTAAGGAATGTGAATTAGGAGAGGAAATTAATTTAAACTTAACTCTTATCATCTAAATTAACTAAGACCCCTATTTTTACTCACATTTAAACTATCCTAATTAAACTCCCCCTATTTACGAGCACACAAAACCAACTCCCTACACATCCGTTTTTTTTTTTTATTTTATAAATAAAACGAAAAAAGAAAAGAAAAAAATTAAGACGGTAAAATTAATGATGTAACGATCTCTCAAAAATTTGAAGATAGATTCCTAAATTTTAGGGAAATTGTTACAACTATATTTTACCAAAGTAAAAGATTTGTTTTAGACTTTTTCAAAATTGTAAACTCTTTTTCTTTAAATAAAAAGACTTTCAAACTTTGAAAATTTAGAAAACAATTCTGAAAATAAAATAAAAAAACGAATGTAGCACACACTAATGTGTTGATGGCAATGATGGTAACACTTAAGATAACATTCGTGATAAACATCCCTTATTGAATTTATATTAAGGCAATTAAGGCGAGATAGACCTCATTTTTGAACACATGAGGCGAAGATATGCTTCTATAATAAGCATTTGAGGTATAACAAGCTTGCCAAATATGAACACTTTAGGCAAAGAAAATCTAATAATTTAGATATAAAAAGCTTGTTCTTCATCTTCAAACACTTTAATATAAACATATTTTACACTTCTTTATCTACAAGGGAGCATCGTAGTAGCGAGCTCCGTGCCCCGAGTCCTTATAAAGTGTAAACATGTTTTAGTGATTTGTACCGTTCAAGTAGGAAACACTGTAGTAGCGAACTCCATGTTCCTAATACTTAGTATAAAATCACTAGATAATATCCCCCTTTGACAAGAGTGCATCGTCGCAGCGAACGCCGTGCCCGAGCTACTAAGGAAATACTATAAGTGTTTTTAGCCTTTTTGCCTTTGAAAAAGATTAGTGACTTTGTCACTTTTGAGTTTAAAAAGGAATGTTATCAATAATGTTACCTAGAGTGTTATCCTACCATAACAAAAAGGTCAGTATGTGCCACCGTCAATGGATAGAAAAAGCTACCCACTGACAGATTTAAAACAGAGACATAAAAAAATGAAGTTTTTTTTTTTTTTTTTTAAAATAAAAAATAAAATATTATACAACAACAAAGATGATCCAAGGGGTTTAAACAAGACACGGAACAAGAGACTTCTTCAAGTTAGAAAATCTCTTATGGTTAAAAACTTGAATTAAATATTCATCTTTCAAAAAAATATTTTTTGAATCAAGCATAGAAAGAAAACATGAATGGTTTACCATGTCTCGATAATTAACCGGTTCCTTACCTCTAGTTTGTATCCCTTCGTCTAATTTCCCTATCACTTGGGATATATGATGATTCTTTTGAATCTTCAACGGGGGAACTCTTCTGACGGGATCATCTACTCTATTGGAGTCCTCATTATTTTCATTTTCTGCAACTGGACTGACTTCTGGTGTTATCTCTGGTGTTGCCTCAGGTGCGGTAACACTGGGGCCAACATCTGGTCCAGCACTTATGACAACATCTGGTCCAACATAAATGTCAAATTCACTTTGAGGTTGTTCCATCTGTATCATGAGAGGATAATCACCTGGTTTATCTGTAACACTTAACAGATCGTCAAAAACAATGTTCACAGATTCTAGAATAGTTCCCAAGCTTAAATTATACACTCGATATGCATGATTGTCTTGAGAATATCCAAGAAAAAAGCTTTATCACTCTTAGAGTAAAACTTAGCTAAGTAATCCCAGTCTTTTAATATGAAACATACACACCCAAACACATGGAAGTAATGTACATGTGGTTTCTTCCCATTCAAAATCTCATAGGGTGTCATTGTTAAACCAGGTCTTAGAAAGACTCTATTTGAAATGTGACAAGTCGTGCTCAAAGCTTCAGCCCAAAATCTTTTTGAAATCCGTTTTGAAAATAACATGACACGGGCCATATCAAGCAATGTCCTATTTTTCTTTTCGGCCACCCCATTCCGTTGATGAGATTTTGATACCGAAAAATCATGGTTTATCCCCTTTTTTTTACAAAAAGTATAAAAGGAAACATTTGCAAATTCTTTTCCATGATTAGATCTTATACGAAAAATAGGTGAGCAAAACATGTTTTTGATTTTGGAGTGCAAGAGTTTAAATTTATCTAAAGTTTCAGATTTTTCTCTTAGGAAATATACCCATGAAAACCTAGAGAAATCATCAACTATAACAAAAATATACCTCTTACCTCCCAAGCTTTCTACCTCGATTGGATCCATCAAGTCCATGTGCAAAAGCTGAAAACGATGTGTTGTCCCGAAGTGTTGCTCTTGGTGTTGGGCAGCACACTGGGTAACACGAGTCTCCTCATTTTTAAGGCAGTCTCCACAAACCATTTTGTTATTAAGATTCAGTTTAGGGACTCCTTTGACAGCCTAAAACTTGAAAATGTTCTTCAAGTTTCGATAATTGGCATGTCCAAACTTTTGATGCCACAATGTAGTGACATCTATTTTTGCCAAATGGCACACCTGTTTGTCTTCAACAAGATAACAATTGTCACTTGATCTAGTTCCTGTCATCACACAATTGTTAGTACAATCAAAGACTTCACAAGTATTTTTATTGAATTTCACCTCTAAGTTATCATCACAAAGTTGGCTAATACTAATTAAATTAGCTACAAGCCCATCTACATGCAAGACATTCTTTAAGGCAGGAAAACCACTCACATTTAGTGTCCCTTTTCCTATTATATTGCTTTTACTTCCACCACCATAAGTTACACAACCTCCTTGAAGCGATTCATAGTCTTTCAAAAATAATTTTGTTCTCGTCATGTGACGTGAACATCCACTGTCAAAGTACCATGATCCTTCAATATTTGTTTTTAAGGAAGTGTAAACAACATCGCATCTCAATTTAGACTTAGGTTTCCATGTCTTCTTTTTTGTGTTTTTGACCTTCTGACAGAATGTGTTATCTAGAGTGCTAGGTAACACTTCAGGTAACACAGAATAACTGGACTGTTTCTTTGAAAGAGTATTACACTTATTTTTAAAATGTCCAGAGGTGTGACAGTATTGACACACTTTTCTTTTGTCAGAAGAGTCATTAGAGAAAGAATTTTGATCAAAAGCACGTTCTTTCACAAAACATATTTCATGTTCATCACAACTCAAAGAAGAAATAATTTTATCTAATGATTCTCGGAAACCAATACCTGCTTTGAGAGGCTTACTCAAATTGAGAATCTCATCCAGTTTGGATGATCCGATGTTGATTTTCTTCAAGGTGGTTTCGGCTAAAGTTAATTTGGCCTTGACTTTCTCTAGCTCGGCATCTCTCTTGGATGCTTGAACTTCCAAACGAGTTAAGTAGGCCTTGAGTCCATCGTTCATCTTGGTTAAATTTTTAACCATTTTGTTCTCTTTCTTCCATTCCTTGAGCAAATCATCACAAAGGTTTTTTAAACCATCAATGAGCTCATCCTTGCTCAGCTCATCCTCTTTTGAACTTCCTGCATCAAGGTTAGTGGAAACCAAGAAACAAACATCGTTAGTTAAACTGAAATTGCTATACCTGACGGGTGTGGTCTCAGATGTTATCTCAGTGTGTATAACTTCTGTGGTAACATGTTCAGTCTCCGAGTCACTTATTGTGACAAACATGTTTGTTTGATCAGGTTCTCCCTCCTGGAGATCGAAAGCCATGACAAAGGACCGAACCACTTAGTAACGTCAAGTAACCAGGCTCTGATACCAATTGAAAATGTTTGTCAAAAACTTTCTGAGAACAGGTGTTACCTCAAGTGTTAGGTAACACCCCAGATAACACAGACGGACATAATACACACACCTGAGTATAAAAGAGTTTTGCAGCGGAATAAAAATAGCATATATATATAACTTGAGATGCCTAAATGGCGAAAACTTTATAATCAATATGAGTACCAATTACAAAGTCAAAAGGTTCCCTATAGCTAGTACAATATACGATATATGGAACCAAAAGTAGAACAAAGTACGATGATCCTATCCAAGCCAAAACACACTCAAACCCGAAGTATTTGAGTGTGGAAAAGAGTGTATGGGAGGGAGGATCTAATGAGCCAAGAAGTACTTTGCTCTTTGTGCTATGGATGTGTGTAAAATTTGGCTTGTCTTCAATCTTCATCCAAGCATCTATTTATAGCCAACCAAGACTTGGAGGCTACACAAATAACAGCCTTGGGCTGTTTGTGATCGTGTGGGGAGGGTGGAGATCATGTGCAAGCCTTATCTCCACAAAACAAGCTTGACTTGGTCTTCCTTCCTTGATTTTCTCAACCGAATTCTTCATGCCCAAGTCTAAGCTTCACTTTGTTGTACTCCTTGCTTCCAACGCCTTGTACTTCATCTATTTTATCAGCAACAAACCTTGGACTTGGTCTTCTCCATATTTAACATATTTAACACATGTTAAATATGTTTGTAACTCCCTTATTTACTCGGCTTTTATGAGTAATTCTTCATTAATTTATTCTCCATGTTTTAAGCTCCATAAACCAACTTTATTATATCTGAAAATATGGACCAACATCTAGAAAATAATATTAGGACATTAGTATAAAAATTACATTAGAAAGAAATATCAAATTACAAAGAATCTCGTCACAGCACTTAGACTGTCAGGGCAACACCTGAGGTAACACCTCAGTTCTGCACTAACAGATTCACATAAGACTAAATAATATAAAAGTTAAATTATAGTGATGCGCTATAACTCGTTAAACTTCTACATTAAATAAACTACTCAGTAACCCGTCTATACTCGACGGACATAATAAAACTAATTAATAACATAATATAGTTTAAGTTAAGTATTTATATTAATATAACTAGTGGGTAACCCGTGCTTTGCACGAGACACTAATTTACTATTTTTCGTATTTTTTTTTTATGTTTTTATTTAATAAAGTAACATAATAACTTTTTGTAATATAATTATATTGTACTCATTCCGTCCCAGAGTAAGAGTCATACTTTCTATTTTGGTACGTCCCAGAGTAAGAGTCTCATTCCTAAAATGGCAAGAAATCTTTACTATTCATCCCACTCATTCTCTCTCATACTTTACTTTTATACTCACAACACTAATCAACTTACTATTCCCTCCCACTCATTCTCTCTCTTACTTTACTTTTACACTCACAACACTTAAATCACTTCCATCATTTCTTAATCTCCATGCATTTGAGAGGTAGGACTCTTACACTGGGACGGAGGTATTATATGAATTAAAACGTTTGCTTACAAACTTAGGAAAATTGTGTTAATTTTCTAATTTTGTTGTAATAATTATGATAATTGAAATTTGAATATAAAGATAAATTATTATCATTATGAATTAACTTTTAATTTTATAGATAATTGACTTGATAATATTAGCTATTGTTCAAGAATGATTTTATATATATACATTATGATTAGTAAATATAAAAGTTTATAATGTACATCTAATGTGTTAGTATAATAATTTTATTATGTCTTAAATAAATAATTTTTCTAGTTATAGTAACTAATAGCGTATCCATCATCTTAACTAAGGCTATTATTAAATAATAATTTAAATAACTATTATAATTACCAAATATTATTAATTATATTTACTAACATATATAATAACTATTATTATTCACTAATAATATTAATAGTAATAATTAACCTATATAGTAACTGTTATGATTAATTAATACTCCCTCTGACCTATCGTAAGAGTCATACATTGTTTGCGCACACTTATTAAAAACAATAGAAAATTGGTAAACATTGCAAGTGGGTTGAGGGTATAATTGTCTAAAATACTTTTTTTTTCATTATTTGTCATTTTAGGAAAGAGACTCTTACTCTGGGACGTATAAAAATAGAAAGTAAGACTCTTACTCTCGGACGAAGTGAGTACTATTAATGGTAAATATTACTCCCTCCGTCCTGGAGTAAGAGTCCTACCTCTCATTTGCACGGATATTAAGAATTTGTGGAAGTAATGTAAGTGTTGTGAGTGTAAAAGTAAAGTATGAGATAGAATGAGTGGGAGGAATAGTAAGTTGATTGGTGTTGTGAGTATAAAATTAAAGTATGAGAGAGAATGAGTGAGATGAATAGTAAAGATTATTTGCCATTTTAGAAATGAGACTCTTACTTTGGGACGTACAAAAATAGAAAGTAGGACTCTTACTGTGGGACGGAGGGAGTAATATATATTGTATAATGATTAACTAATACTATTAATAATAATGATAGTTAAGTCATATAGTAATTATTATGATTAACTAATTATACTATTAATAGTAATAGTTAATATATATAGCAACTATTACGATTACTAATACTATTAATAGTAATTTTTAATTTATTCAATAGTTAATTATAAAAGTTAATTATAAATGTTAATTATAATAATAGTTAACTATTAATAGTCAACTATTGTTTGTTTAACATTATTAGCTAATAATATTAATTACTATATAAGGTAACTATTACTAATAATAGTAATAGTAACTATGATATTTAACTATTATAGTTACCTATTACTAATAATAGTAATAGTTAAATATAATAGTTGTTTGAGATTTGATAAAATATTAAATGAAAAAATAAAAAATAAATTAGATATAGTTGAAACATAATTAAATTCGTCAAACTTGCTGCTCCTCTAGTTGTTTGAGATTTGATATTTTTGGAAGAGAGACATGTATAGGCTGCAAATGTCTTTCTCCTCAATGATTGAACCCAGGACCGGTGCACTTATTTTACAGTCGGACAAGACAATCGCCTGGAGTATTAGTTCTAACACCTTCATGTTTATGTTGTAAAGTTTTTCCAAAGCAGTTATGCATGAAAGCAAGAAGATCGTAAAGATTGAAAGATTAGCTTAGGTTACTTAAAGTCGGTCGTCCACTATGCAAAATAGAAAAAAATATACTCCCCTTTCTCATAATGTGTCAAAATTACTTTCAATCAAAAATAATTTTGGACATGCTTTTAGAACGGAAGGAGTAATTTACATCCGATCTTAGATGGCTCATATATGAAATATTCTCATCATGAGAACCTCTGTGTGTGGCATCATTCCTTTGATCTTGAAATTTGGATTTTTTTTTTTTTTACACCGCAAGAGTGTGTAGAATGGTTATGTTGAGATTATCTACTCTAATTAGAATATTAACATATTTACTAATATTGTACCTCAGAGATTAAATTAATGGGAGATGAAGATAAAATGTTGATTTTTTGAATTGAAAATTTCAAACTGACAATTGTAGGAGGAAATAAAAAAAAACAGCACAATATGAAATTTCAGTTGTGATGAAAAAATGAACCCGAGAATTACCTTGGACTAAAATAGCCTGGAAAGAAGGTGGTAGCAGAGGCGTGGAATAATAAAAGAACCCATTAAAATAATTTTATACTTTCATTGGAAAGCATTGGTGAATTTTTGCAAATATGGAATTTAGAAAATTTGTCATGAATAATGTTCATATTATTGCATTTAAGGAGAATTTTTGCAAATAAGGTATTTAATTTGTGCCATAATTATTCCATTTTTTTTTAGAAGTTGCATTTGAAATTCAAAATGATTTTCTTGCATACGTGAATTATGTATGTAAGGACATGGCTTGCAACACAAGTCATTTAGACTTTTATTTATAAAATTATGATTATAATGTTAATTTATAAAGTATAGTTGATAATAAAACGTGTAGAATTCCTGGATATATAATTACCTAATTGTGATGGGCAAAAAGATAATATAATATCACTAAGCTTCTTGAAGTGACACAATGTTTCCTATTTAAAGGCCCTTCCATCAAGCTTAGAAACAATTATTCATTTTTGTTATCTCTCCTAAATTCTCTTCACATTATTGAAGTACTTGAGAGATTAAGAAGTCACTATTACTTAGAAGATCTTCATTCCCTACTTCTTCTTCTTCATCTTATTTCTCCCTACATCATCCATGGATTCAACAGGTATATATTTTATCGCTTCCGCTTCATCTCTTCCTCAATCCTATTCTAAAGTGAGTGTGGCATTCAGGGATTAAAATTGTTCCTACAATTGGTATCAGAGCCCCGCTTATCTTTAGTTTAAGTTTGAGTTCTTTTTTTTTTTTTTTTGGAAAGTGTCTACTTTCAATTTTGATTCATTTTCCCTGTTGAATCATTAAGTTTTGATGTTGATTAGGGACTCTAATTCGTTCATAGAGCACTGATAATCATCATCTAAAATTCAGAAAAGGTTTGAAAGTTTTGTTCATTAAAACTAAATGGTTCAAGTGTGACTATCCCTTCATAACATGGTTTTATGTTTTCATGCATACCATGTGGATCTACTCACTTGGTTCCATTAATTTTAAGGCAAGATTATCCCTAAATAACATGGTTTTATGTTTTAAGTACATACCATGTGGATCTACTTGCAATTCATGGCCTTTTGGGAATAAATTAAACAAATTCAGAAAGTGCAGAAAATGGGGTGCTCGGCCGAGTCATTTGTTTTACTCGGCCGAGCATATGAAAAGGCGCGAACTGCTCGGCCGAGTCTTTGGATTTGCTCGGCCGAGCACATGAACAGGCGCCAAAAATGGCATAAACCGGTCGGACCTTTGGTCGAGTTCGGTCCGGTTCTCTTGAATACCCGGTCGGGTCTTTGGTTATGCCCGGTCGGACCAAGACTTGCTCGGCCGAGCATTTGGTTTTGCACGGTCGAGCATTGTATGTCAAATAAGGCATTTGTTTCTGATTAAGGTGCTCGGCCGAGCACATCATATGACTCGGTCGAGCAGCTCGGTCGAGCGTTTTGTTTAGAGCGGCCGAACATAATGTGACAAATTGACCAAAACATTCTGATTAAGGTGCTCGGCCGAGCACTTCATAAGACTCGGCCGAGCAGTTACTGTTCACAGGTTTTGGACTTTTCTAAGTTTTGCACTATTTTGTTTTTCCCTTGGAACGAAACCTACATTATTTCAAACCTAAAAAGTTATGATTAATTATATGCTTTGACAATTTTATTCATTGTTTAAATAATATTGTCGCCTAAGTGATTTACGTTATTTAAACCCTTAAATTGTAAAGTGTTGGATGTTTAAGTTAATATGTGAATGACTTGAATTTTCCAAAGAAGATCTTGACATTTGACTAAACTTAGGCATTCATGTGGTAACAAATAAAATGAACATTAGGATATTTTCTTAGGTACTTATGTCGGCCCAAAGGAAGATTAAGTATTTATTAAAATATAAGTTCAAATTACTTGTTACCTAGGGCAATCATTTATGAGTCAACTCGCAATCCAAAGATTAGTTTTGATGTCATGTTGATTGTCTTATTGATGGATTTCGTTGATATAATTAATCATTTTTCATTTTGTAGTTTCTTATTTATGTTTTGTATTCATTCTTGTTCTCAAAATTCCAACAAATTTGTTTATTGCTTCATCTGTAATTACTGCTATGAGTATTGTTGCAATGTGGGACTAATTATAAAACTTGGAAAACAAATAATTATAATCTTGGGCTATATAGAACTCGCATTAAGGGATCCGTTTCTCTTCTTATTGCTTGAGTGCTGAGAAGTGACACGCTCTAACCGCGTAAGCCTAATGATCATAAAGAATATTGTCCCGAAGACCTTTTAGACGGTGTCTCCGAGGATATTGATGCTACAAACATTCCTTGATACCCCTGAGGAAACTTGTTTCCATAAGGTATAATGGGTACCGGGAATTTAAGGGAGTACATTTTAGAAATAGTTCATCTATTGACGAAACGAAAAGGCACTTAAGTTAAGGATATCGGATGATATTCTTGTGCATTTAGTTTTAATCTTTCTTCCTTGGTTTGGTTGCTTTGAAGTGACCTATCAATGTCAAAAGGACAAGTGAAATATTAATGAATTACTTTCACTTATGACACAAGAAGAAGATAAGTTAAGAATAATTTAGAACTAAAGTTACTCATTTAGCATCTACCTTTTCTCATAGGACAAGAGAAGAGGGAAAGAAAATGTGGTTGCAAGTAAAAAGAAGCTTAAGGGATCATCTAATGATCATAAATAAAAGAAATGTTTCTTTTGCAAGGACCTTACTAACATGAAGTTCGATTATCCTAAGTCTCAAGCTTGGCGTGAGAGGTATATAATTTGGTCTTGTTTGTATTGTATTAAGGCTAATTTGGTTTCAGTTCCTACATTTACATGGTGATTGGATTTTGTTACAACCAATCACATAAGGATGTTCAAGTAGGATTGCCTAAATTACCGAAGACCTAGTAAAGATGAAGAAATTCATCTATATGGAAACTAAGAATCCGGTTAGAGTTATAGGCATAAGGATCATTTAAATTATTGTTAAGTACTAAGTATTATTTTGTATTAAATAATATGTTTATTGTACCATCATTTAAATAGAATTATGATATTTATCACAATATTGGACAAGGAAGGTCACTCTTGTTCATTAATAATAAGTGTGATCTCTATTTTAATTTCAAAGGTTGTTGGCACTAGTACTTTGTCAAGTATTCTTCCTTCACTTGACATTATTCAAACAATAAATGTGTCCCTTAATAATGAAACCAAAACTAGAAAGCAAAAGTTATCAAATAAATTTTATTTTATTTTTCATTAAAGCATAGGCATTTGGGTCATATTTCCAAGAGGAAAATTGATAAACTTATGTTAAAGAAAATCTTAAACAAACTTGATATTTCGGAAAATACTTTTGCATTAAATGCCTTAAAGGAAATTTACAAACATTAAAAGAATAAGTATTCTCGAGAGCATCAAGTGTCTCAAAGAACTAATACATTCGGATATTTGTCGGCCATTCATTAATCCTTCGTGGAAAGGTCAACAATAGTTATTATGTTCAAAATGACTAACTCTTAGTTTGAATACATTTATTTGCTTCATAAAATATTGAGTTTGGACGTTGTAAAAGTCTTATAAAGACAAAGTTGGAAATCAACTTTGAAGACTATTAAGAACATTAGGGTCATTCATGATGGTGTATACATCTTTGGAATGATTGTTAAAAGGAACAACGTCTAAGTCCTTTTTACTCGCTATTTTGAAAGAGTGTGGGATTATCTCTCTCTACATTGAGCCGGGTACGCCTAGCATGAATATTGTAATAGAGACATATTGAAATCCTTAAGGATATGGTAATAAGTATGTTTTATACTTCTCTTACCTCACTCATTATGGGCGATACGTTAAAGCCGCAACCTTTATTCTCATTAAAGTTCCCTCTAAGGCTACTAATATAAACCCTTAATGATTTAAGGACGCGTTCCTTATTCGTCCTTAAATCATATTCATTTATGGGGTTGTCTAGCATAAGGATAGACTTTATAAGTCTAATAAGGGCAAGTTAGACGTAAGATTATTAGTAGTTATTCATGGGGTAAGCCGAGAGAACTAGGGGATATATAAATTTTACAACCCGAAAGTTAGAACGTTTTGAAAAACGAGAAATGCTAGGTTCTTTTAAGGATGTTGAATTTAGTGGGAGAATTTGGAGTAATATTTTGAATTTGAAAAGGAAGAGGAATTCATTTGTATGGAATCCATTTATATACCACTTCCCATAGTTCCAATTGGATATCAAGTTTTGAACTTGACATTCAAGAAGAACATACAATTCAAAATAAATATGATTTCCCTATAAATATTGAACAACATGGAAATGTTGATCATAAGAAGGAAATTCAACAACCTCAAAATAAGATAGAACCGGTGCCATTTGGAAGATCCAATAGAGTAAGAAGAAAGTGCAAATCCGGATAATTATGAAGTGTATATTGCCGAGAATAAAGGACACTTAGGTTTAGTGGGAGATGAGTCTCTCATTTTCCATGAAACCATTAATAGTTCTAATTCTCATATAGTAAATTAATGCCATAAATGAAGGGTTAAAATCTATAAGGATAACAACGTTTGGGATCTTGTCCCATTACCTAAAGATGTGAAACCTATTGGGATTAAATTAATCTTTATGACCAAAAGGATTCACAAGGTAATATGAAAATATATAAAGCCCATCTAATTGTTAAAGATTTGACTCAAAAGGAAGACATTAATTATAAAGAAAACACTTTTCCGGTATCTTCTAAAAACACTTTTAGATCATTATGGCACATATAGCATATTATGATCTTGAAGTTTATCAAATGGATATAAAGACAACTTTCCTTAATGGAGACATTGAGGAATATATGGTTGATTTGGATCAAACTAAGCAATTAGTTTGTGAATTTAAAGAAATCCATTTGTGGACTCAAGCAAGTTTCTCATCAATGGTACTTAATCAAGTTATTTTTATTTGGTTTTGAAAAGAATCTTGATTAAGATTGTGTATACCATAAGTTCAGTGGGAGTAAATTTATAATTTTGGTCTTATATATGGATGATGATTTTGCTTGCTAGTAATGATATGAACCTTATTAAGGAAACTAAGAAATTTCTTATTTGAAATGAAAGATCTTGGTAAGGCATTTTTGTATTAAGAATCCAAATTCACCGTGATCACTCACGAGATGTTTTAGGATTATCACAAAAGGCCATATGGAAAGGTATTACAAAAGGTTTAGCATGCAAAAATATAAACCACATGACACCTCTAATTTTAAAGGAGACATTCTTAGTCTCAAACAGTGTCCTAAAAGTAAATTTTGAATCCAAGTATATGGAAAATTCCCTCTTTACATCAGCAGTAGAAAGCTTAATGTATATGTATATCTTACATTTAATGTTGGGATGCTTGGTCAAATACCAAAGCAATCCGGAAAGAACATTAAGTAGCAGCCAAAAGAATGATAGAAGTATTTACAAAACATTAAAGAACTACATGCCTATGTTTTGAAGTCGGATCATCTTGAGATCATTAGGTATTCCGACATTAGTTAAATATATGGCTGCATATGTTTTAATGGACTGTAATTTGTCAAAACAAGTGTCGAAAGACCAATTAAGAAATGACTATCAGGTAGCAGTTCTGTACTCTAACAAGAGTTTATGGATTTAGACATTAATTATCTTGTTATAAAGAAAAGAGTACAACATGAACGAAAGTGATACAACTTATAGAAACAAACTCTATTTAGAGGATCCATTTATGAAAGAGTTATCATCTTCAGTGTTTCACGAGCATGTTGCTCATATGGGTGTAACAACTTTTGATAACATTTAGTATAGTGGGAGTTTGTGTTGTTTTTTCATTAATTGTTCTATTATTTAAAGTTTTGATCTCATTTGGTTAAGTTGGACTAGTTGGAAGAATATGTATATATTCATTATGATTCCATGCTACACATCTATACTTTTGATCTATGTCATTTAGTTAGATTTGTATACGTGATTATTGTGGGTTTAGTTGCGAATCAATTACAACGACTGCCCCTTTAGTCCTATACTTGTATGGCTAATGGATGAGATTGTTATAAATGACAATAAAATGCGCACATTAGGGTTGTCATTTGTGTTATATTCATGATTTAAAGGAAGGACTTTGTTTTGCAACCCAAGTGGGAGATTGTAAGGACATGGCTTGCAACACAAGTCATTTAGACTTCCAATTATAAAATTATGATTATAATGTTAATTTATAAAGTATAGTTGATAATAAAATGTGTAGAATTCCTGGATATATAATTACCTAATTGTGATGGGCAAAAGGATAATATAATATCACTAAGCTTCTTGAAAGGGTGTAGTCCCTAGGTGAAGTGACACAATGTTTCCTATTTAAAGGCCCTTCCATCAAGCCTAAAAACAATTATTAATTCTTGTTATCTCTCCTAAATTCTCTTCACATTATTGAAGTACTTGAGAGATTAAGAAGTCACTATTACTTAGAAGATCTTCATTCCATACTTCTTCTTCTTCATCTTATTTCTCCTTACATCATCCATGGATTCAACAGGTATATATTTTATCGCTTCCGCTTCATCTCTTCCTCAATCCTATTCTAAAGTGAGTGTGTCATTCAGGGATTAAAATTGTTCCTACAATGTAAGGAAAATATTTGGAAATAAGGGAAATGACTTTATGCTTTAATAATTAAACTTGTTTAAACATATTGCTTTTGAAAATTCAAATTGAATCAACTTCAATTATCCTATTATATGGCGACAGGCGACACGTGGACCTACACATCATAATTCCACATGGCGCTCTCTATGAATAGCATTGGACTCTGCTATTATATACTCCCTCCGTCCCACTCGAATTAAGACAAATTTCCATTTTGGATGTCCTATTCGAATTAGGAAAACCCAAAAATTGAAGTGTTTTATTTAATAGGACCCACATTCACACTCACAACAATTTTCCACTCATTATTCTCTACCCTATTTTCTCTCTCCTACTTTACTTTTCATACTCATAACACCTACTCCACTAACGTTTTTTTCTTAATCCCCGTGCCCAACCCAAAAATCCTAATTCAGGTGGGACGAAGGGAGTATTATATAGATAGATATGTTTACTAGATTAATGCTACCTCTGTCCCTAAATGAGTGTCCAAATTTCATTTTAAGGGACATTGAAAATCTCAACTTTGTGTACAATTTGGTAGCAAAGGTTCATATATAATCTTGTAATCTCCTTTCCAAACATTTAGTTTTGCACGTATAAAGAAACCGGAGAAAAAAATTTCGAAAAAAAACATGTAGGGACAAAGTTATGTTAAAAAAAGACACTCATTTTGGGACAAAGATTTTTTGAAAATGGACACTCATTTAGGGACAGAGAGAGTAATTATTTTCTTGCCTAAAACAAAAGCTTTTCCATTCGCGTGGACCCAACCAAAGTATTCCTTGGTTTTGGCAAGGCAAATGATATTATTAGAGATAATCAAGCACATTTAATCATTTTCCACATATATTTATATAATTGCCTTTGTGGACGCCATGATAATGTCCTTTACTATTGAACCCAATAAAATATTGGGTAATATGATTGGCGTTTTGTGATGTTCTCTCGACTTGTACAGAAACATAGGTTCCACATTTTGCACGTTTCCATTTTATCTCCCTTTCATCTTACCCTTTCTAATTCCCTGAGTTTTACGTGATTTGAGACAAAAAAATTTAGCACACAAATTAAGGAA
This sequence comes from Campanula takesimana, assembly GCA_026119855.1. NCBI lineage: Eukaryota > Viridiplantae > Streptophyta > Magnoliopsida > Asterales > Campanulaceae > Campanula > Campanula takesimana. The sequence continues at coordinate 462,692 of JAOWBW010000231.1, forward strand.
AAGTAAGAGAGAAATAATGGGATGAGGTGTTTGTGAGTATGAAAAATTAAATAGGAGAGAGAATGAGTGGGAGGAATAGTAAGTTGATTGGTGTTGTGAGTGTAAAAGTAAAGTAGGAGAGAGAATGAATGGACATAATAGTAAAGATTCTTTACCATTTTGGGCAGTCTCAAGTCACGTAGAACGGACGAAAAAAGAAATAAGTCTCAAGTGACATGAAACTGATGGAGTATGTTTTTATTCTATTATCTGTTGAGTAAGAAATTAAAATAAAGTATATGTATATAAAATATTGTGATTTTTTTTTCTTTTTAGAAAAAGTGCTTGTGTATATAATAATTTGAGAGTGTGAGTTGTAATTTAAATGTGTGATTATGAAAAGAGAGTAATACAGATTTAAGAAATAAAAAATGGATATTTTTTAAAAAAGTGAAACCTACCAATAAAATACCTCAAAAAATAAGTGCATGCTGACATGCTGATGAGACAAAATGAGTAGACATTTTTTAGAAAGATGAAAACACGTGGATTTACTTACAAATGGATCAAAAAACTAAGTATTTTGCCTAAGATCTGAGAGCAAATAATATTTTTAAGCTAAATCGACATTTTTATAAGTACTCATATTAAGTTATTTTATTTTGTATTAGTAATAGTTGAAATATTTGCAATTTATGAAAAGGAAAATCAAGGATTATTTTTATCAAATCGGAGTTAAATGTAAAAAGTCAAATTAGTTAGTTAGCGTTTAATTGCAAAAGCTGTCTAATTAAGGTTACTAACCTCTTAACACTTTTTTTTGAACCAAACCTCTCATATTTGCTTCGAAACCTAACACAATTAGTGATTTGGTAGCAAATTATTATTAAAAAAAGTTACAACAAATTAATTGTAATTTTTAACATTTTTTATTCAATGGAATTAGTTTGGTGACACCTTTACAAGCTAAGCTAAGCACGAAAAAGGGCCACAGGGTCAACCAATGACGACCTAATCAAATGCTATAGTACTAACTACAGTTAAGGGATAACAATACGATTATTCATTTGTAGCAACGAATTTTCCGATTAAATATGGATTAATTAAAAACGATTCTAAATTTATCTTAGATTAAAATATTTAGTTTTTTTTTTCTTTTAATTTCATAAATAAAAAAGTATGAACAACGTTTTAAACAATATTTTTAATCAATGAGACCCCGAAACTGAAAATAAGTAACGTTTAGTTTGGGACAAAGAGAGTAATATTTTTAATCAATGAGACCCACTTATCATACACACATCAACTAACTCACTACTATTTCCTACCCTACTTTCTCTCTCTTACCCAACTATCTGCATTCACATCACATCACCATTTTTATTTTTTTCTTAATTTTCGTGCACAACTTTAATTTTTTAATTTAAAAGGAGACAGAGAAAATATACTTTACTATTATTTTTGATAATGTACAATCAAGTGAAACATATTTTGTAAATTTTTAATATTGTAATTTATTTTGTTTGATTCACTTTACAAAACTTTTCAAATTAGAGAGATCAATAAGTAAAAAAAGAATTTTTGCACCGAATTTGATGCACAAAATAATGTACATTAAAGATAATAATAATATATTTTTGATTTAATGTAATTTTTGGTGGCATTGGAGTTGGCCTTATTTCTCTATAATATAATATGGGATAGAGAAATGTTAGAATTATAAAAAAAATGTTACAAAATAGTAGTTACAAAATGATTTGTCAATTATTCACTTGATAATTCAATTAATGAATACTTGATCCTACAAACAGAAAATCCAATTCAACATTATCAAATCATTTTACTAATTTGTGCACATAATTATACTCCCTCCGTCTCATTCGAATTAAGACAAATTTCCATTTTGGGTGTTCAATTCGAATTAGGACAACCTAAAAATGGAAATGTTTTATTTAAAGGGACCCACATTCACACTCACAACAACTTTCCACTCATTATTCTCTACCCCACTTTGTCTCTCTTACTTTACTTTTCATACTCACAACACCTACTCTACTAACACTTTTTTTCTTAATCCCCGTGCCCAACACAAAAATCTTAATTCGGATGGGACCGAGGGAGTATATAGTTGGTAAAGAGGGAGTATGGGATAAGAAGCTGGAAAGAGCTTTGGCAGGAAGAGATGACAGTTGAAACTTGAAACAGCTTGCAATACGGTACATCAGCTTTGACTCATTTTACTAGTTGATTTTCTTATAGTCAATTCCGGCATAATTTGATCCTACTTGATTACATCAATGTATTTTCTTTTGTCTCCTCTCTTTATTTTATTATAATTATAATTATAATTATTTAGATAAATGGACTGCTCCATATCATATTATCATGCAGATATCTATCCCCCCATATCATATTAAAAGGACCAAGCTTTGTGAATGCTGACCATATACACTTTCTGTTCCACATTTGAGAGTCATTTTTTTTTTTTTAAATTCTGTTTAATTACATTTTAAAGGACAATAAAAATACTCTTTTTGTCTTAAAATAAATACTCCATATGTTCTGAAATAAATGTCTTATTTTTCATTTTCATTTGTTCCAAAATAAATGTCATTTTATTAAAAATACGGTATGAAGTTTGGTGATCTTCTTATACCACCCATTCTAATAGGCACAAGCATTGCAATCAAGGAAACACAACTAAAGCTCATTAATTTTGACTTATCAACTATGACATTTATTCGAGAGACAGATGGAGTAAATTTTTCTTATTTAAAAAATACTTAGAAAATATGACATCTAATAATAGAAATTCATAAACTTCCTTGAGCCCAAAATTTGATTACCCAGGCTACTGGCCCAGCTTCACAGCACAAGCATTTCCATCCTATCTTTTTTAGCCCAAAATTTCATTAGCTCAAAATTTCATTAGCTTTTGAGCCCAAAAATTCATTAGCTATTTGATGGTGTTGCCTACAGTATACTCCCTCACACACAGCACCATCATCAGCACAATTAGGAATTCTCTCCCTTTTATAGTTCGTCTCAAAACAGTTGAAACAGTCCAAAATATAAATATTTTAATATATTATATTCAACTAACTCCACCATTTAATCCCACTCATTCTCTCTCTTTATTTTCAACCATTCAATTTATTTAACCAACACTACTGTTTACTCCACTCATAACAAATTATTTTTTTGGGCAAATCACATAAGAAATTTGGTTATTTGAAATTGGTAGTAGTATATAAAAAGTGAAATTAAATTTATTAAATATAAAAGGTCAGAAACATTACATTTCTTTTCCCTAAATCTAATCCAGGATAATAAAATAAAATAATAAAAAAAAGGCTTACTGATTGTACCTTTATATATAAAAACTAAGAAATGTATGTATATAATCCAATCTTTTGGACATGAGTAATGCATACCTATTGGAGAAATTGACGACAAATACTAAAATGAAAAAAAAAATATATATATATATATATAAAATGATCCTAATTAAAGTTCACTGCGGTCTTCCTCATCAGTAGCATCTTGGTCGACCACGGGCATAGAGATGAATCCTTCTTCAGTAGTTGCAGCGGTGACAATACAGTTGACGGGAGGATCTACATTGATTAGTGTAAGATCATCCACATTACTGCAGTTAGTTTCAACTTTGGACTTAGATGTTATTGCGATCCCATCCAACACAATGTCGTGACAATGCTTGGATGAGCTGCAACTTATATCTATGGCTTCTTTACCCGAGGTTGTCCCGTGAACATCCTTAAAAGTAACAAAACTCACCTCAATCGCATCTCGCTGCATTAGTAATTAGCAAACATCATCAGTAAATATATAACGGATGATCAATCAATTAATTAGCCTTGATGCAAATAATTCTTACATTACGTTGTTTATCGCATTTTCCATTAGGACAGTAGTGCTGGTCAATAAGGATGGGATTCCCAGCGTTAATCAGTGTAATATCTTCAAATGTAATCCGTGTTGCAAATCCTGACGCTCCCTGCATGCATGCGAGACGAACAACATTTATAATTAATTTTTTATTAATACTTAGCGATCAAGTTCAGAAACATTGATTCAAACATAACAAACAATTATACTACATAATTAAGTAAAAGTACATACGTCAAATGTCTTAATCCTGGCTCCATTTGTGGTACCATTTAAGGTACAGTTCTTGACATGGATGTCTGTCGCAGTCCCATACGATGATTTTTTGCCTAGACTTCCAACACTGCATGCATGATTAAGCCAACCACAATTGATTTTTTTTTTTTTTTTTGGAATCATGAAAATCTATGAACTCGATCAGAGAACAAGTAAGTAATCATGTACATATATATAAACCTGATGCCATGACCAGGTCCACAGTTCAAGCTGGTGATATTGATGAAGGAAGAGCCAGTATTTATCGCAATGCAATCATCACCTATATATTATTTCAATAAAGATCAATCTTATTATTAACACATGCATTGTAATAAGATCGCACATTGCTAATTAAAGATCAACATGTAAATAAATTGAGTAATTAATTAACCTGTTCCAATGAAACTATTAATGATGTTAACATTTTTGGATGCGGAAATATCAATCCCGTCGGTGTTGGGGCTGTCAGCGGGTGCTTGGAAATTGGCATTGTCCACTTTGAAGCCATCACAGTTATTAATGGAAAGATGGTTCCTGGGTGGATTTCTTGAATTTAATCCTACCACTTCACAGTTGCTACAATTGTGAAACCCCAAAGCCTACATAACAATTAACAGCAAGGGTTATATATATATATATATATATATATATATATGCATGATACACGAGCAATGAAAATATATACTCCATATCTATATATCAAAAGATAAAAAGTAAATAAATTACCGTCGGTCTGCCTTCATCACATGGCTTCTTCAATTTGTGCACACAATAAGAAATAGTACAATAGTATATTAGAAGAGAAATACAAAAATAAAATATAAAATTGCGGAGAAATTTATACATGAAGAAATAGAGGGAGGCGTGTACACACCTTAATACAACGCCACCAATCGTTAGTGGATGCACTTCCGCTTATACTGCCGGTAGGCGTACCCGTAACAATGAGGCCATTTACATTGGAGAAAGAAAGCCAATCCTTGCTTGTATTCCACACTCCAACACTTTGCTTTGTTGCAACAATCGAACCCATAACCTGTTTATATTTTCCACAAAAAAAAACAAAAATATTAGTACAAAAAACAACAGTTTTAATAAATAAAAAAAATATATACTACTACTAGTATAGATTAATAGCAATACATTAATTACCTGTATTGTAATTTGTGATTTACATGGGCCTTGTAGAGAAAGCTGATGAAGTAAAAAAGTTTTTTGAGAGGGGATGATGAGATTATTAGAAGGATCACTAGAAGTACAGACTGTTGTCCATGCCTGCATGAAAGCTTCTGAATCATCTATCACTCCGTCCCCGATTGCTTCGAAGTTTAGAATGTTAGCATCAAGTGCTAACGTCTCCCCACCAAACATTCCCACCATTATCATCATCACCGTAACAAAAGCGAAGAGTTTAGATGCCATTCCACTATTGCCTCTGAATCTGCAACAAGTATAATACGTAGAAATATTAACTACAGTTTAGATGCCATTTCATTGACTGGCATACATACATAAATATCAAACGCAAGCATAATCCATGAATATGCATGCAATAATATTGAAACAAAAATAAGAAGAAAAAAGAGTTGCATACTTGAATTGCATGCAGAACTTGTTGAGCTCGATTGCTTCTACTAATTACTCGTCCTTGAATATGTATGGAGATATGTGAAGATGAGGGTGCAATTTATAGAAGAAAAAATAATTATGAACAAGTTGCACCTAATTTAGTTTCCATATTTAAAGAATATTGATCTCCATGTTTAAAACTGAAAACCATTAAGGGAAAGTGAGTCATAAGATTTACTTACTAAAACTCTCGGTATATAGTTTCTATATATGAAATGAAGATGACTCATAAGATTGACGTATTTTTAGATATGATTTACTGGTATCTTGAATTTAAACACGATCAACTTCGGCGAACAAGAAAAAAGATTTAGTTTTGACCAACTCAATCTTAGTGCGCAGTTGCTTAGTTTCCATATGAAACATTGATTTTCTTTTTTATTTTATTTTCTTTTTTATTATCCTTTCATAGAACACATTCTGCTAGATGACAGTATTATTCTGTATTTTGAAAATTCATTTATACTTATGGCTTTTAGTGAGCATAGTTTCATTGTCATATGGGGAGATTTGCCCCTTTCTGAATATTGCAACCTTGAAAGCTAATAAAAAAATGATCTTTATTTTATTTTTATTTTTTAAAAAAAAACAAAAAAAGAAAAGAAAAGGAAAGGAAACAGGGGCAGTACCCTGTGAGATTTCATTAGAAACAAAAAATAGTCATAGTACAATGAGGGGGACTATTCTTTCTATCACGTAATGAGAAAAACAAGTGTAGAAAGTCTCAAGAAATATGTAATACTCCCTCTGTCCAAAAAAGTTAGTCTTATTTTGGCTTTTTATGATCAACATAAATGATATTTGACCAAGCATTGGTGTCATTTTAATAATCACAATGAAATTATAGAAATTGTTAATGATAAATCACTTAATGATTTGTCAATTACAATTTTTCAAATTTCACTAGAATAGTTAGATCGACATTAATGTTTAGTCAAAGTTCGTTTATGTTGACTATAAAAAGTTAAAATAAGACTAACTTTCTGGGACAGGGAGTATAAAGTGCTTTTGCTTTGAGGCTGCAAGAGAATGGAAGCCTTGTTCCTTCCAATTGAAAATGTTGTTCAAGTATGCTTGTTCAATTCATTCCTTGGTTCACTACATTGGCTTTGATCAGTTCAACATTGACTTGTCAAAACTTGGTACCCCCTCCGTCCCAAAATGATCTTTACACTTTTTTTGACATTACTATAAAAGAAATTAGATCAATAATTTTAGGTTGAGTCAATTATTCTAATGAAAATCTAAAACTTGTTATTGATAGTATTGTGATGGTGTGTCAATAACAAGTTTTAGATTTTCACTAGTACAATTGAGTCAACCTAAAATTATTGCTCAAAAGATCCATATTCTAGTAATGTGAAAAAAAGTATGAATATCATTTTGGGACAAATTAAAGGAAGCACAAACCTTGTGAGTGAGGAGCACCCTTCTCCTTTATCATTTTTACTCTTCAACGATGCCTCTTTTTTCTGCCCCTTTGTTTCTCTGTGCTTTCTCTTTCACCATTGTTTTCCATCTTTACTGCAATTCTCCTACAAGAGAAGAACAACACGGAGTACTCCCTCCGTCCCATTTGAAGCTTCACCATTTTGGTGATGACATACAAATTAAGAAAAGTGATGAGTGTAAGAAAAGTTGTGAGAGGAAAGAAATTAATGGGTATGACAAGTGGGCCCCATAATTCAAGTATGTGAGAGGAAGAGATGAGTGGTTATGACAAGTGGGACCTACATTTATTACCATTTTAGGAAAGGGTGAAGCTTCTAACGGGACATCCATTTGGGTAAAAGGTGAAGCTTCAAATGCGATGGAGGGAGTATAGCGTAAAAAGATTGCCTCTAGATGTAGTTTAAGACAAACTAATTGCATAGAATCATCGAACGCTACTCCCTCCATCCCCAATTGAATGTCCATTTTCAATAAAATTTGTCCCAAAATGAATCTTTTTTTGGGAAAAAAAAAAAACTTTGTCCTAAGGGTTTTTGGTTGAACTAAAATATTTAACATCCAATTTGGGACGTTCATCTAGGAACAAAATCTAGGAACAAAGGGAGTATAAGATTCCACTAATGTTATTCTCTCAGTTTGGATAATTGCTGTTAGGTTACTTGTCAGTATTTTATTATTATGACTAACTCTGTCGACGGTATTAGTTAAATCACAAAAGTACTGTTGGTCGGATTTCAATCTCAACTGATTAAAAGAGAATTTACAAACGGTAATGTAATAAATAATGGCAGTTTAGAGAAAGTGTGTCAATATTTTATGGGAAACAGTAAAGCTGCAAGTATTTTGGAACAAAATATTCATCTTACAACTGCAAGTATTTCGGGACGGAGGAAGTAAAGTTTTATCTAGTCACTTAACAAAATAGAGAGAGTCTTTAAAAAGAGAGAGAGAGAGAGAGAGAGAGAGAGAGAGAGAGTGAGATGTTATTTTAAAAAGAGAGAGAGAATAGTTTTTTGGAGTTAAAAATCGCACGGGTGTTTCTACCCAATTTCAATGAGACACTAAAAAAAAAAAAGAAATTTGTGCCAATTAAAATAAGATTGAGAGAGTATATCCTTTAATTTTTTTTAATTTTTTTTTTAAGCAAACGAGAAAGCAATTTCATTCACAAGTTAAAAAGAGATGGGACACCACATAGACTGAAGGCTCACCCCAAATAACAATAGCAGTTGCATTGCTTAACCTACAACAACAATATTTTCGATCTAAATCTTGAGATGATCGAATTCCACTCAAAGTAAAACTTGGACACTGCCTAAATCCGGCATTTAAGAAATCTCCCCTCTGGTAATATTTTGCGTTTAGCACTTGATATACAGAATTCGGGTTGACGAGTAAACGCCCACCATATATCTCAAAATCCCCGAACCATCGCTGTGCAGTAAGATCAATGGCATCCACTTCATTGTGCGAAAATGCAATCATCGTCATTTTAAGACCAAAAAACAACAAACAGAAAACAAAGAAACACAGGCTCTCACAGAGGAGAGAAAACAACGGCTCTCACTATGGAGAGAAAACAACGGCTCTCACAGAGGAGAGAAGAGATTACAAACAATTGTGTTGTTGAATGCGTATAACAAGAATGAGCACCAAAGAAATGAAGAAAAATTTGTGTTTTTGAAGAATTGGGAATGGAAGAAAACAAACGGTTTTTTCTCAAGGAAGAAGAAGGAAGGTTTTTTTTTTTTTTTTTTTTTTTTGTGAACAATTTAAAGTTTTTAAAAATGTTCTTTTTTTTTTCTTTGTAATACTCCCTCCATCCCAAAATGATCTTCTCGTTTGACTATTCAAACTTTTTAAGGATATGAACACTTGTTGCACTAGTCATGTTTTGTTTATGCACTTTTAAGCCTAAATTAGAGAAATGGGATGAACTTTTTGAGACAATGGAAAATTGCAAATAGGAAGATAATTTTGGGACGGAGGGAGTATATCCTTTAAAGTTTTTAAAATGATTTTTTTTTTCATTGTACTCCCTCCGTCCCAATTTAAAGTTCTTAGTTTGACTTTGCACGGAGATTAAGAAAAAGTAAATGTTGTGAGTATGAAAAGTAAAGTGGGAGAGAGAAAGTGGGTGGGGAGTTTTTGTTGTGAGAATGAAAGTAGGCCCCACTTTCCATTTTAAGTAATAAAGGAAAGTAAGAATCTTAAATTATGACAGCCTAAAAAAGAAAGTAAGAACCTTAAAGCGGGGCACAGATGGAGTAATATTTTATTACTAGCATTATGAATTTCATCCAATTCTAGCCCTAACCCTACTAGTAGTCTCTACGGCTCTACCTCTTGTTAAACTGTGTATATCTCCCTTACCAGCAACAACACGTCGTATTGGGTTGCTGCAAATTGGTCAATCTTTCTTGAACAAGATGGGCAACTGTTTTTCTGTTACCATCACCCAAATCGCCAGAAAAATCTTCTTCTCCCATTCTAACCATGATGTGACGGAATTCGACGGCGTTTTACCACCAGATTTGATGGTGGAAATCCTTCACAGACTACCCTCAAAGCCATTGATCCGATTCCTCTCTGTATCAAAATCATGGCGCTCGGCAATTCTCTCCCCTGACTTCATCAAAAAACATCAAATGTATCGCCAAGATAAATTTATCAGCTTTCTTCATCGTTACATAGATATCGAAAAAGGGGTTTGCTTGATCTCCAAAAAAACCGACGACGGAGATGCTATCGAGACCAATATGAGCGTTCCCTTACCCTTTCCTTTCAACAAAGTTTCCCTTTTGGGTTGTTCTAATGGCTTGGTATGCATCCGGTTTTACGAAACAACATTCTTTCAAAGAAGTGAAAGAACTCGTTTCGGGTTATGGAACCCTGCCACTAGACAGTTCAAGCATCTCACGAGCCCAAAGATGAAGATGTATCGCCCTCCAGATAATTATGAACTCTTTGGTTCTATTGATGGGTTTTCTTATGTTTCGAGGATTAGGGATTACAACTTGGTTAGGATTTTGGTGTTCAAGAGCAAGAGGAGTGCTCCTAATGTACGCTATTTAGGTCGTGCTCTAGTGCTCAATGTGGCTAAGAAAAGGTGGAGAGAGCTGCAAAATCACGAGCTTCCTTATACTCGTTTCGATCAGCATGTAGTGGTCGCTAATGTTTGTTTGCATTTGTTGGTGTTTCGACCTGAAGGGGGACAAGTTTCTTATCACCATGCATCACTTCTTTCGTTTGATTTGGACGAGGAAAAGTTTAGGCATACATCCGTCCCGTACCTTTGTAATCATTTAAATTGTGGTCTAAACAGACGTTGGAGGATGCTTACCGTTGTTAATGAAAATCTTGCTATGTTTGTTTCTCCCCAGTTTAGAGCTGATCATGACAACATTTTTGAACTATGGGTATGGGATGGGTTGACTTGGTCCTGGTCAAAGAAATTTTGTTTCGGACGTTTGCCAAGAGGTAGATATCCATTTGGATTTTGGAGCGACGGGAAGATTGTTGTTAGAAAAAATTACTATAATCGACCTGCGAGAGTATCAGCATCATATGAAGCATATTTGTATGACCCTTGCGACAATAAGTGCAGTGTCATTCCCTTTCACGAGAGGAAACAATGTAGCTTAGTATTCTTCTCGTATGTAGAAAGCCTTGTTCAAATTTGATTTGATCAGGTATGAATGAAAGAAAATATCGCTCAATTTTCTTTTGAATTTAAGCTTTAACAAAATTAGTTATATACTTTTGGTGCTTCTTTTAATTTCATTTTTGTATCATTCCATCTTCATTGCAGATAATGAGTTTTTGGATTGACATTTTTGAATAGCTTCAGATTTTTAGGGATATATTAACTACAAGACATGCATGTTAATTTTTCTTTCGATGTTGGCCTTGTTTTCTTTATAAACAACCATACATCACTTGCAAAGAAAATTCACACATATTTCACGTTCTCTATAACGTCCCTTTCGATCCAACTCTCCCCCCCCCCACTTGCCCCTTTTAAACAACCACCCTAATTCCTCCCCAAGCTCAATTGTTGGAACAATTTTCATAACCCCTGAATGCCACGCTCATTTTCAGAATAAGATTGAGGAAAAGATGAAGCGGAAGCGATTAAGAATAATTACCTGTTGAACCCATATGAAGTTGTAGGGAGAAAAAGAAGAAGAAGAAAAAAGAATTAAGGGGACGGAGTTCTTCTAAATGATGAGTGTCTTTTCTCTCTAATGTCTCTAGCAATATGAAGATTATTTGTGAGAGAAAAATAATGAATGGAGTGATTTCTAGGGTTGATGGAGAACCCTTTATATATGAAACCAATAGGCACCTCATTTAGGGACTACACCCTTTCAACCTTTAGTGATGTTAAATTACTACTTTGCCCATCAAAAATAGGTAATATTACATCCAGGAATTCTACACAATATTTACTATTATTTACTACACTTTATATTAACATTATAAGCATGATTTTATAAATGGAAGGTCCAAATAACTTGTTTTGCAAGCCATGTTCTAACAATCTCCCACTTGGGTTGCAAAATAAAGTTCTCTCTTTAAAACATAAATATAACACGAATGACAGCCCTTATGTGCGCACTTTATTGTCATTCATAACAAATATCGGAATACCAAATGATCTCAAGATTATCCGATTTAAATAGGCATGTAGTTCTTAGTGTTTTGAAAATTTGCATCACTCTTTTGGCTGCAACCTAATGTTCTTTTCTGGATTGCTTTAGTATCTACCAAGCATCCCAACAGAAAATGCAAGATTTACGCATATATATTAAGCTTTCTTACTGTTGATGCAAAGATGGATATTTTCTATATACTTTGACTCAAAATTAACTTTAGGATACTGTTTGAGACTAAGCTTGTCTCCTTTAAAATTAGGGGTGTCAAGTGGTTTATAGTTTTGCATGCTATACCTTTTCTATATAGGCCTTTTGTGATAATCCCAAAATACTCCGTGAATACTCACAGTGAACTTGGATTCCTAATACAAAAATATGCCTCACCAAGAATTTTCATTCCAAAGAAATTTCTTAGTTTCCTTATTAAGGTTTAAAAAATTACTAGCAAGCAAATATTACCCACATATAAGACCAAAATTATAAATTTTACTCCCACTGAACTTATGGTATACACAATATTTATCAAGATTCATTTCAAACCAAATGAAAGAATAACTTGATTAAATTCTAAATACCATTAATGAGAAGTTTGCTTAAGTCATAAATGAATTTCTCCATATAGATAGTTTGCTTAATGTCTACATTAAGAAAAGTTCTCTTTAATATCCATTTGATGGGGCTTAAGACACAAATTGCTACTAGTGCCATAATGGTTCTAAAAGAGTTTTTTAGAAGATACCGGGAAATGTTTCTTTCTTGATAATTAATGCCTTTCTTATGAGTTAAAAAAACCTTTAGCAACTAGATGGGTCTTATATCTTTTAACATTACTTTTGCGAATCCTTTTAGGTCTTAGAGACCCATTTATAGGTTTCACATCTTTAGGTAATGTAAAAAGATCTCAAACGTTGTTATCTTTCAAAGATTTCAACTCTTTATATATGGTATTAATCTCCTTATGAGAATTAGGACTATTAATGGCTTTATGGTAAATGAATGGCTCATCTCCCACTAAACCTATGTGTCCTTAATTTCTCGGTAAGATACATCTCATAATTATCCGGTATTACAATCCTTCTTACTCTATTGTATCTCTTTAAGGGCACCGGTTCTTTACTAATTCTGAGGTTGTTGAATTTCCTTCTTATGATCAATATTTTCATGTTGTTCAATATTTATAGGGAAACCATATTTATTTTGAATTGTATGTTCTTCTTGAATATCAAGTACAAAATTTGAAATCCAATTGGAACTTATGGAAGAGGTGAAGAAATGAATGCCTCTTCTTTTCCAAATTCAAAATATTACACCTAATCTCCCACTAAATTCAACATCCTCAAAGAACCTAGCTTTTCTCGTTTCAAAATGTTCAAATTTTCGGGTTGTAAAATTTATATATCCCCTAGATCTCTCGGCTTACCTCATGAATAACTACTAACAATCTTATGTCTAACTTGCCCTTAGTAGACTTATAAGGTCTACCCTTATGTTAGACAACCCCATAAATGAAGATGATTTAAGGATGTGTTCCTTATTCGTCCCAAAATCATAAAGGGTTTTTATTAGTAGCTTAGAGGGAGCTTTAATGAGAATAAAGGCTGCGATTTTAATGTATCGCCCATAATGAGTGAGGTAAAAGAAGCACAAAACATGCTTATTACCATTTCCTTAAGGATTTTATCATGTTTCTTGTATACATCATTCATGCTAGGCGTACCCGGCTTAATGTAGATGGAGACAATCCCACACTCTTCAAAATAGCGAGTAAAAATGACCTAGACGTTGTTCCCTTTAACAATCATTCCAACCATGATATACTCTATCATGATTGGACCTAATGTTCTTAATAGTCTTTCAAAGTTGATTTCTAACTTTGACCTCATAAGACTTGAAAACGTCCATAACTTGAGTCTTTGCATGAAGTAATAGATGCATCCATATTGAGAGTAGTCATTTATAAACGTAATAACTATTGTTGACCTTTCCACGGAGGAATAATGAATGGCCCACAATGTTCATATGTATTAGTTTTAAAGACACTTGATACTCTCGAGAATACTATTCTTTTAATGATTGTAAATTTCCTTTAAGGCATTTAATGCAAAAGTATTTTCCAAAATATCAAGTTTGTTTAAAATTTTCTTTAACATAAGCTTATCAATTTTCCTCTTGGAAATATGACCTAAATGCCTATGCCTTAATGAAAAATAAAATAAAATTTACTTGATAACTTTTGCTTTCTAGTTTTGGTTTCATTATTAAGGGACACATTTATTGTTTGAATAATGTCAAGTGAAGAAAGAATACTTGACAAAGTACTAGTGCCAACAACCTTTGGAATTAAAATAGAGAACACTTATTATTAATGAACAAGAATGACCTTCCTTGTCCAATATTGTGATAAATATCATAATTCCATTTAAATGATGGTACAATAAATATATTATTTAATACAAAATAATACTTAGTACTTAACAATAATTTAAATTATCCTTATGCCTATAACTCTAACCGGATTCCTAGTTTCCATATAGATGAATTTCTTCATCTTTACTAGGTCTTCGGTAATTTAGGCAATCCTACTTGAACATCCTTATGTGATTGGTTGCACCAAAATCCAATCACCATGTAAATGTAGGAACTGAAATCAAATTAGCCTTTATACAATACAAACAAGACCAAATGATATACCTCTCACGCCAAGCGTGAGACTTAGGATAATCGAACTTCATGTTAGTAAGGTCCTTGCAAAAGAAACATTTCTTTTCTTTATGATCATGAGATGATCCCTTAAGCTTCTTTTTACTTACAACCACAGTTTATTTCTCTCTTCTCTTGCTCCATGAGAAAAGGTAGATGCTAAATGAGTACCTTTAGTTCTAAATTATTCTTAACTTATCTTCTTCTTGTGTCATAAGTGAAAGTAATTCATTAATATTTCACTTGTCCTTTTGACATTGATAGGTCACTTCAAAGCAACCAAACCAAGGAAGAAAGATTAAAACTAAATGCACAAGAATATCACCCGATATCCTTAACTTAAGTGCCTTTTCGTTTCGTCAATAGATGAACTATTTCTAAAATGTACTCCCTTAAATTCCCGGTACCCTTTATACCTTATGGAAACAAGTTTCTTCAGGGGTATCAAAGAATGTTTGTAGCATCAATATCCTCGGAGACACCGTCCAAAAGGTCTCCGGGACAATATTCTTTATGATCATTAGGCTTACGTGGTTAGAGCGTGTCACTTCTCAGCACTCAAGTAATAAGAAGAGAAACGGATCCTTTAATGCGAGTTCTATATAGCCCAAGATTATAATTATTTGTTTTTCAAGTTTTATAATTAGTCCCACATTGCAATGGTACTCATAACAGTAATTACAGATGAAGCAATAAACAAATTTGTTGGAATTTTGAGAACAAGAATGAATGCAAAACATAAATAAGAAACTACACAATAAATAATGATTAATTATATCAATGAAATCCATCAACAAGACAATCAACATGACATCAAAACCAATCTTTGGATTGCGAGTTGACTCATAAATGATTGCCTTAGGAAACAAGTAATTTGAACTTATATTTTAATAAATACTTAATCTTCCTTTGGGCCGACATAAGTACCTAAGAAAATAACCTAATGTTTATTTTACTTGTTACCACATGAATGCCCAAGTTTAGTCAAATGTCAAGATCTTCTTTGGAAAATTCAAGCCATTCACATATCAACTTAAACATCCAACACTTTACAATTTTAGGGTTTAAATAACGTAAATAACTTAGGCGACAATATTATTTAAACAATGAATAAAATTGTCAAAGCATATAATTAATCAAGGCCTTAGGGTTTGAAAAAATGTATGTTTTGTTCAAAAGAGGAACAAAATTGTGCAACATCTTTGAAAAAGCAAAAATCTGTGAACAGTGTACATGCGCGACCGGGCAACTTATAATACCCGACCGGGCAGAACATAAGACCCGACCGGTCAGAACATAAGACCCGACCGGGCTAAAGCCACCGTTTCATGCATGCTTTGCTGCACTTTTCCAAGTTTTATCCCAAAAAATGATGAACAACAAGTAGATCCACATGGTATGTTCTTTACAACATAAAACCATGTTATTTAGAGAAAATCTTGCTTTAAAACAATGGAATCAAGTATGTAGATCCACATGGTATGCACTAGACATAAAACCATGTTATGAAGGGATAGTCACACTTGAACCATTGTGTTCATTCAACAAAACTTTTCAAACCATTTTCTTAAATTCAGATGATTATTATCAGTACTCTATGAATGAATTAGAGTCCCCAATCAACATCAAAACTTGATGATTCAACAGGAAAAATGAATCGAATAAACATAAAAGCTTTCCCGAAAAGAACGCAAACTTAAACCAAAATATGAGCGGGCTCTGATACCAATTGTTGGAACAATTTTCATAACCCCTGAATGCCACGCTCATTTTCAGAATAAGATTGAGGAAAAGATGAAGCGGAAGCGATTAAGAATAATTACCTGTTGAACCCATATGAAGTTGTAGGGAGAAGAAGAAGAAGAAGAAAAAAGAATTAAGGGGACGGAGTTCTTCTAAATGATGAGTGCCTTTTCTCTCTAATGTCTCTAGCAGTATGAACATTATTTGGGAGAGAAAAATAATGAATGGAGTGATTTCTAGGGTTGATGGAGAACCCTTTATATATGAAACCAATAGGCACCTCATTTAGGGACTACACCCTTTCAACCTTTAGTGATGTTAAATTACCACTTTGCCCATAAAAAATAGGTAATATTACATCCAGGAATTCTACACAATATTTACTATTATTTACTACACTTTATATTAACATTATAATCATGATTTTATAAATGGAAGGTCCAAATAACTTGTTTTGCAAACCATGTTCTAACACAAGCCTTATATCTCTCTCAATATATATACTCTCCCTCTGTTTCAAAACAAAATGAGAATTAAGAAAGAGTAGGTAGTGTAAGTGGAAAGAAGAGAGAAAGTGGGGTAGAGAATAAAAAGTAGATAGTTGTTGTGATTGGAAGGAGAGATAAAGTGTTGATATTCTTTTCCTTTTTTGTGTACGTGAGAATTTTCAATGAAAAGCTCAAAATGACAAAATGAGAAGTTTCTTATGGGACGGAGGAAGTATTTTGTTCGCTTCATATACATTTGTTAGTAAATCAGATCCAAGAGATAGCAAATAATAATGAACACGAAAAAACAACACAGAATTTACGTGGTTCACCAATCTCTATTGGGTACCTCCACGGCCAAAAGGAAACAAATATTGTTATGACGGAGAAACAATTACAAGAAGATGATCACACTAATGCAAATCCCTAGATCTAGAATTATTGATCTCTCTTACTTTCCCACTGAGTTACTGAATTAATTTAGGACAGAATGGAGTATAATATACGTATACTAATTCCCTAATCTAATTCAATGACATGAACAGGATACTTGATAAAGATTCCTAATCCTTGTCAACCTAAACTACTAATCACGTAGCACTGGCCAAGCATAAAACAAAAAAACCAATTTGCTATCTAGGCCCATATGCTCAAAAAACCAAAATGGCGAGCTCTCAATGCTAATGCCATAGGATCAGCCAACTCGCAGATTTTATGGACTTAGCTCGTGGCCTCAGCTCAAATCCTTGCGTCTCGGAATTATGAGATCTCAGTTGTATAATCTTTTAAGTCACTGTCTCAACTTCAAAGACATTTATCCCAACAACATTCATACATACTCCCTCCGATCCAAAATAATTGTCGCTTTTAAACAAAAAGTTTTGTCCAAAATAATTGTCGCTTTTGGGTATAAAACATTAAATTACTCTTTTACCCATACTTTGGAAATTGTTACACATCATTAATTAGTTTATTGTGGCAAATAACATAAGAGAGATGAGTAATAAATAAGGGTAAAATTGACACTTGCATCAATAATGAGTGATCCATTCCTTAATTCTTAATTCTTGTGAAATGACTAAAAGCGATAGTTATTTTAGACACTAGAGAGTATATAGGCTAGCATTACTAGATTGTACCAAATCGTCATTCGAAATCAAAACTAGACATATAAATAGCTCAAAAGACTGGCCGGTACAGATGGTTCATGAATTTTATCAAATTTTCCCTCCATCTACGGCCAAAAAAAATAAAAATTGCACTATTTAAGTAATATTTTATCCCCACTAGGCCAAAATCTCAATAATAATAATAATAAGATTAAAAAAAAAAACGTATTTTCGACATGCCAAGTATTAATGTTAGAAAGTGCTAGTGTACAAAGTGTTAGTGCATGAGTATAAAGTGCCAATGTAAAAAGTGTCAGGCGTAAAAAATTGCAAGTGTAAAAAAATGATGCTTTGGAGTAAAAAAAGTGTCAGTGTTAGTTTAAAAAAGTATCATTGCATGTATTATTTAGTGTCAATCTAAAAAGAGTCAGTGTTAGTGTAAAAAAGTGTCAGTGTTAGTTTAAAAAAGTATCATTGCATGTATTATGTTTAATGTAATTTGTCTCGTTTATAATAAAATTCTAGCTCCACTTCGTTTAAAATGCACAAATTTAGTAATTCTGTTTAAAATAATTCTCACACTTTTTTAATTATCATTACGAATGAACTTTGAGCAATAATTATAAGTTTTATCCTAATGAAAATCTAAAACTTTTTATTAATAGTCTAATGAAAATCTTAAGCTTGTTATTCATTAGTATAATTGAATCAACCCAAAATTATTGCTCAAAAATACATTCGTAATAACGACAAAAAAATTATGAAGGTCATTTTGGGACATAAGGAGTTAGGGCTGATCATTGTCCGGTTTAGTCCATTTTTTGTGAAATAAATCATGAAACCAAGACTAGGACCAATACTTCGGCTCTACAAAAATTCAAAACCGGAACCAGACCAGTTTGTGTGAGAACCAATACACTGGTTCTAGTTCCATTGATCCGGTCCTAGTTCGGTTCTAGAGATTATTTAGTCACTTAAAATTAGTATTTTTTTCTAATTGCTTTTAAATTCAAAATTTAAGCAAAATAACAACCGAAATTTAGCATCCTTCCTAGCGCTGGCATGAATTATAGTTAGTGGGTGCAAAAATATTATTTTAAAAAGCATTTCATGAAAGTAAATAAAAGCTATTTGTGATAATTAGAGTGGTGATCAAGGTTTAAACAAAAAAAAAAGTTAGCATCAAAAGAACTCAACTTTTGAAAAGGATTGTTTCCAAAGGAGTGGATCAGTGATAAAGCAAAGCCTCACCCTCGGTGAGTGCTAGAGTTCAATCCTTCTCATCGCCTCCTTCTGGCGTGGACATCATTACAACTTTGATATGCATCCAATAGAGGGGGCACTGAGCCTCTTCAAATGCTTCTTCAGTCCTCTAGGCTGTTGTTAGAGCACAACAAAATTTAAGAGAGTGGTTAATTTTTTTTATGAGAATAATTTTCTTTATTTTATGAATATATATCAAATAGGTATTGATTAATAATGACCCTTGGTTGTGGCAGGTTGACCCATCACACCCGTTACTATGCGGGTCGGGCCGACCCACCCCCAGGATTTATTCCCTTTGCTTTTTTACCTGAATTTAACAAAATGACTGCCATGCACTCATCCATGTTCCAAACGTCTGTGTAGTGTGAAAGATTTTGGTCCATTTAACTGAAACCCGTTAAATATTTTACCGAGAGTTCTTTATTAATGCCCAATACTATATTTTTACAGGATTCAAATTTCTAATCCATAGTATGGATTATGGAATCACTTTATTAGGAGTAACCCTACTTGATTAAAAACCTACCAAAAGTTAGCTACATAACATCAACGGATTAACTTTTGTTAGAATTAGTTAATTCATATTTCATTTCGTTAGAAAACAATGGGAAAAGGACCATGAACCAGGTGAAATTTCAAACTCTTACTTCCCTTTTGATTCTGGAAACACCCAGACCTTTCTTTTTCCCAAATCAAATTTTCTCTTCCAACTCGTTTCCCAATAGGAATTCTCCTATGTCCGTCATTCCTTCCCAAATAAACATCAACCCGAGCTTTGAATCCGCCAACTCTAGGCCCTCGCCTCTCCCCAACGCCGTCAGCAACCACCACATCAACACCACCCGTACCACTCCTCCCTCCCTACCTACCATCCTTATCCCCATTTTCACCCCTTCTCTCCCTCCCTACCCAGGGCAGTTCCTAACAGTTTATGGGCCTGGGCGAAGTCAAATTTAAGGGCCTTTAATATTATGTTTAGTACTCCCTCCGTCTTAGTTTAATGTTCTTAGTTTGACTATGCACGCTTATTAAGAAACCAAGGCAAAAACAAAGAAAATGAGTCAACCACAAGTAGAGAGTGAAGGATATAAATGTCCAAAAACACTATTCATGAAGCAAGTGGATGAAAGTAACTTAGGTAAGTAATGGGTTTTTTTTGTAATTAAATAAACTTTTTGAGGGCAAGCTCCTCCAAAGCACTATTCATTCTTTTCCATTTATGGAATAAAACAACTAAGAACCTTAAATTGGGACATACCAAAAACGGAAGTAAGAACTTTAAACTGGGACGGTGGGAGTAATTTTTTTTTTAATCGACTGATTTTTTTTTCATTTTTTTTTTGAAACAGTGTGATGCATGTGCAATGCACAGTGCGATGTACGTGTTTTGCACAAATAACAATAATGATAATAAAATTTCAAATATAATTTAGTAAAAGAATTGTAAAGCTATTAAAAGTTATAATTTCAATAATAACTCTAAAATTAAACACATGATGGTGATAATATGTAGAAAGGTCATATAATATATGGAAAAGTTACAAAAGTCACAGCACATCACTATTTAAAAAATGAAAATCTCCTGTAAAACTTGTTAAATGCTCGCTTTAGTGTAAAACTTGTTTATCATCTTTTATGAAAAACTCATGTTTTTAACTCTTAATGTAAAACATATTTTTTTATAAGTGTGACTCATTTAAAAAATCCATTTTTTTAATATATGATATTGATAACTAAATGTCATTTGAGAATTTTAAACTAACACAGAGGATGTAACATTTTTAAAAATATAATTTTAAACTGAAAAATAAACACTTATCTTGAATGTTAAAAATCAAATATATTACAACCATAAATATTAGATTGTTTGTATTTGTTACTCGAATTTTTATAGTCAGATATTTAATATAGCAATTTAATTCTTTTTATGTACAAAATGAACGACCTTCTTATTTAAAGACACTCTAAAAAGTTGGTGAAAATCTCAAAAAAAACTTATTTTACAATCGCTTTAGTGTAAAACTTGTTTTCATCTTTCGATGTAAAAAAAAAATCTCTTAGTGTAAAATAAGTTTTACACATCTCTTAGTGTAAAACAGGTTTTCGTAAGACTGACTCAAAAAGTTGACTTTTACTAGTAAAAATACATATATATTCTTTCAATCTATTTTTAAACTTTTAATTTTGTAAGTAGAAAATTAAATATGAAAAAATGGTAAAAAAATCATTAAGAGAATCATTTTTGAGAAAAAAAGTTATTTAAATTGGGACATATATAAATATTAAATACTAAACTGACACCGCCTTCATCTTTAGGATTAAATTTATTGGGTTTATGTAAATTTGTTACGCTCAATAACTAAATGAAATTATACAAAAAATAGTAATAGTTGCAGGGTAAAATTTTCACAAGAATATGTCATATGGCATTGCTGATGTCAGTGGCTACGGTATATATATATATATATATACACACACACACACAATGTCTAATTTTTTTAATGCAACATTAACGCACATATACTTAGATTGCAAATTTTTACTTATTGTATTAGTAAACATCAGTGTTAAAAAAATTACTTTAAAATAATTAATAAATATGACTTATACAATATATACACATAACTATAAAATTTGGGCCCCTCACCACTATGGGCCTTAGGCGAGCGCCCACCCTGCCCACCCCCTTGGGCCGGCCCTGTCCCTACCCTATTCCTAACTTTCGTTAGATTTTTAATGAATTTATCAACAGAGTGAGAACATTTTAGAAAATGAAAAAGTATAATGAAGACATTTGAAAAGAAAATAGTTTAGATAACGCAGATTGACTTACCGGGGATTCCCGTCATCATCGCCGGTGTTCATATGATTCTGAGCCGGAAGTGGGCGGTTGAAAGCCATACTAACTGCTTTCAAGACTACTATGACCAACTCAATCGATTTCCTGATTTTAATACTTTTCATAGTTATTCCCCATCACAGGCAGAAAACAACAAGGCATCGTATATGCTAAAGTTGTGTTCAAGAGGATTATCAAGTGACTGTAGGGCTAGGAAAAAAAAAACATAATAGGGGCCAAAATAGAGTGTTCCGTAAGAAAATAGGTTGCCCATTCCGTAATCTCCATCGCTATTATGAACCACACAACGTCCTCAACCCACCAGACTTTCGGTTTCCTACTAAATGTGCCGATGACCCTGTCTTTCATCGTAAAAACCAATAGTATTGCAAGTGAGCAGTTTAAAACCAATATCAATGTTCCTGAAGTTAGGTATCGTCTCAGGAACAGTGTGTGGAATAAACTACTCAAACACTCCACCTTTACGTTAATTAGTTTAAGCCATGACACATATAACATAAGAGCTAGCAACACAAGGCATGAAAAAGATAAACCGTGTAGAAGACCGTCAGGAAGAACCATTGTAGCCTTGTAGGGTAATGTTAGTAGAGCTAATGAGAGGGTAATTTTTTTCGGTATTAGTGTATTGTTGTACAAGGGGAATATAAACAACAGGGACGACGCGTCGTACTGGGAGAGAGCTTACCATTCAATGAACTCTTGATTATATATTTTTCCATTTATTGTTTGGAAAAGTTATAACAATAAATAAATGTTTCTTGAATTTAACAAAATGATAAATAGCATAAATGAACCAATATATAATTAACGGGGCAGAAAATAAGGATAAACTAGAATTGAGGAAATTAAATCAAACCAGACAAATAAACGAATTTGAGTCTTTTGTTGGACACAATTTCCGCAAGAAGATATTGCCCCGCACAGGTGCTAGCGGTTCTGTGGCAATCTTCTCTCAATATAAAACGATTTTACAATCATCAATACAAGTGTTGGGTTTTGCATAATCAAACGCAGCGGAATAAACCCAAAGTCTATATCCATTCAAGATGATTAAATTAATACGGAGATGAATTTAGAATACTAACCGTGGTGATGCTTTAAAATTTTTAGATCTTCAATCTTTGTTCTTCGCGCTTTTTGAATCACGAACATAGGAACACGACCTCAAAGCTTAGATCACGAACTTGGAGGAGTTGATACCAACGCCCTCTATGTTTATCCACACGCGAACGAATATCAAGAAATCTTCTTGATCCGGATGCTAGACCCAATAGAACACGTTTTTATTATGAAGGCTATATGAAAAATAAGGATCTTGTTCTTGAGAAGAAGAAGTCCTAATTTTCTCTCTTTGAGGCTCTCTAATTGATCAAGTATCAATTGTATCTGATTAGGTTATTGGGAGAGGTATTTAAACTCATTTAACCTAAACTCTTTAGGAGAAATAGGTTAAAACCCATCACAATGCGTAATCAGGAAATCTGGCCCGAACAGGACCTGCTCGGCCGAGTCCTTTAAGGTGCTCGGTCGAGCACCTTTTATTTTTGTCTTTTTGTTTCCCTTGCTCGGCCGAGTCATTTGAGGTGCTCGGCCGAGCACCAGCAGAAAGACATTTTTAGCCTTTTTTAACAAATCGTTCTTTTGTGTGTGACCCCATAGGATTATATTAAGTTGGTAATGAGTCCAAACACATTTGTACTCATAAATCATGAGCGGACTCTAGCAAGCCATCATGACTACCCAATCAATATAACTTGTCAAAGTTCGTGAATACTTTATAGAACATATCATAATCCTTTTGTCCACGATGTCATTGAACGTAAGCCATGGTCAATGGTCAACTTATAATGTTCAACTTACAATGTTCAATACTTTATTGATTCCGAATGTATTGATAATACAAATCTCATTTGAGTACTGCCATGCATTTCATCAACACCATTCATCGAGTGGCCAAAACTTGACATCTCTCTTGACGAGGGACAAATCCCATCTTGGCTTATTACTCTTCCCTACATGATTCCGATTACGCCAATCAAATTCTTTATAACTATCCGGTTAGGGATAACGTTTGAATATGTCAGTAATGTTCATCAAGTGGAAGACTGTAATAACCTCAGGTCTAAGGATTCAATGATATAACTATTAGAGGTTTAATTATGACATTATGACCATGACATAAACCTCATCTTTTGGGTCATGTACAGTATATGTTCACCAACATATACCCATAAGTTTAACTTGTATACCATACACATAATCATCATATGATTATCTAACCAAACTTATACTAGTTCTTCATAAGTACTAGGGACGGGGATATAATCAACATTCAATATCTTTATTAATATATAATCATTAGATAACATTATTCGTTCAAATAACGTGCCTAGAGCATACAACACCAACAACAAGCACTTCAAACTGATGACTTCGGTGAATGTAACTGTGTTTGACACTTCCAGACTTTGAAAAAGACTCATGCAACAAGATGATCATCTTCTAACAAATGCTATCTAGAATTCCGTTGAATTTTGTGACTGAATTCCATCAGTTAAATATTTAACTGAATTTGTTAACTCAGTTAGATACGTGAGTCTTTAATTCTTATGTGAAAAGAGAGTGAATGATGTAACGCCCATCCTTATTCTTGTTAAATATTTGACTTGCTTGTTAAATTCTTGAACTTTCATATTATGTGCTAGTTTTTACTTGGGTTAATTTTTTAACTGCTTTAGAATATTAAGGTGGTTAAATATCTAGTTTTGACTTTTGGGTCATTTGTGAAAATATGACTTTAGGGGCCTTTTTGTTAAAAGTGAAACTTGAGGGGCCTAAGTGTCATTTCTTGAAACTTGTTAAGTATATCTTGTGTTTGCCTTCTCTGAGAAAGCTTATTCCCCAAATTGTTTACGTTCTTTCTCTGTGAAGAAAAGCTAGGGTTTAGGGTTTACCCTATTCTCAACTCCTCGAGTTTAATTATCCCTCTGTTCTTGATTCCGATCCCGGATAAATATTCATGGCGTTGAATAGAACGTTTCCTGCCGAACAGAAATAAGTTTGGTTGACTTTGATTTCGGAGTAGGTAAGTTATTAGCTCCCCTTGCTTGTAATAACATGCATATATGTTATTCTTAATACTTGTGATTGTTAATTTTGTGTTTGGGGTGATTTTTGTGATACTTGAAATTTTGTGACAAAGGGAGTATGAACCTACTCTGTAAAATGATGAAAGAAACTTGAAAGTAATGGTTTGAGCTTGTTTAGTACTCCTGGGTTTGTTAGTATGTTAGTAGAAAATATACTCCTACACTTGGGACAGAGAATTCTTGGCCTGGGAAAGAAATGAGTGTTTGCTGAAATTTGCACCAGGCGCCCGCCCGCGTGACCACCGAGCGCCCGCCCGGTCCTATGGGAGACCGCCCAGATGAGCCTTGCGCGCCCGCCCATCTTGCTAGGGTTTTGGGTTCCAAAAATGCTAGAGAAGGCGCCTGCCCGGGTAAGAGTGAGCGCCCGCCCGGTCCCCTGTTTAAAAAAAAGTGTTTTAAATCCCAAATGAAATGAAACCTTACCCCTCCTAAGGCATAGAGCCTTAGTATAAGATGTCCTAACAAGTGTATATGTACCTTTTGGGGCATTAGAACTTGGTCTTGAACATGATTACTCATTGAATTAAAATGAGAACTTGAATATAAGAGTAAGAACTCTTTTCTATGGTTTGAAAGTGCTATAAACAAGCACTAATGTGTTAGATGTGTCTTGATACCAATGTTTGTGCACCTTAGGGGCATTATAACAAAGTCTTGGACTTGAACATCCTAAGAATAGGATCAAGAAATTGTAAGAGTAAAATGTATAGCTCTTATACATGCTTGAATGTCCAAAGATTGGAATTATAACTTGAAGTATAAGACAATAAAATCTTGTACATGACTTGAACATCCAAAGAATTGGATTAAAACTTGAATATAAGATGATAAAATCTTGTACATGCCTTGAACCAATACATGTGTATGGTAATGAACTTGAAAGTGCTAAGAACAAGCACTAACGTGTATGAGAAATGTTCTCGACGTGTATGTGCAAACATTGCATATAGTTACTTGATAACAATGTGACTTCTTGATTATTTGAAGCATGTTCCTTGATGAGCTAGTCCACTACTTTTGGATTAGTTCTACTCTTGTAGTTCAAGTAAACATCTACATGTGCATTCTTGTGTGAGTCCAGCTGGTCCTTGCTTGTTCGGAGGTATATAGGTTCATG
This sequence comes from Campanula takesimana, assembly GCA_026119855.1. Taxonomy (NCBI): domain Eukaryota; kingdom Viridiplantae; phylum Streptophyta; class Magnoliopsida; order Asterales; family Campanulaceae; genus Campanula; species Campanula takesimana. The sequence continues at coordinate 489,009 of JAOWBW010000231.1, forward strand.
CTTATCATGAGGCTGGGGCCAAAGTGATAATCGGGGATCTATGTATCTGCGCTTGACCCTTTACTACAGGCCATAGTAAGGGCATAGCTTCCTTTATTAGAGCAATACGCCTGATAAAAGTGAATACTAAACTCGTGAACACCTCGTGAATCTTGATCTTGGGAATGACACTGGTTACCGGGTCTTCTTATATATACTGTATAAGCAGTTTCTTGATATTGATCGTGATAAGTCCATAGCAATACAAGCTACGACAACAATGGTATTTTTGGGAGGGATAAGGAAGGAAGCAATATCCTTTGTAACGTGATAACTTAGCCTTATGTGCTACTTGATGAGTTGGCTTAGCCTCTCATATACTTGTTACTTGATGATACTTGATACATGATTACTTGAGTATCTACTTGAATTGCATGATAACATGTCATGTAGTTGCATCTAATAGCTTACTGAGATTTATCTCACCCCGTTCCTTGTTTATTTGTATTCCTTAGATCAAAGGAAGGATAGTGCGCAGTGAGGCTCGACATAGCTGGGAGCTTACTACGCAGGTCGTGATTCTCTTGGGGGCTTGTGTCCTTTTACACTTTGGTGAGGACGATTTTGTATGGGTTGTATAACTCCTTATTTTGGGGTAGACAGTCTTGTATAGTACGTGTTGTCTCTAGACATCTTGTAATGCCAGCTTATGTGCTAGGCATGTCTTCCGCTGTATGTAACCAAGTTTGGTTTTAATTTTCTTGTCTAGAACTCGTGTTGTGAGCTATTTTAGCTCCTTACTCTAGAGTATATATATCATGTCAGTTTGATTCTAGCATGTATTATTCATGTTTCTTGTTAGTTTCTTGATTCTTGTTAGTTACGCGCACCAGGTTCGAGGTTCTATTAGGGAATCCCGGGACTTGGGGCGTGTCAGAATGTGTGTTGAATGAATGTACTGAGAGAAGAATGTCAATCTGATAGAGGGGTATGAAGAGATAGGGTGCCTTTTGGGAATAGGCACAAATTCCACCTGGTGGATCTCAGTCGTTGGATCTGATCTTGGAAGAAGGGAGGAGATCTGTTGGTTAAGATAGAACGAACCAGGAGGCTTGACCTGTGTGTTTGAGTAGACAGAGGTCATGCTAATTCCAACGGTCGGATCCCTCGATAACCACCATGACCTAATCCCTACCAGGTCTCCAGACAAGCATAGGCCCATTCACCCAACTGGACCACCACTAGCCTGAACTGAACCGCCTTGGATCCATTCGGCTCACGGCAACCCAGGCCCATCCTTAATTAAGCCCATCAATCTAGCCAAAGACACTCCCAACCCGCACGCATGAGCCGAACCACGAACTGGACCAATGGTCCACTTTGTTGACCCAAGGAGGGAACCACTGGATGACTCCTCCTTAGATGGTTCCACTTAAATACTCTCATTACTTTCATTCTTAAAACAATGTGAGACAACCAATTCATCTCCCATAAACTCTTTATTTACCCATTTCTTTTTGCATTCTTTGAACATTAATTTCTCATTCACCGCAAATTGGTTTTTAGAAAGTAAATGTATCAAATTAATCTACTCCAAATATAAATTACAAATATACAATTAACTTCCATTTACAAAAAATGGAACCCCATGAAATTAGTGATCAAAAATTGGTCAAAATCACTTGATGTAACCAAAATTCCAACATTTATTTTATCAAGAATATATTTTGAGTTGTTTTCATTCTTCAAAACTGTCTGATTTCACTCACCTCTTTCAACAATATGAGATTCAGCTTTGTATTACTGAAACTTGTTGCAGTTTCCTTGCATTGTTGATCAGTTGTTTAGCTTAACAGAATGATGAGCTCAATATATGTTAATATTATCAAGGCGAAGGCTTCATTCTACACGACAGGGCTAGGAACGACAATCAGTAAGTACCGACGTGATCATCTTCTCCCAGGGCATATAAGCTAAAGCGTGCTATAACCCAAACAAAGCAAGGAACGAAACAAATCAGTACAACCGGTATGCAGCCGTCAACCAGTTGTTGAGACAGTTGTGCAATCAGTTGTTCAGAGTGTACAATCAGTTCTGCAGACAGAGAAGCCCAAGTGTACATGCCGTGGAAAGATGTGCTATACTGTGGGAAACTGTTATCCGAAGAACGTAAGAAGACGTGAAGGGGCAACACGGGTTATGAGACACCTTGCAGACAAGGCGCAGACGAGCAAAGGTCTCTGGTTGGAATGGATGAGTTTTTTTTAGTTTCAAGTTGGGCGTTTGAATCCTTCACGCGCCAACTTGAGGGGGAGTGTAGGAAATCATGAATGAGATCAACGATATCTCATAGGAGGATATGGAGGATTTGATATATCTCCACATATCTCCAAGATATTCGGTTGGAGATTTGGACCCTAGGCCCCCTGGGCCAGATTATAAACCCACCAGAACCCAAGGCGAGATTGAAATTCCACATAAACCCAATCAGCTAAATTGACGATTATGCCCTCGATTAATACACACGCCTTTCTCACGCCAACCAACCTCCCCCATCACCTTCATTTCAGTTTCTCATTTCGAAAACACTCTCTCACTCTCTCCTACGAACCAGACGAAGATTAAACCGCCATTGATGATCAAATCAACCTCCATTCCAGAATATTAAACCGCAATTGATGACCTAATCAACCTCCATTCCAGAAGAAAACCTAAAATTCCTACTCAGACGAAGACGAAAAGGTAATTTCGAACCAAACTTGATTTATCAAAATTCCTTATTATGGCGGTCGTTTTTCCAATAGTTTATTATGAGACATGTTGTATGAGACCTGCAAACGGTTGTTTTTGAATGATTTTCTACTAATTTTATTTTTGCAATATTTTTGCAATATTTATGGCTGTTGTATGAGACCTGCAAATGGTCTCATAAATATCTCATAAGTGCATTTTTGTTTTTGTAAAAGACCTGGTGTGATGTGATTTTTTATGACTCTATTTTTGTTTTTTACCACATATATTTTGGCTTTGGTATAAGATCATGCACTCATGAGTCTGGTATGAGACCTTGTAAATAGCTTTCATAAGTCTGATATGAGACCTATATCATGAGACATGTAAATTGTCTCATATCAGACTTATGAGACCATTTATAGGTCTCATATCAGACTTACTTGTCTCATAAATGGTCTCGTAAGTGCATTTTTGTTATGAGACATTTGTAAATAGGTCTCATGAGTATGTTACGAGACCTGTAAAATGGACTTCTTATGACTGAGATATTATGAGACATGTGAATGGCATAATAACAGACTTATGAGTCTGGTATGAGACCTTGTAAATAGCTCTCATAAGTCTGATATGAGACCTATATCATGAGACATGTAAATTTTCTCATATCAGACTTATGAGACCATTTATAGGTCTCATATCAGACTTACTTGTCTCATAAATGGTCTCGTAAGTGCATTTTTGTTATGGGACATTTGTAAATAGGTCTCATGAGTATTTTATGAGACCTGTAAAAAGTCCATTTACAGGTCTCATAACAGACTCATGAGACCTATTTACAAAGGTCTCATACCAGATTTATGAGGCCATTCACATGTCTCATAAGATGGGACTAGGGCAACTAATCATTGGACTTTGCTTGTGCTGGATACGGAGACTGGAGAGTACAAATTCTACAACTCCATGATTCCAAGAGGAAAGAAGGACCCTTACATTGCACTAGCTAAAAAAATGGTAAATACAAAATAAAAATGTCTTTATTTACTATACAAAATACATATACTGATTCTCATTCTTGTTTTGTTATGTCAGTATAATTACTCAAGGAAAGTCCTATCATGCAAATACAATGAGGTGCCTTCGAAAGAAGTTGCAAAGGAGATGTTCATAGCAGTTGAAAATACACCACAACAAGAGTATGCAAGTGTTGATTGTGCAGTACATATGCTAATGATGGCTGAAGATATATTTGAAAAAGGAGAAGTAAGTGAAAGATATGAAGTTGGTGCTGCCTCTCGGTTTAGGGCGAAGATTTTTCATGACTTTTTGCACCACAAGTGCACTCTCCCTTATAAAGTACTTTAGTTTGTTGAATTTTTAGAATGTAATTTCTGAACATCATATGAAGATGTACTGCCTTCATTTTGTGGACATATTGTCTAAGATGTTTGTTAAAAGTTGTTAACGGTTGAACTGATTAGTTTCTTATATTGGCATGAAAAAAATGGTGGTTGGAGTTTCTGAAAATCATGTGGAATGATGTTTGTGTAATTTTTCTGTTGCTGTTAACATTGAAGGTCTGACATTTGAAAGTTAGGTGGATGTATGAGACTAATGAATGATATTGTCCGGTTTAATTAAAAGGTCTTATAGGTTATGTATAAGACCTGTATATAACATCAAATATATGTTATAATCAGAATTATAGGTGATATATAATATATAAGACCTTTGAGACAGAATTTATATGATGTAATCAGAATAACAGGTCTTATAGGTGATGTATAAGACCTTTGAAACATAGTGTATATGTTGTAATCAGTTTAAAAAAGCCACATTTTACTCAAAAACCTGTGAACATCAAAAAAAAAAAAAAAAAAAAAAAAAATCATAAATCAAACAATGAATCATAAATCCAACAATGATATCATAAATCCAACAATGATAACAATAGAAGTCATATAATAGCTATAAAATTCAAATAAAAATGTTATTTCATTCAAAAAAAAAAAAAAGACCAAAATAATGAAATGAGAATCTACTCCAACTGCAGCGGCTCCTTGCATGATCTCCGATTATGATATCCTTCTTTTTCCAAACAATCCCATCGACTACAAATAAATTCCACAAGAGATTCTAAGGAAACGAATTGATCAAACCTAGCAACCAAAGAGGAGACACCATACTTTAACAAAACCATGACATTAGAATCCATAATCTGCAAAATATAAAAAACAGATTATAAACAATCAGTATTCATCCGCCTCGTCTCATTTGGACAGACACATTTAACTCACATAACTAGGTCTCATAAGTTATGTATAAGAGCTGTAATCAGTTTAACAAATGACACATTATACTAAAATATGTGTGTATACATTAAACAAATATATAAACAATTCATAAATCCAACAATAAGAATTTATATAATAGATGAATTGTAAATTACACCCAACTTTAGGACTCATTAAGTCTACAAAAAAAATCATCAATAATCTCTATTCTTCATTTAGTATGAAAAAAATAACGAGATACATACGTGTGTTGAGTACGAAATCCCCCAAAAAAATCCTTAAGCAATGATTTCTGAAGCTCAATCCATGGAGATCGATGAAAGTGTCGCCGTAATAGCCACTCGGAGGAAGACGACGGCAAAAAAGAAGAACAAAAATCGAAAAAGATAAATAGGGCATTATACCCGAGGGCATTTTCGGAATATCGAATTTCATTAAGCCCAGCTCAAATAGCCATTGCCCAGGCCCAATACACACGCTGGGTTTTTGTGGAATTTTAATCTCGGCTCAGGGGTTAGGCGGGCTTAATGATATGGGGTGGGTTTTTATAGCCTTATGATCTGGGCCTTGGGTCCTTATGGAATTATGCCATTCGGTTGATCATCTTTTGATTAGTATATCTCCTTCCTAGTTTAAATAATATTGTTTCCTACATAAAAAAAAGTTTCCTTATTCTTAGGTATTACAAGTAATATAAATAGGAGTTTGTAATCAGTTTTTATTAATCAATAATAAGAAGTTAATCATCTAGTTCAAAGATGAACGTGGGTGTGTTTATTTTCAGTTTAGTTTAGTTTGAGAGTTGGGAGCAGATAGATGATACTACGTACGGGTATTGAACAAACAAACTCAATGCTCAACAACAGCAAGCAAAGAAAAGATGGACCATGTATTCACGTTTGGTGTTCGCAAACGTCTATTTTTATGACCCAGATATCTTTCAGGTTTTGGACCTTTCTAGTATCCCCACATTGTCTTTAGAAGCTTCTCCACGCCCCTACTGAACAAGATTTAGAGTCATTAGAAGTTTGGGGTCGGTGCAGACAAGATTGGGATCAGCAGTACCGATACCGTGTCGGACGGTGTCACCACTCACATTTGGGGTCAGTTGGACCACTCGCATCTCGGTCCATCAAATTAGGGTCAGCACTGCAGTCGAACGAAGTGGAATTGGATGACACAGTACGGGAGCAAGCTAAATGAATTGTCATATCATCATATGCATTAGTTGAGCAAAATGCCCAAAATATCCCCCAAATAACCCCTTTAATGTAAACTGTGATGTGATTTGAATGGACGGCTGAGATTGAGTGCATATAGGACCGCAAACAGTTACAATCCGACTGCACGGGCCCCAAACCTGACTGCAAACGGTTACAGTCCAACTGTACGGGCCCCAAACCAGAAACCACTCACCACGATAACAAGCGTATGAAGTATAACTTAGCAAAAGCCTAACCAACATAGAAACATAAATTCTGGGCAGTAAAAGCAGAGTAGTGACCTCAACTGACAATCCTGCATAAATAACCACCCCTTTGCCATCCATAGAATTTAACAGACCTTAAAACCGCAAAATATAGAAGCAAAATGAAACGACATCCTAGAAACTATAAAAATAATAATTTATGACGCGCAAAATACAATAACTCTTTAGCTGTTACTGCCTCCCCTTCTTTGTGCTGCAAGACGGGCATTTGTATTGCTTAATACTTTCAGCTTTGGCTGGTGTTATCTTCACACATTTACCATGGTACCACCTCTCACATATGTCACACCCAATCCAGAATTCATCCCCACTGTAATTCCCTCCACAGCTTCCACACAGGGTTTCCCCGTGTTCATCTTCATCAGCTTCCACGTAATTCTCTTCATATAACCTGCTAGGGTTGCTGCTTTTTGTCTGTCCCTCACTTGTTCTCTGCAACCAAAAAGGTGGGTTATTGATCACAAGTGAACAAAACTCTAGCAAATAAGAGTTTCGATTGGATTAAAGATCTCACCTTTGTACTGGACCTTGATTTGTTACCGCTATCCACACTAGGTTTATCTTTAACGGGTTTCCTCTCTGTCACGACTTCAAAGACGGTGGGCAGATCATTTATCAGGCTGAATAGGCGCTTCCTATGGAAACATTCACAACATTTAGACGTTGTCACATTATTGGAACTAGAACATGATCATGTATTACCAGGGATAAATATTCATTTCAGTTTCCAAGCAACAAGAACTCCGATAATAAACCCATGAACCAAGAGGTTTGTTTAATTAGTGAATTTAATTAGGCACACTACAGGAAACATACTCAAGTGGGTATGCGTAAGTACCCATCAACATGGGCACACATACAAAGCCAATTTAATCATTTCACCATTACAGTGCAAGTTGTTGACAATAACAGGATAATGATTTAACTAGCCCTAAAGAGCAAGCCTTCTAAGCTTGGAATAACGAATATGTTTAGGTACCTAGGAGACTTATTTACTAAAGTGCTTATTAAAGAAGAGCATCCTTCAAAGAGGTCATGTTAATTAACACGTCTAATGCACTGCACTGCAAGGGAGGAACATTCACACAAGCAATGAAGCACAACAGCAGATAGAGAGTTTGTTTATCATCTTCCAAAAGAAGAAACTAGGATTATTCTACAAAATAACACATGCAAACAATTAGGAAGAAAATGTAATGTAAACTATCTTTTCCATCTTTGCCTATAGTGTTGGCAGTCATGGCGTCAATCTCTGAGTATAATAGTGACACGACCACTATTCTTTATTAATATTATCCAATCTTGTAGCTTTATAAAACCTTGAATGCATAAGAAGCATTCAAATGGTAACCAATGCATCAACGTCAAAAAGGATATCATACAAGTTTTTCCCTGTATTCCTGGTCTAACTGATATATGAATTCTCACAAAGAAAAGGGACCAAAGTAGTAAGGCTCATTTCCCTCTAGCCCTGGCCTAACTTGACTATGTATTCACAGTAATCTTTATTTCTTCTCTCTCTCTCTCTCTCTCTCCCTCTATCTCTCTCTGTGGAGTTCTTTAACCTTCTAGAACTCCTTACTAAAATCAAAACCTACTATTCAGATCACAAAAAATCAATGTAAGATTGAGTCCATCAGGCAGTCAATATGCTAATGCCAATAACCAAGAGAAACCCCCCAACATAACTGGAAAAGAAATACTCCCTCCGTCTTTTTAGTTTGTTCACACTTTGACCAAACACGGGTTTTACAGAAAAGTGTTTAATATTAGTAGTTAAGTGAGTGTTGTGAGTATGAAAAGAGTGACGGGACTTGTATAAGTGGGATTGGAATTGTGAGTGGGATAGTTGTTGCGAGTATGACAAATGGGTCCCATTGAATAAAGAACAATATAAACTTCCCTTTTTTGGAATGTGAACAATTAAAAGGGACACTTAAAATGAAAAAAGTGAACAGATAAAAAAACGGAGGGAGTATGGATCAAGGACAAAAAAAAAAAAAAAAACCCAATTTCTTCAACATATCATGCTTATTAAAGCCCACTATTCCAACATCTGAGCAGTAGCAGGAAATAAATTGGGGAGAGGGGGAAGGAGGACTGCAGCAAAAGTAAACTTTTCTGAAACTGAGGGAAACAAATGGGGAAATGGACATTACCAAAACAAGACCATTTATCATAAGTATCCCTCTTCACGAGGAAATAAAACTCTCATTCACAGATGTTTCTATTGGTTGATAAAAAACAACAAAATGCAAGCTAAACAATTTCAGGGCTGTAGCTGGAAAATGAGGGAAACTTTTCGAAATGGGGGAACAATTGGGAAAAAGGGCATTACCAAAACAATCACCATTAAATGTAAGTACCCTCTGTATATATCGGTTGATAAGGATGCATGTCAAAACAACAAAATGCGAGCTAAACAATTTCCGAGCTGTAGTTGGGAAAATGTTAAGCAACATAAAACAACTCAATGGAAAATGAGGGTTTAAGGATGATCTGGTTATCACCATTTGCATGTATTATTAAAGATTAAAAAACAGAAACACAAAGATCTCACAAATTTAAGTATTACTTAACAGAGAAAGATCTTAACAAGAACATAAACAAGATGTCTCCTGAACAGAACATAGTACGTGATACTGAACATGTTAAGATAACTTTATGTGCTTCTCTAATAACTTAAAAAGATCATTTGAAAATAAAGTTTGAAACAAGGATACAGCAGATTTACCTCTCATTCCTGTTAAGGCGAGCCCCAAAGTAGAAAGCAACAGCGAGCAACCACGAGTCAGTATGAACTGCGACCAAAGAAAGCCAATCTCTCCTGTGCATCCCATCCCTAGCAAAATTAATACCTAAAGCTGGTTCAGGAAGCTCCGGAGGAACTTCCTCTGCTGGAAGTGCAACTTCCCACGTCTCATTTGGATGTCCATACAAACACAAATTTTCCTTCTCTATGAAAAAAGAGAATATCCATATTTAATTTTATTAAAATCTAGTAAACCAAGAATAACTTTCCCCTAAGGATAGAATGAAACAACTTGCACTCAAACAAGGAAAAAAAATCTCAGAAGTACCCCGCACACAACGTCAGCAGTTCACTTCTGTAAGGGCTCGTTTGCTACGGAAGCTTGAACATAAACGACTTTAATATTAGAATGTAAATGTAACTACAAAGAATATGGAAATGGCTTTCTAACTTTCTTAAGACTACCCAATGTTTCAAGAAATGAAACAATCATTCTTGCGATTCTTACTTCCAAAAACAATATGTCAAATGGGCTAGCATGAGTATTCATTCCATGCACACCAGATTCCTCTACACTAAACATCGCCAATAGATTTTGCATTTCAAGGATTCCCAACAACAGCGGAGCCACGCTTTGCATTATGGGGATAATTGCCCCCATTTCTTTTTAAAGTGTACAATATTAGTATAGTAAATTTTTTTAAAAAATGATTTTTATCAATAAAATTTGTATATTCCCCCTTTTTGACCAAGAAAAAATAACACTATACTATAATTTTACCCCTGTTTCGACTAAATTTAGATTTTACATCATAACATTTTATACTCCCTCTGTCCCTAAATGAGTGTCCATTTTCAAAAAAAAATTGTCCAAAATGAGTGTCAAAACATAACTTTGTCCCTAAATATTTTTTTTCGAAATTTTTTTCACCGGTCTCTTTGTACATGCAAAACTAAATGTTTGGAAAGGAGATTACAAAATTAATCCCTCCGTCCCAAAACACCTTGCACTTATTTCCTTTTTGGGACGGAGGGAGTATATATGAATCTTGGCCACCGAATTGTACAACGAGTTGAGATTTTCATGTCCCTTAAAATGAAATTTGGACACTCATTTAGGGACTGAGGTAGTAATAAATTAATTGTGACCGTTCTCGAAAAATCCGGGCTCCGCAACTGTTCCCAATGCAATTTTTCGAATGAGAGAAACTCTTAACAAGTCATCCCCCACCCCCCAAAATCCACAGGTAGCAGGTTTGCCAAACAATTTAACTCAAAACCAACAAGCTTCCATCAGTGTTTTGTAACTACAGAACACAAAGTCAATCCAATGGCCGAAAATTTGCTAATCTTAACTATATGGCGCTGATAGAAGAAGTAAAGGTAACGCAAATAGTTGTCATCTCGATTCATTTTCCGATACCTACGACTAGAATCAGACAAATACAGCATACATAGAACAGCCAGCAAGAGAGAGAGAGATACAGGAAGGTAGATAAACCTGGATCGCAAGTTGAGTAAAAATCCTCGACATCTGAGCGAAAAAAGAGAAGACGCAGTTAGATTAACTGAGTTTAAAAAAAAAAAAAAAGTAAAAATCAAATTCTGAAACAAATTAGGGTTTAGAGAGGCAAATGAAAAACAAATAAATGATTTTTGGAAGTACCCAAGGTAAGAGCGCGGACGATGCCGGCACGGCGGGCGCTGTAATCCTTGAAGATCTCTTCGACGGTACGAGGGCTCGAAGAAATAGTTGTAGCCATATCCATACGGTTTCGGATCTGGAGAAAAGCTACAGAAATAATCTACGAGAAGAGAGAGAAATATCAACGGTTAGGGTAATTCCGACATGGATTTGGAGGTTGAGTCGGAGGAGAGATCAACCGGAGAGACGGACGGGCGGGCGGAGGGGATTGTTTGTTTGGTAGTTAGGTGTCTGGTCTGACATTAGAAAAGTGAAAGGGAGCGGGCAAGTTTATGAAGACACTGTTCCTTCCGGGTTTTGGACTTCCTTTATTTACTCGGGCCGGGTTTGGTTCTAGGCATTTTTAGGCCCTTTAAGTTTGGTTGAATTGCTAGAATGCCTCTAGAGTTTGTATTTGTTATCTTCATCTCCTCGAGCTTTTGAAGTTTGAGGTTGAACCATATATACCTAATTAAAAAGATAAGATTACTGTTCAGTTCGAGTCGAATGGACATTAGGTCGAGCTTTTTTAAGTCACGCTCAACTTGAAAGGCGATTAGTTTAGTTTTGAAATCAGCAAAACAAAAATGTGTAAATTCTCAATTTGATTAGAAAACTCTACTCCTCTTGCAATCAAATAGAACCTTGGTTCACAAACAAGGTCGTTAAGTAATTATTTGAGTACGTTGCGCAGAATAAACTAAGCAACATAACACGACTTACCATCTTTCCTCCTTGATCTTGTAATGAAACTTGCATATCCCTCACTGTTGGGAGTGGAGTCCTAAAATAATAAGGACACGAAGGAGAAAAGGAGATCCAAAATCGTTGAGGAGTTTGGGTGGAGATGGAATCGTGAACAAGGAGGAGAAGGCCCGAACTCAAGTTCGATAAGCTCATCGATATGTAAAGTAATTTGATCGCAATCAGCTCGAACTCGATTCAATTATTCAAATTCGTTCATGTGATTTCAATCGCATAGAGATTGATAAGGCTCTGCTCGATAATGCTCGAACTCGACTGAAGTCAAATTTTTCAGAAAAAAAATAAAAATAAATAAATAAGCTCATGCTCGGCTCGTTAAAACTCGAGTTCAATATCGAACCGATCAGCTTGAAACTGGATTCGATTCGAGCTCAAACGGTCAAACTCGGTCAAGCTCGAGAATATATAAACGAGCTCGAGTTTAAAACTCCAAATCTCGACTAGGCTCGTTTACAACCCTACATAATGTGTATAGTTAAAAGTAAACTTTGAGTGTGCAAATTGTCGTTGTCTTTTTTAGTAGATATGCCGGTAGTAAATTTTTGAAGAAAACGTAGAAAAACAGAACAATTATGAGTGGCAAAACAGCAAAATAGAAATAACACAATCCTTCATACGGAGTATCATAATAGTTATATACATCACAAGTTCACAACAACATTAACTTGTTGGAAAAAAGAATCTCCTGGGCAAGGAAGACAAACTGGTTTAGGACTAATAGACTTACGCTTTAGTACAAGATCACAATATATGGATATATATTACACAAATAGAACCTGGAAAAAAAAAACCAGTGGGATTATGGGGAACTGATTACCAGGCTAAAAAGATTGCCTAAAGCTAATGCTACATTATACATCTACTTACAGTAAAAGCTACACTACCAAACAGTAATTAATTACTTAATTCATTATAATTCTAGCAGGAAGGAGTTTTCCTGGAGATTGTTCTTCCGGGAACACCCCCTCACATGTAACCAGTTTCACAACAGTGCGAGAGCTCAGAGTAGTGTACCTCTTCCGAGCTTCCAAAAACGCGCTGCTAAGTACACCATCAATCCACTCCTCCACTGCATTCTTCTCTAACAAACACGCGCCTGCAACTATCTGATCGACTACTTTGGACTCAATTTCTAGCAAACCCACCGACCCAATAGTCTTGTGAAAGCACTCGCTCATTTCTTTTGTTATTTTCTTGGCCATGGCATCAAAATCTAAAGGCTTGAAAACCACTGTTTCGTCCACCTGTCCAAGAAAATCATCCAACCATGCTTTTGAGCTGTCCGTGTCATCGAAGTTTTCACTTTCTTCAGCAGGAATATTCAAGTCCAGGAATGCATTTGACGTCTTGTGGGCCCGCTTTGCTATTTCACCTACTCCAACCAGCTTTCTCTTGTTCATAATCACGGGTTGGGGTTTCGTTTGTACTGTACTATTATTATCCACCACATCCCCAAGATCGAATCCAATTAACATCTGAAATGGGAAACCTCTCGATCTTAAAACATCTTCCTCAGCATACCCCGCAAGTTCTTTTTCAGTTAAGTGGATCTTACAACTTTCAGTGGAATCGATGGATGTAGATACAAATATTGCATTACTGATACTGACTTCCCTTCCATGAGAATCAGAAAATCTACCACTTTTTAAAGCCCGAGACAAATGACTCTGAGCCAGTAGGTCCGCCTTGTCAATATTTTCAAGAAAAACCACAGACAACGGTTTCTTCACCAATTTCTCTGCAATGTAATCAACAACAGTTTTACCTCTGAATTTTACGTCATAACCCTTCATTTGCTGAGGATTAAATGTAACATTACTATAATCCGTAGAGTCTTGCAAACTTAGGTCCACAAAAAAAAAGTTCTCCCTGCTCCCGTATAAAGTTTCAGCAAGAGAGACAGCAATTTTTCTCTTAGCAATCTTATCAGGCCCAGCAAAATGGAGCCATATATCACATCGGATTCCATGTCGCTTATCATTTCTTGTTCTGCAACGAGCTACTGTTTGGCTAACGGTCAAAACAGCTTCTTCCTGTCTACCAATCCTTGTAGAGAGTGAAGTATAAAGCATCTTAAAATCTTTCTGATCACACCTCCCCACAACATAAGAGTTAAATGACGATTTCATATCAGCTTGATGTGTACGTTCCTCCACTTCCCTGCTTTTAGAAACAGAATTCACTCCCAACCCTAAATCAGTAGTCACTGAATTTGCAGACATCGGAGATGCCTGATCATCAGCAACACTTGAACTAGATAAGCTACTTGGAACATTGGATTCCTCTATCATTGAAGGATTTTCATTGATGGCTTTTGCAGGAGGGTAATTTGGTAAATTCATCGACCGGCAAGATCGGACATCTTCACATCCACTTTCAGCTGAAGACGCATTGTTGATGTTGATGCTGTGATCAAGACTTTCTTTTTTGCCCTCGGCGACTTGAAAGCCTACAGTAGATGGAACTTGATTGCCAAGCTTGTAAGGTGCCTTGAATAACATCTGAGCGTAAGGTTGAGTTTGATGAAGACGTTGACAGATACTGTCCCATTTCTTCTCAACATTAGCAATCAGCAGTACAGAAGAGCTTGTTGCCTGCACTGAAGAGTAGAAACTGTTTTTCACATGAAGTAGATAATGCAAGTCTATTTATAATAAATAAATAAAATAAAATAAAAATTGGGAAGTCATCTGAAAGATTTTATATAAGTTACGCTATCCCATGCTAGTTGTTGTGACCAGTTATATTTCAATATTGTTTCCTTGGACTAGAAACAAGGTTGAGCTTCTCTATTTAGATGTCCCTAAAATTAAAGCACTACCTCTGTCCCAAAATGAATGTCCGAAATTGCTCGATCAAGAGCAATTTCGGACATTCATTTTGGGACGGAGGGAGTAAGAAACTTAATAACTAGCTACGGCTGCCAAGAGTCCAAATACAGACACCTTCAAGTGTAAGGATAATCTTCCAGTTGGTATCCATCAGGAAAATTATGTTTGTTTTTTTCACAAGAATAATTCTTGTTGCAACTCAACAAGCATTATTCACAAGATTGTACCCTTAAGTGATGCTGATGGTGGAGAATAATGCTTGCTGCACTCAACGAATAATAACCTTTTGAGTGTAGTGAGGGGGATGGAAAAGTAAGTCACTTTACTAAGTTTAATCACCAAAAAGGGTAACAAACTTGGGCCTTACTTGCAAAAGAGCAACAAAGCTAAGCTAAAAGAATGCAACTGTGTTTCACAATCGGGTATCCGTCAGTTTTCCATCCAAAAACATTACAGAATGCTGACATGGCATCAAAAATATCCGAGCACAACTACTGTGCAGCGGAAATAGATTTTCTCTACTGGCAACATGTTTTTTGCCCCCAACATATTTACGAAGGAATAACCAGTAAATTAAAAATCCCTTTTCTTGCGCTTAGATCCAAGAGTTGGAAATACCCTCATCCAGGGGCGGAGCCACCCTTATGCCAATGGGTCAGGCTGCCACCACTTGATTAATAAACAAAAGAAAAACACTAGTGCAATTTTTGCCAAATATCTCCAAATTCAGGGATCTTAGTACAATAAATGGAAAGCTGCCCCTATTTCTGTAAAGATAAAAATAAACTAGTTTGTTTTGCCCCCCTTTTAATTAAGGGAAGTCAAGATGATCTTTGATCCCCTTTCATAAAATTCTGGCTCCGACACTGCCTCAATTGATCCAATATTTGGGACAAGAAATTCACTTGCAACTTTGGTGGTTGTGATAATGTTTTGCCAACAACAAAAACTGGCACGTCACTATTTTTAAAATGCCACATCATTACTTATGAGTTATGACAAGATTTTGGATGCTACACAAACAGTTGGCAAAAGGTGAAGTAGGAAGCAGGTTCATTACATGTGCGTAACTGCGAGCAGTTTGTTCCCGTTTTGTTAAGCGCAGTCTAATTTGTGAACCCATTTTGGTACTTAAGCCTTTTCTTATGTTTTTAACAGGCTATCAGCCCATGTAATCACATTCATATAGGGCCTACACATTTTCTGGACGAGTTAGATAACCTCAAAGATAAAATACTTTTCAAGTACAAGATTACCAAGCTAAAGTATTACTCCCTCCATCCCAAAATGATCTTCCCATTTGTCATATTTCATTGTCCCAAAAAGTTCTTGTTTCTACAATTTGGACTTAAAAGTGCATAAACAAAATATGACTAGTGAAGCAAGTGTTCATATCCTTCAAAAGTTTGAATGGTCAAATGGGAAGATCACTTTGGGACGGAGGGTGTAAGAGTACCTGGTTACTGCCATAGAGGTCCACAACAAAGAGTTAACCAGGGAGGCACATACGTCAGTCAGTAAAAAAACAACCAGAGAACATCTTATTATTACCTTGGCAGCATCAAATTCCCTGTTTTTGCTGAGTTCAGTCCTCTCCAACCAAGAGGGCGAGCTGGATTGGTACGGATCTGTAACTGAAGCGGTGAATCCCCCCTCCACAAGAGTAGCAACTTCTTGTTTACACTTCTCGTTGCAAAGGTGACAGCGGGTTACATATTGGTTTGAGCAGCTAAATGGACTCTTCATAATTGAGGTTGTAGAGAAAAAACCACCGAATGGAACAAAGGACTCCATCAAACTGCATGTGGATTATGAAAATGTAGCAGTGAGGTTCAATCGACACAAGAAAGACCAAGGCAAAAACAAAAACAGTTTTTTTAACGCCTTAAGATCACTTCACTGTTTTTCTCAACAGAGATCTTTCATCCAGGACAGGAAACACTATCTAAGTAATAGCATTTAAAGCTCACTTAAAATTCCATGTTTCAACATATAGTAAAGTATAGTATTAATTTAGCTAGTGTGGCAAAAGATTTAAGCATCAAATAATAGTGTCCAAACCAATGAACTGATACAAAAGCAACTTCGTTTCCATATTATGGACGATAAGCCATTATTATCAAATGTTTGAAAATATACAACTTTGGGAGGCACTGGCAAGAGATAATAATCCATTTATACTCCCACATCAACCGTGATTTGGATGAAAAAAAAAATGAGGTTGCGTTACATCGTTTGTGGTTGGAAAGCTGAACTACCATCCGATATGTGGCAAGTTTGATACTAGATAGACTTATCTATATTCCCAGCAGAGAGATGACATACTAGTAAAAGATTGTGCCGTTAACAGTTGGTAACATGACACTTGTTTTGGGTCTATCAAACATGGCGTACTTAAACAAGTTATGAGCATATTAAATACATAAATACTCCTTCCGTCCCAAAATGATCTTCCTACTTTTTAGTTGTTCCTACAAATAAACTTTGGTCAATTATGTTATATTGATTTAATTATCCTAATGAAAATCTAAAACTTTTTGTTGATAGTATTATTGATGGTGTACCAATTACAAGTTTTAGATTTTTATTAGTATACTTGAATCAACCTACAATTATTGCTCAAAGTTCATTCGCCGTAAAGAAAAAAAAGTGTAAAGATCATTTTGGGATGGAGGGAGTATCTGATTATTGGCTGAAAAAGCATGTTGTCTTCGTCAAAGTGTTTTTTTCCTTAAGAACAGTGATGAATATTTACAAGCAAAGAAAACCCACCAATAGTTCATCAGTTTAGTACATATATACAACGGACATCACGAACATCATTATTAAGAGTGTGGCTAGTTGACATATAATAAAAACATGCAGTTCAGATTAATGATTCTGGAGTCTGGACCACAAACACAATCAACAATTAAATAGTTAACCACGAGATTCGTTATATGAAGGATCAACTATGAACCACCTTAAGGAAGTACTGTATTAACAATCCCAACAAAACACTTGAATAAGTTAAATGTAGTATAAATCAACACAAATCAGGTCTTCTCAATCTATGCATAGAAAATAAACAAAAATCCAGATGTTTTCTATTCCTAGACAAAGAAACATACCATGTCAAAAGCTGTGATTATATTATTAGGCAATAGCATACCATCATTAATATATACATTAACATATAACTAGCCAAAAGAAAATTGGCATGGTAATGAAAACCAATAAAACCAGTATTCAAATAGACAACTGACCTGGATCTTGGGTATGTCTCTCCCATTGGAGATCTGTAAGAGGTAAGAGGCAAAAACTGCAGCTCCCAAGCGTTCTCAATGGAGGGAAATTTATTCAAAAATTCCAAATAACTCTCATGTTTTGCAGTTGCTCCAATTAACCACAGTTTTCGACCATGAATCTCCAGTAATCTCGCTAACTCGTCAACTACATAGATAGCAGCCTCAACTGAGCCATTATCATCAACCAAAACCTTCAAATCGCCAAGATTGATAAGCACACCTGCTCCAACACAGTTTTCCACCTCTCTCCCTACTTCCTCAAACCTCAATTTCAGCAACCCCTCTTCATGATTCCCAGCAACAAAGTTTGAAATCTCGTTTTCGATACAAATGACATTCAAACCATGTAAATCTGGAGGTAAAATACCTCCCTCGAGTCCCCCTTTCTGTACAATTTTCAAGAAATCTATCAAAACTTCATTGGCCCATGATCCTACAAGCAGAGGATTCCTCCTCCCGCTCTTCCTCACGACAACTTCTCCAATTTTCTTGAAATTTTCGTCATTATCGAAGATTCTAGAACCCCCAGAGAAAGGGAAGCTAAAACCCTGGCGACCCGGACCCGAATTGCCGGCCAAGTTACACAGAAACACCGGCGGACCTTTATACCGAAGCAAGTGATGAACGGGTCGGAGTATAGCTAGCTTAATGTCACAACTTCGAAACCCGGCATCCCCGAATACCCGACTAACAACCGGGTCATCCAGAATGGCCAAGATCATATTCTGTAACTCAACTTTCACAGTCGAAACTGACGACGAAGAAGAAGACAACAGTTGTTGCTGCTGCTGCTGATGATAAAACTGAAAGTTCTCCGGCTGCCGTCGCTGGTTAGCTTGTGAGCGTTTAATCGCGGCCATGAGGGAGTTAGACACCGGCGGGTCGTCGACCCGTCGTGACGACGACGGGAGGCGGTCTAGAGAGACACCCAAACAAAGCTCAAGAGCTTTGAATTGGATGCGAGAGGTGTAAGCAGTATTTCTGGCACGGCTGCAAGCTTCCCGGAGTGGAGAAGAAGGGAGGGAGAGGAGAGATGATATGGCATGAAGGGACGTCGTTTGGGCGTGAGAACGACGTCGGGCGACGGATACGGCGTCGTCTAGGGCTAGTGCGGCGTCGTGTGTTAAGCATTGTCTGGCAGTAGGAACCGGCGTTGGCATCGCCGGTTGAGTAAGAAATTGAAGAGCTTTATTTAATTACTACAAGTATTATTTTATGTATAATTTAAAGCTTGGTTTGAAGAGGGGTTGACCAAATAGAATAAAGAATTGAAGAGAGAGAAAGTTGTAGATTTGGGCAAAAAAAAGAGGGGGCTTTGAATTAAATTAATAGGGAGTGAAGAAGGACAATAGTGTTGTGTTGGTGGTGGATAGTGGTGTGTGGTGGTGGTGGTGGTGGTGGCGGGGCCTCAGATGGGGACTAAATGAGAGGGGGAAAAGGTGTGAGACTGAGAGTATAGATTCTTGTCTGCATTTTAGATCTTTCTTTCTCTGTTTCTAACTTTTACTACTAATCTTTTCTGCATGTCTCGGAGTATAAGTCCACATTTTATTTGTGAGGGAAAGTGCACCCTTTTGTTTGCATGAAAATAGTTGAAGCTGTATAAGTGTTATGAGTATGTACTTGTATTAAGATGATTGAAGTGATGTAAGTATTATGAGTATGAAAAATGAGGTGAATAAATTGTGAAATAGAGAATAGTAAGGTGGCGTTTTTTTTTTTTTAAGTGTTAAGTCCTGAAATCTGAATGCATATCTGAATTGATAAGAGGTAGCGTCTGAAAGCTGATTACTGAATTATTCAAACTGTTTGATTATTCGCTTGAATACGCATCTGAATTTAGGATTACGACATTGAATGAAGTAGAAAAATGACGTGAATAGTTGTTTATATAGTGTTTTAGTTTGATATCTTTAGAATTATGAGTTTAAGAAAAAAAATCAATTCAGAGGCAAATCAGACTTCATTTTAGGTCTGAACATTAAGAGGCAATTCAGATGCTTTTAGATCTGAATCTAAAAAAAAACAAACAGACTTAATGCCTTAAGGTCTGACTCTCTCAGACATTCACCCCATTAAGTGACTCTGAATGAAAAAACAAACAAGGCCTAAGTTGATTGTTGTTTTATGAAGATGGTTGAAGTGATGTAAGTGTTATAATATCAATTACTCCCTCTGTACCTAAATGAGTGTCTAAATTTCATTTTTATGGACACTGAAAATCTCAACTTTTTGAACAATTTGGTAACAACGATTCATATATAATCTTGTAATCTTCTTTCCAAATCTTTAGTTTTGCACGTATAAAGAAACCGGTGAAAATTTTTTCGAAAAAAAAAATGTTTAGGGAGAAAGTTATGTTCAAAAAAGACACTCATTTAGGGACAAAGATTTCTTGAAAATGAACACTCATTTAGGGGCAGAGGGAGTATAATTTATAAAATTTCAGTAAGATGATATTATTATTTAGTCAATAATCATTTGTTTTAACTATAAAAATTCAATATAAAAATTAAATAAGACAAATTTTCTAGTACGGTGAGAGTATCTTTACTCTTCCTCCTCCTCCTACTATAGCCAAAATTGCACAGTGTTTTCTTTTTAGGTCATTTCATTATAAATGTCATATTCTTAAATAAATTAATAATTTTACCAATTTTACCAATATATATTTGAAATTAAAACAAAAAATCATTATAGATGTTGATAAGTCAAATCTAATATCTATCTATAGAACATAAAAAAGATATATGTATTTCATCTATCTCATAACAACTTGAATCATCTTACTTCGTAACAAAATTCAGAAAATAATATATATTAAAAAGTATTGTGAATGAGAAATAAGTTATGAGTATGATAATTTGAGAGTGAAGCTCACAATTTAATTGTGTGAGTACGATAAGTGGTGTAGAGTGAATAACGAAAAAATAAAAGTTGAATATTATAGACTAGTGAAACTTATCAATGAGACATTTTTTTAGATATCAAAAAATCTCAAAATAAAATAAAATTAGTGCAAGTTGTAATGAAATGGAGGGAGTATAATTGACCTTTTTAATGTTAGATTTTTTTGTAAAATAAAATGAATTTATAAAAAATCCTTTCGAATTCTAATTTCTTAGCTTGGCATATGGTTTCAGTTATTAGAGTAATTGAACGGAATAAATCGAGCAAGACTTAATGGGTCGAGCTTTATGACGCCAAAGCTGAATGGTCCTAACCTAAGGGGGTATTTGATGTATTAAGCACTTAGATGCTTGATGCTTAATACATTACAATGTATAATTTGGAAGTAGTGTACCTTTGATGACATTGAGCTCTAGATGTTGGAGGTTACTTGAGACTCTTAATGATTGAGAATCAAAATTATTGCTTAACCAATAAGAGTCTCACGGGACTTTTGACATGTAGAGATCAATGTTATCAAGGCACCCTACCTCCAAATTATACATTGCAATCTATTAAGCATCAAGCATCAAGTGCTTAATATATCAAACACCCCCTAAGTCTCCTCTTGAAGTGACGTTCTCTTCTTATCGGCCATACTAAGGCCAGACTCTCTATGGCTCTACTTCTTATGCAACACTTGTACGATTACCAGCTATACAAGTAAATCATGTTTGGATGTCCTCAAATTTAATTCAGGACGCCGGATGTCTCATATAAATGACAGCGTTGTTAGATCGCACATGGATTCAATTACAACAATCAACTATATATAGGAGTATTTTACATAATCCATCCATTAAAGGTAATTGAAATTTTATTTTTTTGCTACATTCTTTTAAACACTCAATTTATTTCTCTTTCACATACAAACACTTACTCTCACACCATAGGGTCCTCCTTAGTGATTATTCCAACTAGTCGTTTGTTTGTGCATTTCAATTTTCAAATCATTAAGCAGGTAGATAATTTGAACCGCTTGGCTTGGAATGATCACTCACGTTTTGGCGTCATCAGTAATAATAGTCGAATGACTTACTAGTATCAGTAAAATTTAGCTCACACAGTATCGACTCTTGATTCTAGAGGAAAGGCCAGTGTGCAATTTTTCCTTATCTCTTGTAAAAGTAAAATAATGATTGGGAGGTTTACTAACATTTAATTAAGGAAGGTGATTAGATTTTCAATTAACGTGTAAAGAAGGTGAATAGTTACATGTGTGTTGCAAGTTGATAGTAGATTGTTCTTTCTTTATCTTTTTATCAGTGTTGAATGGCTTTTTGGAGAGAGAGATGGGTGGGAGATGCTGTTTCCACTTAGTTGGAGCCTGGTGGGACCATCAACGACACATCAGTGTCTGCTTACTTGTTTCATTGCCCTACCTTATAGTTTTTGCTTCCAAAAACTGGAAAGAATTATTGGTTCAACCATGAAATCTTAGAGCTTTATTTCAATAATATCGATCTACAGTATTTTCTAACTTTAAAACTATTTCTCATGTGATTTAATAAAACCAATAAAAATAATAAGAGAAAATGAAATGGATGTGATCAATAAGAGAGAGACAAACAAATGGGACCCTATAAATTTTTTGGGAAACTAATTTTTCCGTAAAGTTATAAAAGGTTCTGTTTTAAATATGCGAACTTGGTGTTTTAAGCCTTCAACTCACTGTTTTAAGGCTTAAACTTGCTATTTTATTTTCTTGATGTTTTAAGCTTAAACTCGCTATTTAAGTGCCTAAACTTGTTTTTTTTTTTTGTGTTTAAGACCTAAACTCTCTATTTTAAAGTTTAAAATCACTATTTTAAAATAAAACCATATTAAAAAAAAGTAAATTTTCTTAATTAAATAATAAATTAATAAAAAGGTGATTTTTTCTCAAAAAAAAAACAAACAATCACCTATCCCACCACCGCAAACATACATATCATTCACCATCATCACCCTCTCTTTCCCGTGTAAAAAGCTTCTTTTGGGGTTTTCATTCGTCTCCCGGTGGTCCCCTTTCATATTAACCACCCTCGCCTAGCTGAAGCTTCTTACACTTTTTTCGCCTCTCACCTATGTCTATGTGTATAAATTATGCTAATATTCTTCACGAGTCCAGATCTCCTGTGCCACAATGTGTGTCCCTCTCTGTGTTACTATAATCTTAACCGTTTACATGCTTGGATAATATCAATATAAAGCCGTTGGATCATTTGTGCCACAGGGAGGGGCACACAGTGTGGCACAGGAGATCTGAACTCTACTTTCGCAATGAATCAAAAACATTGACTTACTTAAAGTATGTAAACAGTTTTTTTTTAAAAAAAAAAAAAAAAAAAAAAAACAAGTAGGATTTTCTACTCCCTCAGTTCATAAATGAATCCCTCCATTTATAATATAAATGAATGTTTAATTAGATCGCTTCAAAAAAAAAGTAAACTTAATTAGCATATCCAACATTCCACTTCACTTTTATATTTTACTAATCAGTAACCCGTCAATATTTAATTAGATATAATAAAATTTGTTAACTATTGAGAATATAACTGAATAAATAACAGTGAATATATATATTAAGATCAATTAATAAAATTTAATTTTATCTTCACCACTAATTTCTACTTTATAAATTCATGTTACACTAAGCATTTAGGGTTGTGGTATAAATTCAACACTGCTTTGGAGTTGAAAATTGCTTGCACCCATTTAAAAAAAGGTTGATGCGATTTGACTTCATTATTTTATATGGATGCTAAGGGTATGGAACCGCTGCACCTAATAAAAGTTGCACAACGTATGTAAAACATTTTTTACACAACGTTTTTAGTGCACTACACGACCGAAATCGGTTAGCTCCTGAAAAACGTTTTACATTTGCAAGTACACGTTTTATATTAGGTAGAAAACGTTTTACAAAACGTTGTACAATTTTCACATGGGTGCAGCGGTGCAGCTAAGGCATTGGTGCAGCAGTTCGAAATCCAATTAATAGTGGTTATTCAGTATTCACTTACATCTTATTCAATAGGAAACATGATATTTTATTAATTGAGGATTTTTTTTTTAAAAAAAAAAGTAAATATAATACAATATTTAAATATAATTTAACGGAAGATGCATTTGTAATTTTATTTTATATTTTTCAGTATTATAGGGGGCAAAAATATATATTTTTTAATGGTAATAATCATTTTTATCAAAATTTGCTTTTACAATATAAGTTTATACTAAATCCGACTATAGTCAGGTTGATTTCAAGAACATAAGTATTTGCACTCTTAGCATGATCAACGTTACACACTGTATTTTATTTATATTTTTGGTCATATCCAACTTTAAATTGAAAAAGGCACATATGTGACATTTAGCTATTGAAAAATAGTGTCTAAACAAGTGTTTATAATATAATCGAATATCCCTTAATTGATGCTTATAGTTTTTTTTTTTTTTTTTTTTTTTTTTTTTTTGTGTGTGTGTAATTGATGCTTGTAGTTAAAGAATAATATTAGAGGCACAAAATAGTTACAAAATTTTGCTCACAAAATTTTTGATGTAATAATTTTATTAGAGTTTTTAATTAGAGTGTGGAAGTTCCACTATCGACGCAATTAATAAAATATCGCTAATTCATTTTGTGACATGATTTTGTGCCTCTAACATTGGTCATAGTTAAATAGAGTTTGATTTGACAAAATGATGAATAATTCATGGCCTTTTGAGATGGAGATTGACTATTCTAGCAGTAGGTCGTGGCAAAACATTCACCTAATGTTTTATATGGTACACGAATTGAATTAATTTGATTTGATAGTGCCAAGAATAGATGCCTATTATGTCTGAATTAAAAGATTTAAAGACTATGATGTTAGATTTTTCAACATATTCTTTCTCCCAATAAGAGAGGGAGGCTTATTCCACACCACAATGAAAATGAAAGTTTTTAGTTATTTCAAAAAAAAAAAAAAAAAAAAAAAAAGAAGAAGAAGAAGAAATACTTCATTTTCACATATTATTCTCCCTCTTTAGTTATTATTTTTTTAGTTCCTAAATGAAGTCCGTTTTGTCCCATTCTTTCGTAAAAAAAAAAATCATCTTTATTTGAGAAATCTGAATAAAAATTTGGCTAATTTTCAGATTCCCGTTTATACCTTATTTAAATATGACTTATACATTACCAAATCTCAATAAAATTAGTATAAGTCACTTCATCATGTAGAGATATACTAATAAATGTCATTTTATTAGGGTTGAGTATCTGAAAGGTGTTTAAGACAACAATAGATGGAATGTGACCAATGTAAAAGGGAAAGAGAATAGCGGAGATGCTAACATGGTGGACAAAAACCATGTTAGCGGGGATGCTAACATAGTTTGCCCTCTATGCTCGGAGCGGGGCAAGCTCATTTCCTCTCTCATCGATCTCCGTCTCATGTGTGAAACTGTCTCACACAAGACTTCTTCAACATGGTGGTTGAGTTAATTATATAAATTTATAAGTATAAAGAAAGTAATAATAATAAAAAATTATTTAGGGACAAAGTCATGTTTTAAGATGTTTTAAGGTATTTTAATTTCGTAATTTTGATTTTTTTTATTTTACTTACTGTTAGTGAGTTTAGTGGGCAGTTACCACACCTTTGTGAATAAGCATGTTAGGAATCATGGATCAAGCATTTTTTTGTGTTAATTTATTGAAATTTAGTTTATCTAAAAGACTATATTTGTTTTCTTGAGTTGTCTCTTCTGATTCGGTCATTCTCAAAAGAGATTCGTCATCATTATTGAGAGCCGTTTGATTTCTCTCCTACGTTGAAAGCCAATGCATGTTTGTTTATCTGTTTGTTTGTTTTTTCATCTTGCGATTGCGACGAATCCCGCATTATCACACAATGAAGAGGATGCCATTGTTTTTACTGCATAAAGATGTTTCATGGGTTTGGAGATGTTTGGTGGGAGCTCTCTGGTCAACCCGAATTCTCCAGTATATCAAGTGTTCAACGCAAAATATTATCCGAAGAGGGATTTGTTAAATGCCGAATTAAGGCAGTTTCCAAGTTTTACTTGGAGTAGAATCCGTATGTCTCAAATTCTAGATTTGAAATGTCATTGTTGTAAGGTAATCAATGGAAATATTCTTAATATTTGGGGTGAGCCTCCGACCTTTGTGGAGTGTCATTTTTTTTCTTATCATTGTGAATGCAATTGATATTGTCGTTTTGCTCAAAAAATAAAATAAAATAATAAGTTCAAAAAATAACTAAAACGATTAATGTAACAAGTGTTTATTTATTTAAATTTAAATAGTTGGATGTAAATATACTTTTGAGATAGAGTGAATATAATCAAGAGATAATTGAAAGAAAAAGAAGATATAGCAGAGTACTAGTACTAATTAAAAGAAAGAATTTAGAAAGGTAGGGGTCGGGACATTTGGGGACCAACACCTACGTAAGGAGATGAAATTGCATGTCCGGATTCCCAACTTGCGATTTTTTTTTTTTTTTAATTCAGTGTTTCTTTCAATATGGTAATTGAGATTAGCTTTGAACCAATAATTTGAAGAGGGAGTCTCCTGTGCAACCGCCGCACAGTGCGACGGTGCCAGGCGAGCCTCTTTTTTTTTTTTTTTTTTGCCACCCAAATTTTTTTTTCCTCCCAACAAAAAGTAACACTTATTATAATGAATTGTAACACTTATTATAACGAATTGTAACACTTTTTTCTTTCAAATGTAACACTTTTTTAAAAAAAAATGTATCACAATTTTGCTGCAATAGATTAAAGACAACATAAAGATTGACAACTAAACTAATGTCACACTTTTTATAAAGGAATGTAACACTCTTTTTTTCAAACATTAGCATCAATTTAATACTCCCTCAGTCCCAGAAAGATAGTCTTATTTTAACTTTTTATGGTCAACAAAAATAAACTTTGACCAAACATTAGTATCAATTTAATGATTACAATAAAATCTAAAAAATTGTTATTGATAAATCACTTAATGATTTATCAATTACTAATTTGAAAATTTCACTAGAATGATTAGATAGTCACCAATAGTTGGTCAAAGTTCATTTTTGTTGACCGTAAAAAGTCAAAATAAGATTATCTTTCTGGGACAGATGGTGTATTTTCTTAGTCTGAAAACTAAGACTCTCTTCAAGTTAGTGTGACCCGGAATATTTGGCACACAAATTAAAGAAAAGTAGGAGAAATAAAGAGTAGAATGAAGTGTTTCTGAGTATGCAAAATTAAATTGGAGAGAAATGTGTGGGAGGAATAGTCAGTTGATTGCAGTTGTGACTTGTGAATGTAAAAGTAAAGTAGGAGAGAGAATGAGTGAGAGAAATAATAAAAATTATTTGCTATTTTTGGCAGTTCACACTAACCTGAGACGGACGAAAAAAGAAATAAGTTCACACTAACATAAACGAATGGAGTATTATATTACGTTTTTTGCGCCAAAGAGCTTTTGGTCAAGCGACATCGGGTGTTTCTTTCTAAACGAGATGTTAGAGGTTCAAACCCCACCGATTGCGATTTCAAGCACTTAAAGTACACACTCTTGTAAAATATTAAGTTCTTTATTTTTAAAAAAAAAAAAAAACTCAATGTTTTTTTTAAAAAATATCAGTCCTTTTGCTTTAAAATGAATGTTTACTAGTATTCGTGCCCGTGCCAATGCCACGGTGACAGTATGACAATCATGACAGTCTAAAAACAATTACATATAACAACCATGACATTCTAAAAACAGTTACAATATGAAAACGGGATTTATATACATATACAGGAGGAAGGAGAAAGGATGTTTTTCATATGCAGTTAAAGGGCTTATTTGCAATTGCTGAGAGTGGTATGGGAAGAGTTGGGGTGGGGATAGGAAGTTTTTCATATGCAGTTTTTTTCCTAGGCCAGTTAAGGTTAAATTTAATTAGGGATTAGTTTTAAGCCGTTGGATCAAATTTGTAAGATTAAATCTTGACCGCTCTTTGTAAAGCGGTTATTCTTGCTTTCTATTGTAATATAGATTTTTTATTTTAATTAAAATTGTATAAACTTTTTTTTTTTTTTTTGTAAAATTTAGTTACCAAAGTGTGAAAATCTTTGCTATCTACATTCCAAATTTTTATTTTTAAAAGTATGTAATGGATAGTGAAAAAAATTAGTAAAAAAAAGATTTAAGGATTTTTTTAAACAAAAATTCCATTTTGAGATAAAATTTTCCTGATATATGACATTCATTTTGTACAAAAAGAGTACTTTAATTTTCATATTCAACTATAGTAATTAATACTATCTCTGTCCCTAAATGAGTGTCCAAATTTCATTTTAAGGGACACTGAAAATCTCAACTTTTTGAACAATTTGGTAACAACGATTCATATATAATCTTGTAATCTCCTTTCCAAACCTTTAGTTTTGCACGTATAAAGAAACCGGTGAAAAAAATTCGAAAAAAAAAATATTTAGGGAGAAAGTTATGTTAAAAAAAGACACTCATTTAGGGACAAAGATTTATTGAAAATGGACACTCATTTAGGGACAGAGGGAGTATCAAATTTGAATTTTGATACCTCAACATCTCCAATATTTTGTTAAATGCAATATGTATTCAAATTGAGTTGGTACTAAAGTATGTAACAAATTTGCTTCCATTTGTGTTCTTCCAATAAGTATTGGAATACAAAGTTATCTTAATTATTATTTGTTATTTTGAGAATAAGACTCTTATTTTTAGACTAAAAAATAAATAAAAAAATAAAATAAAGCAAACGTAAGACTTCTTAGACGGAGAGAATTTTATAAGTTGTAGATTAAATGTCCCATGTAGATTTTCAATAAAATCATGCAAATTATTGACTGGAGGATCGTGTTCGACTTTATCTGGGAAGGACTATTAAGATTTAAAAAGGTTTGAGTAAGAGCGAGCTTGAAATTTCAAATCAATTCCATTGCCATCTCTAAATTAAACTACATAATTAAAAAGGGTAACAAATGGAAAGAAAAGAATGTTAAGATCGGAGATTAAGGAGTAATCAAAGAGGAGTAGGAAACAGAAATCGGCAAGACGGGGGTTGCACGACCGAGCAAGGGGCATGACTCGGCCGTGGAAAATTTTATTTAGGACGGTTCTTTCTGTTGGCTGGTGCACGACCGTGTTGAGGTTTGATTGCAATAAATAAAAATATTCTCCCATTTCTATCAAGAAAACTAAAATAAAAATTTACCCCCGTAGTTTAGTACCATTTTTGTAAATATATTAATTTTCCCATTTCAAGTAAAATTCGACTTTTGTTAAGCGCTTGTACCATCGCCATCCCTTCCTTAATTTCCCTCTCTTCATATGTGTAACTCTATTTTTCTATCTTACTTGATAGTGTAACTTGTAGGGACCTTTTATCAAAGTATTAGGCGATGTAAAGTTGATTGAATCATTCAACGTTTGTGTATAATAGTGAGGGTGTCAAGTAAGGAAAATTATGCACACTAATTTGGGTAGTAGCACCTTATGCTAAGAACCCTATAGATCTAATTGTATTTACTTATGATTCATATTCTCATTCCAACGTAGGTTTATTTCTTCCATTTAGTGAGTGAAAATAGATTAATTTTTCATTTAGTACGTGTTTGTAATAAGTCTGAAGTCTAGCAAACTTGGTAAACCATACAGTATATAATTAGTATTAGGTTCTATTTGTATTTTTGTTAATCTAATTTTAATAAAGAATTAAATATTATTATCCTATTAATTTATTAAAATAACTAATATTTATATAGGCTCAGCTGATGCCGAAAAATACTATTCTCTCGCTCCTAATAAAAGATGGCCCAAATTTTTATTTTGATCAATCCATTTGAAAGTTGGCCAATATTTCACACACACACACACACACACACACATATATATATACTTTCCTTTTTAGTTTGTCTCAATTTAAGGTTATTACTTTATTTTATTACCTAAAATGGAAAGTGGGACCCACTTGTCATTCTCACAACAAAAATTCTCTACCCACTTTCTCTCTCCAGTTTACTTTTCATACTCACAACATTTATTTTTTCTTAATCTCCGTGCAAAGTCAAATTAAAAACTTTAAATTGGGACGGAGGGAGTATATATATAATATCAAATTCTGAAAATATACTATTGGTATAACATAAAAAGTAATCTCTTTAGAAATTCTTATATTCTTTATTACTTTTATAATCCTCCACTCATTCTCTCTCTTCCTCCCAACCACTCATTATTCTCTACTCATTCTCTCTCTCTTCCTCTCAACCACTCATTATTCTCTTTTCTTAATTTTTGTGCTTCCCCTTCCATATTGCAACTTATCCGGAACGGATGGAGTATATAATATCAAATTCTGAAAAATATAACATAAAAAGTAATCTCATTTAGAAATTCTTAAAATCTCAAGAGGAAAATTACAGATGGACAATTTTTCCAAAATTACAGATGGACAATTTTTCCAAAATGAAGTGTCTGTGATATTATAGAAATTGTTAATTTATCAAGTATCGTTTTATGAAGTGATATTTTATTCTTAAAGACTGACTTTGATTTTTATTGGCCAATCTGATTTAACTTCAAGCAATAATAAAAATAATTGTCTGCATGTAATTATATACAGTATAGATAATATTATTGATAGTGTTTTATGTGGGAAGTACAATAAATATGATCTTGTACTTAAGATTCGCATTAAGATATACCCTATAAGTCAGAGTTCATTACTATGTCCTTGAGTATAAGTATCAGAAAACACAATAAAAAAGATATACATTGATTTGATATAAAATAGACATTATATTAGGGACGGATGGTGTAAAAATAATTGCAATTTTTTGTTAAAAGAAAAATTAAAAACAACAACAACTAAGAGCATGGTATTATCTCCTTCAATATAATTACAGTTTTTATTTTAAATAAATAAATATAAATTCACCTTACTTCATCCTTTCAAATTATACATGGGAGGGGGGGGGTTATTATTTTTAAAATATTTCAATCAACAGTAATTCTAAAAATAAAAATAAACTATTGTACTACACTCTAATTAAAGAAAACCGTGTGTATTAACCTTCATGAATTCAAATGAAGCCCTTTAACAAAATTAAAATTGATGAACATATGAAAAGATGATTTGTTACCCCCACCCCCACAACAAAAAAAGAAAAAAGAAAAAAAAATCACATCCGCCCATCCGCTCTATACAAAGAGTACAAAGATCATT
The DNA here is from genome assembly GCA_026119855.1 of Campanula takesimana. NCBI lineage: Eukaryota > Viridiplantae > Streptophyta > Magnoliopsida > Asterales > Campanulaceae > Campanula > Campanula takesimana. Next base: position 520,004 of record JAOWBW010000231.1, read on the forward strand.
CATGAGTTTAGTTTGAAAAACAATACCAAACACATTTCACAATAGGAAAAGTTTTTGGTATTTAATTGGCTAAATGCATATATAAACGTAGCTCCACATGCTAATTGAATTGAAGCTAAAATATGTGTAAAGAGAAAATGATAGTCTAATTTGTTATTTAATTTCAAACATTTTACGGTTACATTAAAAAAATTGGAAATTTAATAGTTTTGAACCTTCAATGTTGGAAATGAAACTAACTATTCGAGATAAAAAAAAAAATGAAAATGAGACTATCATTTTGAGACGGATGAAGTAACTCACAACTCACATAAAAAAGAGAATACAAAGCAGCGGTGGTTGAGTATGTATGCCATCCAACTCTATGTACGTAGAGTATTCTTTAACGGTGAATACTATGATATATATGGGCCTAAAATGATAGTTAAATTTAAAATGCGCAAAATGATTGAGTAATAAGTAATCAATCTGGTGCTATTACTCACAAGCCATTTCTTTCCTATGCAATCCCATATCTCCGTGTTGGAATATACAATTATGATCTTTCTTTCCCATTACCTGCGAATTAATGGGAAAAAAAAAGGATTAGCCATAGAGCATAAGTGCAGCATCATAAGTATAACATAATAAGCAATCAACCAAACAAAGAAAAATTTAAGCTTTAAATTTCTTTTTGTCAATTAGTTTGTTCGTGATTATGCGATACAAAAATATAGCATCTAAAATTTAAATGATATTATCAATGATTTGAATTTCCTAATTTATCATTTGTAGTTAACGGCTTTGATTATGATTAGGTCTATTGTCTAGAGCCGTATAATCTAATGAGATTAAATTCCAAATTCAAATAATCTTATATTTGCTTATAAATTTAGATAAGATTTAGTTTTCAAATGTTTTCTATAAATTAGACTTGCTTGTTGTACATAATGAAAAATATAAACGTTTATTTTTTATATGAATATATCCATTAGATTTCTGTAGCCATTAAGCTATCAATCCCTAATTGAGATAATATATTGAATTTAAATAACTTTAACTATATGTATTTCAATATGGTTAACAATTAATATGAAAAAATTATTCATTAAATTTTATTAAATGAGAGTCTTTTGCTCAAGCTTATAGAATAATGACATGTGGCTTTCCACGTCATAAATTCACATGACTTAATGAGCATTGAGTATAAGACTCTCTTATTATATATTATATAGATAGAAGAAGTCAAACCCAAAAACATCACTTCAGTTGATAAGTCGATTAGTATGAGTCCTAATTAGTTTTCTCCATAAAGTGGCATCAACGTGGGCTTATAAGGGTCTTCTTGGCAACTAAGGAAAAAAAAAAAGAAAGGTGGTTTCTTGTGAGAACACCTAACTCCGTCTAATAGAAGAAACAGATCGATCCATAACCCGTGTATAACATTCTCCGCGAAGCGTAGGATCCCAACCCAGGCTCCGCTCAAAACTTGCCACGTGGCAGCGACCCATTGGTCCATTTTTTTTTCCCATGAAAAAAAAATCGTTTTTTTTTTATTGTTTTTTCGTTTGCCAAAAGTAATACTTAGTATAACTAAATGTAACAACTGTGATACTTATAAAGTAACATTGTTTATAAGTAAACGTAACACCAGTTTTTACAAAAAAAAAAAAGCTCATTTTACTCATCTTTCAACTGTAATACTAACTATAAATGCGTGTAACACTAACAATAACTAAATGTAATTATCGTTGAACTAAAATGTAATAGTGTTTTTTCAGAAGATTTTTTATTTTTTAGTATTTTGATTTTATTTTTTGAAAAAAGTAACATTTGAAAAATAACAACTTATATACATGAATGTAATTATTTGTACAAGTAAATGTAACACTTTAGTAGATGAAATTGTAACAGATTTATATAGATAATGTAATACTTTTACATGTAAGATGATAAATTGTAACAGATTTATATCGGGTCATGGGTCAAAAATGACCCGTCTCTACTGTAAGACGGCTCATGGTGTTCTCATACAAGTTTTTGTCAAAAAAGAAACTGAGAGCAAACTTTGTGCGGAAATCGCATGATTAAATCATGCGTTTACTGCCTTGGGGCTAGGGGTGGCAAATTGGGTATTTTGAGTTTACCCAACAAAGTTAAAAATCCATTGGATACCCGGGTGTTTAACTTAAATGGGTTGATCCAAAATACCCAATTTGCCACCCTTACTTGGGGCATTCTGACTTCGCCCATTAGCTTTGCTTGTTTCATTGTAATTTTTATTAGTTGGCTGAAATCTCTTCGTTAATCAATGATATTAAAATCCTAAATCCATGGTGAAATTATGAGAGGCTCAGGCAAAGTGGGATAGACGGCGCAAGTGGATCTGTACCTGTGTGCGCAGACTTTGGTACTAATCTTGAGATCTTTTTATCCTCAGAGGAATTTGTCAGTATCTGAAATCGCACGAGTTAGAGGCAATAATTTCTCTTAGGAGAGTCTTATTCAGGCGACTCGATCTACCCGATAAGTGTTCTAACTTTCGCTTTAATTTGTTTGTTGTTCTTGTATGCTTAATTTACTCGTACCGTTATTTGTTGGTTTACTACGATTATATTTGTGATTACATGATTGCCCCTTTGATTATTTATATAAACTGCTTGTTGCGTAATTTTTATTCCAACAGATATTTGAATTACGTTCTTGTGGACTTTGTGAAACAATCAAGATGGGAAAGAACTCGGTAGAGAAATCAACGGTGTAAATTTTACGTCTGGGAGGACAATGATTGAAGATTCTCTTTAATGTAAGGTTTTTCATAAACCCTTGGGAGAGCAGCCTACAAACATGACAAAAGGGGATTGGGAGACGATGAACTGTAAGGCATTAGTTGCGGTAAGGAACGTCGTAACCGAAGATATCGCACAGAACGTGATGGAGGCCAAGACAACAGTGGGGATGCTAAAGATGCTGCCAGACATGTATCAGAAGCCTTCAAATATCAATAAGGTGCAATTGATCAAGCGGTTTGCAGATACAAAGATGTCAGAGGGGCAGATAGCATGGAGTCAAATCGGCAATTTCAAAGGTATGGTGGACAGTTTGAAAAGTGTCGATATCACTTTATCCGATGAAGTGCTAACTTTGGAAGGCAGTTGTCACGGCGCTAAGCGCGAAGACAAACAAGGCACCTTTAGTTTTTGTGGAAGTTCGAGATCTCATCTTTGCAAAGGAGTTGTGAAAGAAAGAGAAAGGAGTTCAAATCTTCTGTACCACTTTATGTTTCATTCCCTATATCACAAATGATCAAACGACTCACAGTTATTAAATTTTAAATTATGTTAATATCATCCAAACATATAAATCATTGAATTGCTTGTGGTATACAGAGTGACACATAAAATAGTATAGAGGATCTCAACTCATGTGAAAGGTAGGGCTAGGATTTGAACTTAGGTCTTTGAGGTTAGAATGTGGATTTCTAATCACTGAACTACAACCAATGACCATCTCACACTGGGAATTTTCCGTCAAAAAATTCACCCAATATTTGAAAATCCTCGTAGTGAAATGGAAATGAAAAGGAAATAATCATGCAGAATTGTGGATTTCGAACCGGTCCACCCAATGGTGGAGATTAGAGCCACCTCATTTTTTTTTGTTCGACGGCTGAGATGTGTCCGAGCTCGGTAGGACTCACAAAAAATTGAAATCATTTTAGCCGCACAGATGATGAGCTCGCCTATGTGACCTTGATCGGAATCGTTGAGTGAAGGGGTGGAGCTAATTTAGGTGGAGTGGTTCCACATAATTGTAGATACCAGAAAAAGAAAGGTCAGACATGAACAATGCAATGCAGGCTAAGATGGTGCTATACACCAATGACCACCTTACAGAATTTCCCCACTAGTATCTTTTTTTCCTTATTTGGTACCCCTAATTAATATCGGTTTTGGGCTCCACCCTTAAAGCAATTATGTATGATGTACCCACTACAATTACCACTCATTAACTTCTTTTTTTTGTCAAGTTAATTTAACTCGAAAAAATAGTTTCTTTTCTTCTTAATTACTCGCTCCGTCCCATTTCAAAGTGTAAATATTTATCGTTTTGGATGTTCTATAAAAATTGCAAAATCTAAACATAGAAATTTTTAATAATTTTCAATTAGTGGGACCCACTTATTATACTCATATCAACTACCCCACAATCCCACATACTATTTCCTACTCCATTTTCTCTCTCCTACTTAACTATCTACATTCACAATACATCACCTTTTTCACTTTTCCCTTTAATTCTTGTGTCATGAATTTATTTTGCAATTTAAAATGAGACGGAAAGAGTACATAAAAGTTGCCAAATTAGACCTACCTCTTGAATTGGGCACATATAATTCACCCAATATTTGACCTACCTGTAAGTGCAGAATGTGGTGATACCAGAAGTGATAACCACACATTCCCAGTGCTGCCGACGGGCAGACTTTATTATATTTGTATATTTGCTTCTTAAATAATTGCTGGACTAATATCTAATATTATTGCAAGGTTTGTTATTATGTTGGTCCAATTTACAGGTATAATACAAGCTAGGATATTGCAAGGAAGATAAAAAGAGAGTTATGAATAAATAGGAGATTTTATTCATAACATATGGGAATTCCTCAACAACAAACACATGGGTAATTGACCCATTCAACATCTGAGTTTGTGGAGGATAGAGTACAAGGCGCAGAAGCTCAATGGTACAACAAGGCGAAGCACATTACTTGGGCACAAAGAAGTTGTTCCTATTTTATAGGAAATGTGTAGATTTTCATCCCCAAGACTCGGCCAACTCAAGCTCTCCACTACCCACGTTTTTGTGATCTATCTCAGCCATTATTGGAGTGTTTCCCAAGTCCAAGAAGTACTATAAATAGATGAGGAAGTGAAGATGGAACTCACAGCAATCACAACACACATTCCTCACACAAAAGTCTTTACACTTTTCCTCGTTTCCTTATAAATTCCCAAAATACTTTTATGTTCTTGTATCGAGTTTTATAAAAGTCTTGGCTAGGTTAGGAATTGTGTTATAGACTTAGTTCGTTCCTAGAAGCTTTCGTTGTAATAGCTTTAGGAATTTTCGACCTTGTAATTCTTTCTTATTAGTAGTGAAGGTCTCGCCTTTTGAGGCATCCCTCAAGATATATAATTTATATATCTTAAGAAAATTACTTTTTTGTGTGATTTTTCCGCTGCAACTCTTTCCAGAAATTATTTTCTGTTCGTATGTGTGAGTGCTGGCAGAAGTGATATCGTTGCAGTGACAACACTTTGGATATCACTGCCTTTCTGACTTAAGCTTTGACCCTGCTTTTACACTATCAATTTCAAATAAATGATTTTGTTGGTGGAGTGAGTATAAAATGTGAAATATCAGAAATGACCCTATGAAATATTCCTTGGTTAGAGTTGCGTTTTGCCTCTATCAAATGTGCTAAGTGATGATCCTTCAACTGTGGAAAAAGTTTCTTCTTTCTCCTTCCCACATAGAGGGGGGCAATAATTGAGACGTTGAAAGAAAAAAGTATATGAATTGATTATGATAATAATGATGACTATATGTGTGTGTACTGTGTAGTGTTGGTGTTGGTGGTTAAGTGGGCTACTTGCTTTTAGCCTTGAAGTTTACCATAAATAGGAACCTTATGTCCTCGAGCTAGTGGGGGAACCTAGTCACCTACTTCTATCAACTACGTGGATGCCACTTATTATTAGAGAGGGGAATGGGATTCGAATTTAAGACTTTCAGAGGGAAGCCCAAGCTATATATATGCCATCAGATAGGGATGGTCAAACCGGATCGAAACCGTCAAACCGGTTCGGAACCGGAACCAAAAAGTCTGGAACCTCTTTGAACTGTGACAAAAACCGGAACCGTGTGAACCGGAACCGTTTGTAACACGGGCCGGTTCCGGTTCATACCCTCTAAAAACCGTGAACCGGCGGTTCCGAACCGCCTAATCCGAACTGGAACCGGAACCGTTAGCAAAACCATTAGGAAATCGTCAAAATTGTTAGATTTCTAACGGTTTCATCAAAATTAACCGTTCATAGCAGAAAGTTGACAAGAAAAGTTGAGTTTTGACTAAATTTTTAGCCAAATTCAATGAATAAAAATTATAGAAATTTGTTGAGTATATAAAAGAAAAGAGGGACGGACCTCTTCAATTTTTTAAACATTTTTTCCATACATTTTTGTGAAAAATGCGGCAATAAAATATTATTATAGTTGTTTTTTCTGTTAAAAAATTAATATTTTTTTTCAAAAAAGGAAAGTGTGGACCGGCGGTTTCGAACCGTGAACCGGCGATTCCGAACCGTAACCGGAAGAGAAACGATTCAGTTACGGTTCAAGCTTTTCCAGAACCGGAACCGTAACCGGATCCGTATTTGATCATCCCTACCATCAGAAACAAACTCCTAACACTATCAATCCTTCTTGAGTTTGACACATTTTGACTTCCTTCTTTAATCAAGTTTCAACATTTTCTACAAATTAATTGTAGGGTTAATTGCAATTTGGTTCTTGAGTTTTTTCGAAATTTGCAATGTTGATGTTGTCTTTTTAGTTTCGCCAATTGGTATACTCACTTTGTCATTTTGTTGCAATCTGACTACAAAAGTAACTGGGTGTTAGTTTTCTAACATATTTTATGTCATGTGACTAGTACATGACGTTTTAAGATGTTTGTGAAGCTACACATATCCGATTGGTATGATTATTATTTTTAACAGAAGCTAATATTTAAACTTACAACATACTCCCTCCGTCCCACCTCACTTGAGACTTATTTCCATTTTGGGCCGTCCCACTTCACTTTAGACTCCCCAAAATGGTCATCTTTTTATACTTTTATATTCAATCTATCCCATCCACTCATTCTCCCTCTTCATTTTCCACCACACAATTTATTTAACAAACCTACTTTTAACCCCACTCATTCTTTCTCCTCATTTTCTACCACACATTTTCTTTAGTTTATTATTTTTTCTTAGTTATCGTGCCCACCTCTTAGGTCTCAAGTGAGGTGGGACGGAGGGAGTATATTTTTTTGCAATTTTTTTGGTGAACTAATTATATTATATTAATTTGTAATTTAAATAAATAAAAATATTTAAAAAATCGAGGACATGAGAAAAATAATCTGAAAAAATTACTCCTTTACACCATGATATACTTATTTCCTGGCGTTTAGTTTCCTCCACCCCTCCTCCACGTTCCCGCATCAGTTCTTCAACATACACTCTTCCCCCGATTCATCCTCCTCTTCCTCTCATTTTTTTCCTATCAAATATTTTAATGAATTAATAATCCACATATAACATTTAATTCATATGAAACATATTTTGGGCTAATATCTTTTTTAGATTATTATTTTACGTGTTTTTTTTAATATTTTAAATTAATATTTAATATAAAACAATTCAATCACCCAAAAATTGCAAAAAATAAAATATATATGTTGTAAATTTCAATATTAGTTTCAATTTAAAAAAAGAATCATATATATAGGATATGTGTAGCTTAAAAAACATCTTAAAATGTCCCTTAAAACGACATGTGCTAGTCACATGACATAAAATATGTTAAAAAAATAACACCCAGTTACTTTTGTAGTCAGATTGCAACAAAATGACAAAGTGAGTATACCAATTAGCGAAATTAAAAAGATAGCATCAACATTACAAATTTTGGAAAAAGTCAATTAACCCTTAATTGTATCCAATCTTGTAATGTAACTATTGAATGGAAAGTTTGTGTTAGTAATATTTGACCTAGAACAAGGGCAAAATTCCTTTAGGCCCCTTCTCCCAGATGTTTTCTCCATAAAAGCCCACGCGAGATGCAAAATTCCAACTAACCCCAAAGCCGAAACAAAATGCCATAAAAGCCCAAAAACCATCACTCAGCCCAAAAACCAACAAGCCCAATGCTAAGCCCGATGCCCCGACCCGGCCCGATGCCCCGACCCGCACAGGATCCGAAACACACTTACCAATCCACCCGTTTTAATTAGAAAAAAAAATGTTGCCACTAGGTTTTGAACCTAGGACCTTTTATAGGACAACCACATCTTAACCACTAACCCACTGCATTGCTTTGTTCAATTTTTGCAATATTTATTATTAGTAACAGCATTATATACGAAACTAAATTACAAAAATTGAGATTTTACAATCAATTAATGAAAATCTTGAATATTCACACAAAAAAAAAACTTTTAATATATGTATATATTAGAATATTAAAAACATCATTTAAGAATATAAAATATCTAATGCTTTTTATTAAAAAAAATATGAAAAACCTAAAAAATAAATTAAATTGTAATTGCGAAAATACATTATTTCAAAAACTTTTATAATTTTTTAATTATTACCCTTCTTTTAAGGCATTTATTTACATAAATGACACCAACTAAGTCTATTATATACTGAAAATATGAGAATTATAAGAAAATAAATTAAATAACTCTTATGAGACATGTAAAAAAGTCTTGTAATTTGTATCAAAGTCTTGTAAATTCTTATGAAACATGTAAAAAAGTCTCATATCAGACTTATGAGAGTCTATTTACAAGGTCTCATAGCAGACTCATGGTGCATTTTTTAGGTCTCATAATTTGTATCAAAATCTTGTAAATTCTTATGAAACATGTAAAAAAGTCTCATATCAGACTTATGAGAGTCTATTTACAAGGTCTCATAGCAGACTCATGAGTCTCTCAAATGTCTCATAAGTGCATTTTTTAAGTCTTATAATTTGTATCAAAGTATTGTAAATTCTTATGAGACATGTAAATAAGTCTCATATCAAACTTATGAGTGTCTATGCAAAAGGTCTCATAACAGACTTATAAAGGTCTATTTACAAGGTCTCATAACAGACTCATGAGTCTCTCAAAAGTCTCATAAGTGCATTTTTATGCCGTATATTTTGTATCAAAGTCTTGTAAATTCTTATGAGACATGTAAAAAAGTCTCATATCAGACTTATGTATGTCTATTTACAAGGTCTTATAGCAGACTCATGGGTCTCTCAAAGGTCTCATAAGTGCATTATTATGCCTTATATTTTGTATCAAAGTCTTGTAAATTCTTATGAGACATGTAAAAAGTCTCATATCAGACTTATGAGTGTCTAGTTACAAGGTCTCATAGCAGACTCATGAGTCTCTCAAATGTCTCATAAGTGCATTTTTTAAGTCTTATAATTTGTATGAAAGTCTTGTAAATTCTTATAAGACATGTAAATAAGTTTCATATCAGACTTATGAGTGTCTATTCACAAAGTCTCATAGCAGACTCATGAGTCTCTCAAAGGTCTCATAAGTGCAAATGGCAATTTGGTAATAAGGACTTAAATATTTTCATTTTATATAAATAATTTACTGGAAGGTGATAGTAAAAAAATAAAAATAAAAATTCGATATTACATAATTATAATTTAATTTATCCTTAAGATCTTTTATATTTTATCTAATAAAAGATTTAAATACTTTATATTTTAAATCTTTTTTTTTTTCGGTTTTTTATTTTACAAAAGGTTGATGTTTTGGGAATAATCAAGAATTTTATTAATTGGTTTAGAATATTGTTTTTTCTTTAGTTAGATTCATTTAGGCGCAATAGTAATAGAATATATTGCAACAATTGTATCAAACATTGTGTTGGTGTAGTGGTGAAGTCATTTCTTTTCACAAGAAGTGCTTGGGTTCAAGTCAAGCATACTACAAATTAAATTTTTAATAGTCAAATGGATGGATGAGGGCCACAGGTGGGCTGGGCGGCGGGTCGGGCTGGGTGGGCTGCAGCGAGTCGGCCTTGAGAATAAGGGGCTGAGATGGGCGCTGGGCTTAGGTGGAATTTTGATCTGGCCATGGGTCTTTATGGGATAATTATCTGGCCCAGGGGGCCTAGGGTCCAAACCTCCTAGAACAAGTCTGACTGCGTAGCCAATTGCATATTATTTGGACGATCATAGCTAGCCATATCATGTTAAAATTAGATGTGATGATGTGGAAATGTTGATTAACCTTAACATGAGTCACATTTTATAATAAGCAAGATAAATTTTATAGCAGATGAGTTATATGTCATAATACGTAAAGACAAAAACTTGTATGAAAACACCATGACCCGTCTCATAGTAGAGACGAGTTATTTTTGCCCAATGACCCGGATCCATGACTCACAGGCCCAATTTATTATTATTATTATTATTATTATTATTATTTAATATTTTTTGTCGGTTTGTCAAAAGTAATAGTTACTATAACTAAATGTAACAAACATGTTACTTATATGTAACAGTTTGTATACATAAAAGTAATACATATATACAGAAAAATAATAGTGCTTTTTTTTTTTTTTTTTTTTTATGTTTTATGTTTTCTTCGTTTGCCAAAAGTAATATTTATTACAACTAAAATGTAACGAACGTGTTACTTATATGTAACATTGTTTATACATAATTGTAACACATATGTATAGAAAAGTAATAATTCAACCATTTACACTTTAGAACTAAAAACACTTGTGTTATTAACATTGTAAAAATAAGAAACTAACAATTTTTATAAACGAATGTTACATTTTACTTGTATAATAACATTGTAAAACAGTTATGTTTGCTTGTATAATAGTATATCTATATATTTTCAAATAATAAATTACAATGGGTTTAATTTATCATGATACATTTAATTGTACTAAGTACTAAGTACTTATAAACAATGTTACTTTATTTATAAGTAACACACTTGTTACATTTAATTGTACTAAGTACTCCCTTCGCCCCAAAATGATCTTCTCATTTGCCATTTCTCATGTCCCATAAAGCTCTTCACATTTCTACATTTTAGGCTTAAACAAAGCAAGACTAGTGAAGCAAGTGTTCATATCCTTAAAAAGTTTGAATAGTCAAACGCGAAGATCATTTTGGGACGGAGGGAGTATTACTTTTGGCAAACGAAAAAAACAGTAAAAAAAATAAATTATAAAAACGAAAAGAAAAAAAAAACGGCCGAGTCGCTGCCACGTGGCAGATTTTGAGTGGAGCATGGGTTGAGATCCTACGCTTCGTGGAGAATGTTGTACACGAGTCATGAGTCGACCCGTCTATTCTATGAGACGGATCTAGGTGTTTTTACAACAACAACAGACCACCTCATACGTAAATCCAATAAATTGCCAACCAACTAATGGAAATTTTTAACAACAATCCGATGTTACATTGTCTGATAAGGAACAATGATTAAAAAGTAACATTGTCTTAGCTTGGGCTTTTGACGTACTGGGCCTTGGGCCATTAAGAAATCATAGACCTCTTATATGGGCTAATTCACTGACCCACACGTGACGCTATCAGTTGAGAAATAAAAATAAACGGCCCTTGGACTCTAGGGCCCCTGAGCCCCAGATTCAAACCCAAATAAGGAAACTCTAAAATTCCTCATACACCCCTCACTAGCAAAATGATGTAAGAAGATTAAAATACCCTCATATCTCTTCTCAACTTTATTTTTTTGGTCAAATTTTAGTCAACTCTTGTAACTTACACATAATTATCATATAAGAGTTTAAAAATTATTTTTTTTCATTTTTTCATAAAAAAATAATAATCTTTTTGGGTCAAATTTGGTAAAACAGCAGTCAAACTCTTATAACTAACACATAAGAGTCAAAAATTTCACTTTTTCCATTTTTTTACAAAAATAATAATATTTTTTGGGTCAAACAGCAGTCAAACTCTTATAACAAACACATAATTATCATATAAGAGTTACAAAAATTACTTTTTTCATTTTTTACAAAAAAATAATAATTTTTTTTGGTCAAACTTGGTCAAACAACAATCAAACTCTTATAAACTAACACATAAGAGTAAAAAAAAAAATCACTTTTTCCATTTTTTTACAAAAAAAATAACAATTTTTTTTTTGTCAAACTCTTATTACTTACACATAATTATCATATAAGAGTTACAATTTTTTTAATTTTTTTTTCATTTTTTTACAAAAAATAATAATTGTTTTTGGTCAAACTTAGTCAAACAGCAGTCAAACTCTTATAGCTGACACATAATTAACATATAAGAGTCAAAAGTCATATGAACATGTTCATAAGACTAAAGTCTTATTTTAAGCTGTTCATAAGACTTTGCTCTTATGAATAATAATGTGTATTATAAGAGCTATTTTCAGTCTCATTAAAACATGTTCATTTGAACCTGTGTTCATAAGACTAAAAGTCTTATTGAAGCTGTTCATAAGACTTTTCAATCTCGGTCAATCTCGATCAATCTCATTAAAACATGTTCATTTGAACCTGTGTTCATAAGACTTAAAGTCTTATCCCAAATATATTTGGTCAAATCTCGGTCAAACTCTTATAATTATTATATAAGACCAATTCGCCTCTTATAATTAACATATACTACAACAGAAAGTATCCTCAACTTCTTTGTGTAGCATTATTGTACAATAGTACTTCGTTTCAAAACCTATACTTTCTGCTGTTACTAGATTACATATTTTAACCGTGATATCCCCATATTTTCAGCATCTTCATCACTCACTGCCATATCCAATTCAAACTGTATAAAAAAATCAATTCAAGGAAGAATACTACAACAGAAAGTGAAATTGAGATGTTCAGATAAGAGACAAGATATTGTTTCAGTAAATCCTAATCCTCACAACAACTACATAAAAAAAAAAAAAAAAAACCTTCCAGTTGCTACACAAATAAAATCCAAAAAAATTGAAACTTCCAGTTGCTACACAAATAAAATCCAAAAAAATTGAAATTGAGATGTTCAAATATGAGACAAGGATTTTGAGTATTCTAGCCGCAGAAAGTGAAAAAAAAAAAGTGAAAAATGTACTCTTAACAAATAACTAGCAAGCCATTCTTATGAGCATTCCACCATGAAATCAACAACAAAAACATGGGAAAGGATCGTGGAATAGAACAGCTCATGAACAACAAAGGAAGAATACTGTAACAGCCAAGCGTAGTTTCATTACAAATACGTGATGTTCAGATATGAGACCATATTGTTCTCTGGTCAGGAAACAACTCAGGCATCAAAATCACCTGAAGGATTTTCGATTTTGTAGAGTTCTGATGTCGGACGGAGAATAATGAGAAGGAACTTAGAGCTCAGGCGACCAGATCTGGTTGAATTTGAAGAGTCGACAATGCCAGATCTGTTACTTATAGTCCAGATCTGGAGAGATCCGGAGCAGCCGATGGCGTCAGAGACGAGGAATGAGATGGGGCCAGAGAAAACGAAGAAAAACGACGGCGGTGGGTGTCGGAGGAGACCGGAGTCGCCGGGGTTAAGATCGCCAGTGACTGAGAAGGAAGTCGGACGTGGTGGTGGAGTTCGCCAGAGACGATGAAGGGCGCCGGCGCCGGAAAAGGAGTGTGTGTGCCGTGTTTTTTAGAGAGAGAAGGTGTGAGTGTGTGTTTTAGAGGGAGAAAGCTCGAGTTGGAAATGGGAATGAGGGGAGAGGGAGAGGAGGGTTTTGTTTGAGGGATGGGGTAGATTTGGAATTTAAGTGTTTAATTTGACTGGTCAATGGAGGCTAGGGGTGTATGGGGAATTTTGATCTCATCCCAACTCCTAATCTTGTATTTGGTCTGAGCTGGGATTTATGTGTAATAAAATCTGACACTGGGGGCCCTTGGGGAAAAAATCCCAAAAATAAACCTGGTTACTACTCCACCCAAAACTAAAACATTTTCAAAAATTAAATTAATTAAGAAAATTTTAAAATTTTAGCCGTTTATTTTGAGACAGAGGTAGTGGTATGTTTTCATATAATTTGCAAATAAATACTCCCTCCGTTTCATGAGAACTGAGACTTATTTCCCTTTTCGCCTGTTTCACCTCAATTGAGACTGCGCAAAATGACAAACTTTTTAATATTTTATATTCACCCAACCCCACCACTCATTCTCTCTCTTCATTCTCCACCACTCATTTTATTCAACCAACACTACTATTTACCTCACTAATTTTCTCTCTTCATTTTCTACCACACATTTTCCTTATTTTATTAGTATTCCTTTGTTCTTGTGCCATTTCCTTTAGTCTCAGTTCTCATGAAACGAAGGGAGTATAGTTTTATGTTTGTGAACAAATAGTTGTCAATATCAAATTACAGATTAAGAACTGAAGTTAATCTTACGATTAGACGATAGGGATAGGAATAGTCAAAATCAAAGTTAATCATGAAATTGAGACATTATTACTAATTGATGTTTCATTTTTTGGTTAGTGCCTCTAGAAAAATTTCAACTTGACTAGAACACATACCAAACTCGTCAAAATCATAATACCTACCTCTGTTCTTAAATGAGTGTCCAAATTTCATTTTAAGGAATATCTGAAAATCTCAACTCTTTGTACAATTTGGTGGCAAAGATTCATCTATAATTTTGTAATCTCCTTTCCAAACATTTAGTTTTGCACGTATAAAGAGACCGGTGAAAAAATTTCGAAAAAAAATATTTAGGGACAAAGTTATGTTAAAAAAAAAGACACTCATTTTGGGACAAATTTTTTTTAAAAAGGGACACTCATTTAGGGACAGAGGGTAATATTCTTTTTAGCTTTCTTTTTTGACAGTTGGATGAAAGATTACCATTGAGACTGAATTACTCTCTTCGTTCCGAAATAAAGGCATAATTCCACAAGGCCCCTTCTCCCAGATCATTATTCCATAAAAGTCTACCTGAGATCCAAAAGTCCACCTCCACCCATTGTCCAAATCAAAATTCCATAAAAGCCCAAAAACCCATCACACACTACTCAGGTCAGGCTGCCCCCAAGCCCAATGCCCAGGCCCGATGTCCCGACCCGCCCACCCGACCCGGCCCACCCGCCCCGGATCCAGAACTCAATGCCAGCCACCCTTTTTAATTAAAAGCAAAAATGTTGTTCCCAGGTTTTGAACCTAGGTCTTTTACAATAACAACCATGTTTTTACCACTAAGCCAATGCATTGCTTGTTTCTAATTTTGCAATATTTATTATTACTAACTGAAATCTGGACGAAACTAAATTACAAAACTTGAGATTTTACAATTAATTAATGAAAAACTTGAATATTCACAAAAACACAATTTTTTTAATATATGTTAGAATATTAAAAACATGATTTAAGAATATAAAATATCTAAAGCTTTTTATTAAAAAAATATGAAAGACCTAAAAAATAAATTAAATTATATTTGCGAAAATACATTATTTCATAATATTTTATAAGTTTTTAATTATCACCCTTCTGTTAAGGCATTTATTTACATAAATGACACCAACTAAGTCTATTATATACTGAAAATATGAGAATTATAAGAAAAT
Organism: Campanula takesimana; assembly: GCA_026119855.1. Lineage (NCBI taxonomy): Eukaryota > Viridiplantae > Streptophyta > Magnoliopsida > Asterales > Campanulaceae > Campanula > Campanula takesimana. Next base: position 535,409 of record JAOWBW010000231.1, read on the forward strand.
AAACTAAATAACTCTTATACCTTAAATATAAGAGTAATTCTAGTCTTATATTTTAGGTATATAATTTCTTTAAAAAATGGGGATTTAATGTGAGAAAATTACTCTCATATCTAAAGTATAAGAGAAGAACTAGTCTTATACTTTCGGTATAAGAGTTAATATTAAAAATATATTAGAACAACTTGATTAATGTTTCACAACATTTAATAATAGAAGTATCATTCTTGCCAAAATAAATGTCAGCAATTAAAACTTTCCAATCAATTAATGAAATTCTTGATTATTCACAAAAACATTAAATTTGTAAAATAAATATCATTTTACATTAAAAAACATGATTAATTAGGTCTTATAATTTGTATCAAAGTCTTGTAAATTCTTATTAAACATGTAAATTGTCTCATATCAGACTCATGAGAGCCATTTACAAAGGTCTCATATCCGACTCATGAGTCTCTTAAATGTCTCATAAGTGATTTTTTAAGTCTTATAATTTGTATCAAAGTCTTCTAATTCTTATGAGACATGTAAATTGTCTCATACCAGACTCATAAGTCTATTTACAAAGGTCTCATACCAGACCCATGAGTCTCTCAAAGGTCTCATAAGTGCATTTTTTAGGTCTTATAATTTCTATCAAAGTCTTGTAAATTCTTATGAGACATGTAAAAAAGTCTCATATAAGACTTATGAGGGTCTATTTACAAGGTCTCATACCAGACCCATGAGTCTCTCAAAGGTCTCATAAGTGCATTTTTTAGGTCTTATAATTTCTATCAAAGTCTTGTAAATTCTTATGAGACATGTAAAAAAGTCTCATATAAGACTTATGAGGGTCTATTTACAAGGTCTCATAGCAGACTCATGAGTCTCTCAAAGGTCTCATAAGTGTATTTTTTAGGTCTTATAATTTGTATCAAAGTCTTTGTAAATTCTTATGAGACATGTAAAAATGCCTCATATAAGACTTATGAGGGTCTATTTACAAGGTCTCATAGCAGACTCATGAGTCTCTCAAAAGGTCTTATAAGTGCAAATAATGACAATTTGGTAATAAGGACTTAAATAGTGTCATTTTATATAAATAGTTTACTGGATGGTGCTAGTAAAAAAAAATTAAAATTCGATATTGCACAAAATTATAATTTAATTTATCTTTGGGTCTTTTATATTTTTTTTCTAATAAAATATTTAAATACTTTATATATTTTTTTTAAATCTTGTTTTTCGTTTTTTTTAACAAAAAGTTGATGTTTTGGGAATAATCAAAAATTTTATAAATTGATTTAGAATCTTGTTTTTCTTCACTTAGTTTCATTTAGGCGCAATAGTAATAGAATATATTGCAAATTTTGTATCAAACAGTAGACTGGTGTAGTGGTTAAGTTGTTAGTTTTCACAATAAGTCATGGGTTCAATTCCCATACCCAACATTTTAATTTTGCATCCAAACAGTGAGCTGGGCAGGGCATGGGCAGGGCTGGGGCGGGTTGTGGGCTGTGGTGGGTTTAAATGGGATTTTGATCTGACCTTGGGTTTTTATGGCATTTGGATCTCACCCAGGGGGCCTAGAGTCCAAAGGCCCGAAATAAATGTCTTAATTTCTATCTAAGTTGGCCTCAAAATAAATATCGCATCTTTAAAAAATACTCCATCTGTCCCAGAAAGATAGTCCTATTTAGACTTTTTATGGTCAACAAAAACGAACTTTGACCAAACATTAGTGTCGATCCAATCATTGTTGTGAAATTCTAAATGTTGTAATTGATTAATCATTAAGTGATTTAACAATAACACATTTTAGAATTTTATTTTGATAATTAGATTGACACTAATGTTTGGTCAAAGTTTATTTTTGTTGACCATAAAAAGTTAAAATGAAACTATCTTTTTGGGACAGAGGGAGTATATAAAACTTAGTGATTTTCCAAAACTACCCATTTTAATAGACGCAAACACTTCAATGTCAATAAAATAAATATGACAAAAAACTTAAAAATATTAATTTGTCAGATGTTTATTTTTGGACAAAGAAGGTATCAAAGAGAGATTACCAACTAGCTTTGCTGTAGGTTTAATGAAAAAAAACAAAAAAACTAGCTCTGCTGTGAGAAAATGTTAGCACTTAAACATCATTAGCTAGTCATCAATCTTTACAAATAAAATCATTCAAGTTTTTTTTTTTTTTTTTTATAAATATATTGAACATAGCAATGAGCAAAATGGGTCAATTAGGAATAAGTGAAACGCGTACTTTCTTTGTAAAATATGTTTGCCAACCAACATATAGTCCTTGATATAATTCTCTATTTCATTGGGTGAGCAATCACTACCTACTTGGCTAGGAACCTATGTAGTTGGGGGCATTTTATCAAAAAAATAAACATATAATAATAATAATAATAATAATAATAATAATAATAATAATAATAATAATAATAATAATAATAAAATAGTCAAACATTTAGTTTTTATAAAAACTACATTTTTTAAATTTCTCTAAAGTTATTCCGCTGCTCCTAGACATGTCTATTATACACTCTGATACTCATATATGGAGTCTAAAACAACTCCGATACTTGTGTTTCACCTTATAACTTTTTTAAAAATAAATTAAGTTGTGCTATGTCTTTATTAAAAATTATATTTTGTTTCAGAGGATTTTGAGAAATTAATCCTTGTGGTTATACCGGAATGTACATATCACATGTCTTGAGTTATATTATCAAAATTAATTTAATACTATGTGACCTAAAACAATCAAATAATTTAAATTTTACATAACTTTACAAAAATAAAATATGATCACATCTCAACTACTCTGCCAGTAGTGCAATGGTTCCAAATCACTTAAGTACTTGGATGATACTCAGTTTGTTTCAAAATACATGTCGTTTTAGATTTCTTCACACATATTAAGAAATGCAATTAATACATATTAAAAAGACCTGTCTACCCCTAAAAGAATCAAATTACCTATACAATTAAATGCTTAAACAAAGAAATAGGTTGCAATTAATGTATGAGGGTATAATTGGCATACAAGTGCAAATATGTCTTGAAACTAGTAAAACGTCAAGTATTTTGGAACAAAATTTAACTCTAAAACGTCATGTATTTTGAGCAATGCTATAAGCACACAAAAAAAACTCACAAAATTTTGCTCACAAAATGAGGTGACGATATTTTATTGCTTGCATCGATAATGGTCCCGCCATACTCTACTTAAGAACACCAATAAAATCATTACACCAAAGATTTTGTGATTTTTTTTGTACACATATTATTCTTCTTTTCTTAATGCATGTATCATTTATTATGTTTGATGCCCTATTCCTATCTTTTTCATGTCTTCATTCTCTCTTTAGTTGTATGATATTCTTATTCACCCTTCCCCTGTCTTCCAATGTATGCCCTTACGAAAGTATTACTAAAATAATTCTAGTTGTTCGTGTTTTGACGGTTTAGATATAAGTAATTATCAATATTAAAAGCGGAAGCGGACTCATAATACTTACTTCCTCTGTCTTAAAAAGATAGTCATGTATTGACTTTTTATAGTCAACAAAAATAAACTTTGACTAAACATTGATGTCAATTTAATGATCACAATGAAATTGTAAAAATTCTTACTGAGTGATTTATTAATTACAAATTTTAGAGTTTCACTCAAATGATTAGATTGTCACTAATGGTTGGTCAAAGTTCATTTTTATTGACCATAAAAAGTCAAAATGAGACTATCTTTCTGGGACAGATGGAGTATTTCCTTTCCTCCTGTGGTTCAAAATCTATACTATATTAAAAGTAAAGGTAGAGTCTTTAGGTGGTGTCATGTGGACAAGTTTTGGGTAACTTTTGCTTTTGGTGGTGCCACATCATCCATAGCATTTTAATTAGGTGACTTTTCATTTTTTCTCTTATTAGCTAATAGTATTAATTAATTGTAATAGTTATTATATTAGTTAACTATTACTATTAATAGTATTAGTTTATTATAATAGTTAACTATATAAGATAACTATTACCACTACAAGAAATATGGGCTTTAGAGGCATTCAAATATGTCACTTAATTGCAATTGAGTGACATTTTTTTTAGCAAGTGGCATTAGCCTAATGCCAGATGCCACTAAAGGAATTAGTGGCATTTAGTGATAATGATATAATGGCAATTCACAATGCCACTAGAATTATTAAATGCCACTACATTTAAATTCTCCAATGCTACTATTTTCTAATCGCCAGTAAATATACATATTGTGGAATTTTTAGCTTAATATCACCTATATTGATGCATGTAAAAGTCATTTTTCTTGTAGTGTACTATTAATAGTATAATTTAAGTATAATAGTTACTATAAAGGGTAACTATTACTATTAATAGTACTCCGTATTAGTTAACTATATAAGATAACTATTACTATTAATAGTATTAGTTAAATGTAAAAGTTATTATATAAGATAACTATTACTATTAATAATATTAGTTAATTGTAATAGTTAATTATATAACATAATTATTACTATTAGTAAAATTAGTTAAATATAGTAGTTACTCCATCCGTCCCCGAGTATATGTCCACCTTTCTTTTTTAGTCCGTCCCCGATATATGTCAACTTCCTTAAATTGCAAAGAATCTTTACTATTTCTCTCACTCATTCTCTCTCCTACTTACTTTTACACTCACAACACCAATCAACTTACTATTCACTCTCACTCATTCTCTCTCATACTTTACTTTTATACTCACAACACTTACATCACATCCACCATTTCTTAATCTTCGTGTAAATGGGAGGATGGACATATACTCTGGGACGGAGGGAGTACTATATAAAGTAACTATTATTAACAATAATGCTAACTAATTAGAATAGTTACAACATATTGTAACTATTACTATTATTAGTGTTTTTGATTTTTTTTTACTATTATTAATATTAGTTACTATATATAGTAACTATTACTTTTAACTTATTATTTACGATAAAAAATTATTCCCTCCGTCTCATGATAAGAGTCATACTTTCTATTTTGATACATCCTAGAGTAAGAGTCTCTTTCTTAAAATGGCAAAGAATCTTTACTATACATCCCACTCATTCTCTCTCATACTTTACTTTTATACTCACAACACCAATCAATTTACTATTCCCTCCCACTCATTCTCTCTCTCTTACTTTACTTTTACTCTGGGACGGAGGGAGCACTACTTAGGTAACCATTATCTTTTAATTTACTATTTAAGCTCATAATTACAATAACATTAACTATAATTAAAACATTATTTTTTCAATCGATCAAGAGTAAAAATTGACATCATTATGGGACAAACGAAGTAAATTTTTAAAAAAATTATAAAGTTATTCTTAACCAATGCTACTAACCAATCTTAATATCTATTTTATACTATAGTAACTAAAACTATTTTCACTATTATTAAAAAATTAAAAGTAGATTTATATATATCTTTAAACTTATTTAAATTTATTTAAAATATTTAATAATTACATAATATAATTATAAATATCCACGCACAAAAGAAAACACCCGTTTAATCCATATATTTACAAATGTAAGAGTTTTCACAGTTTTAAGAACTGTATTGTTAGTACAACTTTGTACAAGAATTACCAAATCTACCCATAATAATTTAATTTATTTTTCTCTCAGAAAAGTATTTTGGATCAATTCACAAATCTAAATAGACAATTATTTTGGAGTATTTATTTGTTTTGAGGGACGGCGGCTATTCAGTAATGGATATCCAATCATTCGTGTTAAATTTTTTCTTTCTTTTAGAAATTGTCGGTAAAACATAAAAAATGTCTAATTTGGGATGCCCTCCAAAATCAACAAAATTGACCAGATCGTAGACTTGGTAAGCTTCCCAGAATACAGGGAATTCAAATTTGAAAAATTCAAAGATTCGGAAAGCGAAAACTAGCAAAAATAATTAAATTAAATTAAATGGTTGTGGGGAGTGTGACATGAAGGAAAAAGTAAAAAAGGAAAGATTGTGGTGCCAAAAACATTAATAAGTGCCAGAGAAAGAAACAACATAATTAGGGTTTGAGGTGGGTCTTACTAATTAATCATTTTTCTTCCACCCCGTGAAAAAGCTTGCTTGCTTCCACCACTTGACCATTTATCTAAATCATGCTCCCCATTTCTACGTTTCCTAAATTTTTCTAGGAAATAAATTAATGTCACACAAAATTATACTCATAAAATAAGGTGGCCATATTATATTAGATAATGAAACCGCCACACTCTAATTAAAAACACCAATGAAATCATTACCCTCAAAATTATATATATATACCGGTAATGATACTAGTGTAAAGTTTGATCAAAGTAGCGATTTGTGTGTAAATAAATAGATGGAAAGGACTGAAATGTAAATAGTCATAAGTTAAGGTTCAGTTTAAAAATAATTGTAAAAGAATGCTGTTAGTTTGTAATTAAACAGTTAGTTTGTTAGAGATGTAGTTAACTTGTATAATCTTTCTTGTACAGAGCATTTGTGAATACACAGAAAATTTCCCATGGCTTTCTCTCAATTTCTGCCATGTTTATCATATACATATACACACCCTTTTCTATAAGTATTTGAAAGTAAAACCTCTAACACGATTATGATTAAGAAAGGATCTCTCTTTTTTAAAGTTTGAAAAGGTATATTCGTATTTTTTGAAAGGCTGACCTTCTCTTGCTTTACTTTTATATATATATATATATATGTCGTTTACTTATTTACTTTCACTCCTACGATTGAATTTCTGAAATGGAATTTTAACTGAATCATAACCCCCAAAAAAATATTTTTAAAAAATTATAGACCTCCTAAAAGGAAAAGAAAAATGAATCATAGACTTTCAAAAAAACAAAATAATTATAGACTATAATAATCAGAGAACGACTATTCTAAATCAAGCAAACATAAACGTGTTTTTCCTTGAATCATTGGATAAAGGTGTTTTTTTTTAGAGGCCGGTGACATTTTTGTAAATACCTGGCAACGAATAGTGACATTTTTGTGAATAACTAAAAATTATTGAATACGCTGGAAATGTTAGCACACGAATGACAATCTTCAACACTAACACTGACACTTTTTAACACATGTACCAACACTGACACTGACACTTTTTAAACGCCAGTGAAATCACCGACACTTTATACTATTAGTACCGACATTTATGATGCAAATATACACTTGCCAATTATTTACAAAAAATATCACCGCTTGTTTAAAAATAAGAGTCAGTTTATTTACCAAATTTTTCCCTAACATCAACACGTTTTTCATAAAACCTACCCCACAATAAAATGATACTCCCTCCGTCCCACCGAAAATTGCAAAACTTACCAAAATGGGCGTCCCATAGAAATTGCACATTCCATAAATGGAAAGTTTTTAATATTTTTTAATTAGTGGGTCCCACTTCTCATACTCACATCCACTAACCCACTAACTATTCTCTACCCCACTTTCTCTCTCCCACTCAACTATCAACACTCACAACACATCACCTTTTTCACTTTTCCCTTAATTCTTGTGCCATGATTTTTTTTGCAATTTTCGGCGGGACGGAGGGAGTATGTGTTAAATCCAACGAAAAAAAAAAAAATGAGAGAGAGAGAAAATAGCATCCTAGGATATTCACTATTGATGAAATTGAGGGAACAACAAAAGTGAAAAACGACTTAAAACCTCACACCCTCCCACTCCAAGTAGCCGGCCCCACAAAGTGACACTTTACTACTTTTCAAAGTTGGTAAAACATCTTTCCCCGTTTCTCTTTTACAGCTCCCCCTCCCTCTTCAGCACCTCAAATTACAGTCCACTCTCTCTCCTCCTCCCCTTCATACAAACCCAAACAAACGACTAATTTATTACTTCCCCTTCTTCCCATGACTCCACCTCCTCCTCCTCCTCCTCCTTTTTGAATTCCATCGTCAATGGCGGTCTCCGACATTGAAGCTGTTCTTCATTTCTTGAGAAAGAATGGCCTCTCCGACTCTGAATCCGCTCTCATGGAAGACATTCTTGATCAATCCCACCCTGATTTCCAGCGCTTCCTTTTCCCCATGATCCCTCCTCCTCCTCCCCTCAAGATTCCTCCGCCCCAATCTGACCATGACTCTTCCGATGAATTTGTCAGCTTGGGATCTTCAACTACTGACTTGTGCTCATCAGGTTCCACACCAACTTTAATTTTCTTTGTTTTTTGGTTCGTTTCACACATTCTTAATTTGATTCCAGTTTAGGAACAAGCCAATTCTGTGATGAGGCTGCTTATTTTGCAAAGAGGGCATAACATTTTTTTTTTTTCCCAATTTAGTAAACAGAATTTCCCTTAATTTCCTTAAGTTTACCCTTCAGCAAATACTTTCAACTACTTTTAATAGTCTAGCCTTATGATTCAAACTGAATGTCAGTTTTTGTTCTTGATTAAGAAAAAAATTGACACTCATTTTGGATGGAGGTGGTAAACTATTTTGTCTTCTTTGCCTAATAGCTTATGTGTAGTCCTTACAAGGTGTAGCCTTAAACCAATTCATTCTGCGGGCACCCTTATGATTGATCCTTCTATGTACTTAATTCTTGATTTTAAAGCTCCACATTTTGAAACTTATGCTTTGCACAACTTAATTGACCACAATCAGATTCTATATAAGACCATAAATCATTTTACAGTTGCGATAGTTAACCCATAAGATGGCGGTGTTAGGAATGGTTACCTGGTGAGCTCCACCAGCACGTGGTTTGTGGTATATTGCATTGATCTTTAGTTCTTAATATATAGTTAGGAGTCAAAATTTAAAGGTTTTTTCCACTCTAGCGTCCTAAATTTTTTTGGGCATACTAAAAGCGAAGTTAACAACTAGTAAACTCGAGAGCAAGAGTCGATGAGCTTTAGCTCCAGCGGCATCAGATATACATTTCCACAGGGAAGCTCACGGGTTAAATCCCCACCATTGATAGATTTCACTCACTAAGTGTGACTCTTGTTATAGTCTAATTCATTAATTAGTAGAAATAATCAATAGCGAAGAATTCTGTTGGCCAGGGAATAATATTGGGTGGTTATGGTATCTCAGATTTTACAAATCCATACGGGGTTCGAACTATGACACAGGCTAGTTCACAAGCTTCATCAGATAGGTTGTCGCAATTCGGGACGGCACGCGATTACCATGATTTTGATATGCAAAATGACGTGTATTGGTACAAGGAGAATGATGAAGATTACCATATGCCTCCTTCATTTGGTACCGCAGATCCATTTGGTGGACCAAGTGAGGATAAGTTTGTCATGACTCAGGGGACGGAGAAGCTAAGTGACAATCCACTGGGTTTGGATCCTATGTTAGACAGTTCTCAATACGAGGATGAGACGAATTATCTCGACCAATCTTGGCCTCTTTCCACAGTTAGTGATTCAAAGAATGAAATGCAAGTCATTGTCTATAGGTCCGACTCTCTCAAAGGAAATGGCATAAATAGTTTTGGTGATAGCCGTATTATGGCGCATAAATCCACGGAATGTGGTTCTTCTTTGGACCATAAAGCTAATGAAGGTTGTAATTCTATTAAAAAGGCTTCTTCTTATGATTTGGCTGGAGAATATAAAAGCAGCTATGACTTGAACAGTTCGATTGTGGAGAAAAGTTTGTATCCAAATGGTAATGGTGATTATGAAGCTACCAATGGTGGTGCAGTGGGTAAAGAATTCAATGAGCCTGATGTTGCGAGAGATGAAGAAGGGGATGCTAACACTGGTGATCTTCTCATGTATGCAGCTCAAGAGGACGAACATGAAGTGTTCAACTTAAGAATCATACACAGGAAAAACAGGTTTGTTAAAAATGAATTTTCCTGCCAATATATGATTGCATTATCTTTGACTCTTTAAGATATATGTGTATATATGTATGTATGTACACATAAATATGTTAATGTGTCTGTAATATAAGTGTATATGGTTACGTCTCTGTGTATATGTGTGTGTGTGTTTTGATAAGATGGCAATACTAGTTATTACTCCCTCTGTCCCAATGAAAGTCCAAAAATTTTCAAATTTGCTCTTGGTCAAGAGTAAATTTGAAACTTTTTTGGGCTTTTATTTTGGGACGGAGGTAGTAGTTATTAATCTTGGCTAATTATTTATCTTTATTAAGCCATTCTCAGGACGGGTTTTGAAGAGAATAAGGATCTGCCTATTGTCCTGCACTCAGTCATTGCTAGCCGATACTATGTGACGGAGTACCTTGGATCAGCTGCTTTTAGTAAAGTTGTTCAGGCACACGATCTTCAGACAAGAATGGATGTTTGTTTGAAGATTATAAAGAATGACAAGGATTTCTTTGACCAAAGTTTGGATGAAATAAAGCTTCTTAAGTATGTAAACAAATATGATCCTGGTGATGAACGCCACATTTTACGGCTTTACGATTATTTTTATTTTCAGGTACGTTCCAAGATTCTATTCTCTCTCTCTCTCTCTCTCTCTCTCTCTCCCATGTTTGCTCTTGATAATTACTTTTGACTCAGTAATTTTCTGTTTTTCTGTGCTTGAAACTTTGCAGGAGCACCTGATAATTGTTTGTGAACTTCTACGAGCAAACCTATACGAATTTCAGAAATATAATAAAGAATCTGGAGGAGAGCCTTATTTTACCTTGAACCGACTACAGGTATGTTTAATTACGCTTGTGAGAGTAATTTCCTTGAGGTTACAGGAGTAATTTTCTTGCTGAAGCTTCAAGTATCACGTATTGCCTGCGAGTACTTGATTTCTTTCATCAAAGAATCCTAATTTCTACTATGGGATGTTTTACACAGCTTGCGCTGTCAAGTATTAAGCATGTAGGAGAGTAGATTTTAATTTTTATCGATATCTTTGAAAATTTTATTCAATTCGTACAAATTAAAATGTTTGACTTTTGGATATGGACTTTCTAAGTGGATGGAAATAATTTTTCTACATGCAGGTCATAACTAGGCAATGTTTGGAAGCGTTGGAGTATTTGCATCAACTGGGAATAATCCATTGTGATTTGAAGCCTGAGAATATTCTTATAAAAAGTTATAGCAGATGCGAGATAAAGGTTATTGATCTTGGAAGCAGTTGCTTTCAAACTGACAACTTGTCCCTGTATGTACAATCTCGTTCATATAGGGCTCCTGAGGTCATCCTTGGTCTTCCATATGATCACAAGATTGACCTGTGGTCTCTTGGCTGCATCTTGGCTGAGTTATCTTCCGGTGAAGTAAGTTCTCACTTTTATTTTGTTTAAATGACATTAGTCATATACTCCCTCCATCCCAAAATGATGTTCCCACTTTTTTTGTCATTACTACAAATGAACTTTGAGCAATAATTTTAAGTTCATTTAATTACACTAACTAATGAAAATTTAAAACTTGTTATTGATACACTATCAACAATACATATCAATAGCAAGTTTTAGATTTTCATTAGGATAATAATTAACCTAACATTATTGCTCAGAGTTCATTCGTATTAATGACAAAAAAGTGGGAATATCATTTTCGGACGGAGGGAGTAATGAGTAGTTGCGGGCCTGTAAACCAGTCGAGTCAAATATGAGTGTTTGAGTTGAACTCTTTTATTCTTATGAGGAACCTACGTTTGAGCTCGACTTCATTGCCTCACTAAACTATCTATAAATGAGTGTGGGATTGAGCTTTACTTTAACGTGCAGGCGGATATATACTCTCCGTCCCGAAAAGATAGTCACATTTGGTTTTTGATTGTCAACGCTAGTAAACGTTGATCAAGAATTAATGTCAATCTAATTATCTAATGATTTATCAATAAAAAATATTTACAATTTCATTAGATTAATAAGATCGGCATTAATATTTAGTCAATGTTCTTTTTAGTTTCACAGTTCATTCTATACTTGCAAAACTAAAAGTTTGGAAAAGGGATCTCAATAATATTTATGCATAGTTGCCGCTAAACTTTATTAAAAGTATATATTTTCAGAATACCCATTAAATGAAGAATAGACATTCATTTTAGGACGGAGGAGGAAGTATGTTATTTTAATTTTGTTTTCGAAGTAGTACTGCATTGTGCATTTCAGTTTGTGTATATCCTTAACTCGGCATCTGTCTCCTGACCAGGTTCTCTTTCCAAACGAGGATGTTGTTTTCTTGCTTGCGCGTATGATCGGAATGTTTGGGCCACTTGATCTGGAGATGTTAGAAACAGGACAGGAGATAGACAAATACTTTACAAAAGAATATGATCTTTTTCACATTAATGAGGTATGCTTCCTTTTAAACCTTTTTACTACTATGAAATAAAACAAAATAAATACAGTAATATATACTGGTAAGTTTACATCAAATTGATTTTCTTTAGCTCATTTAAAATGTATATGTAGGAGACGAATGAAATTGAATATGTCATACCGGAAGAATCATCACTGGAGGAGCACTTAGAAGTTTCTGATATCGTATTTACGGATTTCGTAAGGTACTTACTTGAAATTAATCCCCAAAGACGTCCTACTGCAAAAGAGGCGCTTGACCACCCATGGCTCTCCATTTCTTACGAGTCAAACTGAGATTTTTTTTTTTTTTTTTTTTTTTTTTGTAAATTCCTATTTCATGGCTCTTGTGGGGATTTATTTCTGGTCTCATTTTTAGCCCTTTGGCTTGTATTCTTCGTCAAGGGGAAGGGGAGATGACATGGTAACATATGGGTACATATATATATATATATATAGTATAGGTTTTAGTTTTACCAATTTGAATTTACATTGTTGGTCTTTGAATGAATACAAACTTCACATGTTGTACTGTAAAGCTCCTCTTCACAATTGCTGATAATAAAATGGCTTTCATATGTTTCTCCTATTGGTTTCATGATACATTATCCATTTTACTAGGAAATTATAAATCATTTTCTGTTATAGTATTATTATGTAGACAAAAGCCAAAAAGATACATATATTAACAAACTACTACCTCACTTAAAATTATATTTTTTTTTTTTTTTAAACGAAAAGGGCAGTGCACCTCACTTAAAATTAATCTACGTAGTATTTATTTTTATTTACTCTAAATGAATACTCCCTCCGTCCCACCCGAATTAAGATTTTTGGGTTGGGCACGGGGATTAAGGAAAAAATGTTAGTGGAATAGGTATTGTGAGTGAAAAGTAAAGTAGGAGAGAGAAAGTGGGGTAGAGAATAATGAGTGGAAAATTGTTGTGAGTGTGAATATGAGTCCCATTAAATAAAACATTTCCATTTTTGGGTTGTCCTAATAGTAACAAACATTCACTTTGGGAGACCACAGTAGTAATAACGGTTAAATATATCTGGCCGTTGCACCATGACACCAAACTGATCTTGCCCTTATTCCTTACTCCAGTTGTCTTTAGATAATACTCCTATATGTAACTATTTATTTTAGCTCATATCTTTCCGATGTGGGATAAATGATTTCACACTCATTTATAGAAATTAGAAAGAGAAATATTAATTATTAATATAATTTCAAATATATACAAGCAAATCAAATAAAGCTTAACATTTTGTACAACTTGTCACATGTGACTATTTATTTTAAATAGATTTGTATATTTGAAACAGAAGATCGAAGTGTTGCGCTTGTAGACTTGATCTTATGGTTGAAGGCAAAGATCATTTTGCGCTTGTCATGTATTTCGTTCTAGTGTCGCTCCTCTATAAGTCTCTTGATAAATTGTATCCTTAACTTCGTCACTACAACGAATCGTCCAACGCGAAATTATAAAACCATCAGGGGCAATTTCAGAAATTTTCAAGCACATCCAAAACCATCTTTTTTTTTTTTTCTCAACACCATTGTAGACTAGCGTAAGTGGGACCTCTTCAAGTTTCTGGAGAGCCTTCTTCTGTTTTTTATCCAATTTATTCTTGAAATAATTTTCAAATATTTCATCGCTTATGTATAAATAATTTCCATCAACTTCTTCCTGTGTGAGGCTCCTCGTAAATTCGAAGATATTGTTGGGGTTGGGGTTGGGGTTGGGAGGATCCGGCTCAGCTTCCTGCAGCTGATCCGTCAGACATTTTATTTGCGGGAAGGAAGAATGGTTGTTTTTGTTTATGAAAACATTTGCTTAAACTTTGCATGCTTATATAGGCTGATTCAAATATATGGGAATTTATTTAATTCATTTATTAGTAAATACTGGGAGGCATGGAAGAATATTACCCACATTAATAATAATCAATTGTGACATGGAATATTACCTACATTAAAGTCTTAATTATAGCGATAAATTGTCTCCGGGATGAATTTACACAATTTTTTTTTTATTATTTCAATGAATTTAAAACAATAATTTAATTTAATTCTTAGGATTATTTTAATGAAAAAAGTTATTGGTAGTAATTAAGGGTCATTGCATTTGGTTCTTGAGTATTGGTCACATTTTTAATGTAGTTCCTTCCCATCAGTATAATTTAGTAAATCGGTCTTCGATCGTTTACATTTTGTTGCAATTCAATGCGAATCTGACCGGCTTGTTAGTTTTTTAACGGCTTCAAAGTCATGGGACATGCACATAACGTTTTAAGGTGTTTCTAAAGCCACACTTATCTGATTGACAAGATTATCTCTGAAATTGAAGCTAATATTTATATCTACTATATTTTTTGCTATTTTTTGTTTAGTGCACTATTTAATACTACATCCGTCTCAGTTTAAAGTTCTTAGTTTTTTTGTTGTTTGTTTGAAGGATCTTTGTGCAATAATTACAGGTTAATCTAACTATCCAAATGAAAATCTAAAACTTGTTATTGGTACACCATTATATATACTATCAATAACAAGTTTTAGATTTTCATTAAAATAATTAAATTAACATGTAATTATTGCTTAAAGTTCCTTCAGACAAACAACAAAAAAACTAAGAATCTTAAAATGGGTCGGAGGGAGTATTAATTTTTGATATTAAAGAATTAAAAAATATAAAGAAAAAGAAAAAGAAAAAGTAGAGGGAAGATGGATGAGAGAGAGAGAGAGAGAGAGAGAGAGAGAGGGGGAGGAATGAGGAGGAGGAATCGGGGAGGGTGGATGTGGAAGGATGCAGAATGATGGAAGAAAGACAAAGGAGAGGGAAGATGGAAGAGTTGGTTTTGGGGGAAACTAGGGGTGATCATGGTCCGGTCTGGTCCATTTATTGACAAAAAATCACAGAACCAGAACCGGAACCAATACGCTGGTTCTATAAAAATTTAGAACCGGAACCAAACCAGTACTTGTTAGAACCAATACACTGGTTCTGGTTCTACTGGTCTGGTCTGGTCCGGTTCTAATCACTTGAAGTTTATTTGTTTTCAAATAAACCAATATTTGGGAGGGAGAGATGCGGCGCAGTTGAAGAATCGAAGACTAAGGTTTCACTATTTGAGTAAATTGAACAGAGGATATGAATTATGAAATATAGAAGTTGAAAAGTGAAACTGAATAAGGATTAGGAGTCTAGGACTTGATGGTGATTTGGGACTTTGGGGCTTGGGTTGGGTACAAAGTTACAAATAATTAAATGAGTATTTTTTTATTAAGCAATTTAAATGGATCTTTGAAAAATTATAATACAAAAATAAATATATAATTTTATTAACTATATAATAATACATATAAAATAAATATATATAGAATATATGCACAACTGGTCCGGTCCGGTTCTAACCAGAATTAATTTTACCAAGAACCAGGACCGAACCAATATACTGGTTCTATAATATTTTAGAACCGGAACCAAACCATATGTGCTGGTCTGGTCCAGTTTTAGCTGGTCTGGTCCGGTTCCACTGGTCCGGTCTGGTTCCATAAATTTTTTGCTCACCCCTAGGGGAAACTAGTTCCTCCCTAAGTTATAAAAAATTCTGTTTTTTAAACCTTAAAAGGCCTAAATCCTAAACCTTAAACCCTAAACCCTAAACATTAACCCCTATGAAAACAATACTTTTTATAATTTATGGAGAAACTAGTTTCCCCCAAAATTTTCTCAAGATGGAATTGTATGGCAGAAAGTATTTTGTTGGGACAACTTTTTAGTGTTTTTTATTTTTTAAATATTATTTTATTTATTTAAATTAAAAATAAAAATAAATTAATCTACTCACAAAAAAAAATTGTAAAAAAATATGTTATAGATTTAAATATTATCTTGAATATAGAAAGACAATCATACCAAATTACTGAGTTGAGATTTAATCCACGGAAAGTTTCTTCGATAAATTGCCTTGCTATTGAGTGTATTTCTTCTTTAATCTTAAATGTGTTTTTTCTTGTGTGTGATATTAATTTTTTTTTTCAATACTGCTCATATTACCCACGGAAATTTCCGTGGGCAATTTGTTTAATGAATTTATTATTTAATTACTGACGGAAATTTCCGTCACTGATTTCCGGCAACATCCGGGCGGGTGACCGAAAAAAACTTTATTGACGGATTTTTTAAGCATTTATCGACGGTTATTTTCTTGTTTCCGACGAACTTTCCGTGGGTAATACTGACGGAAATTCCGTCAGTATTAGCAACAAGAATTTACCCACGGAAATCCGACGAACGAATTCCGTCACTAACCACCCATTACCGACGGAAATTGATAATTACCCACGGAAATTTCCGTGGGTAAACACCGTTTTTCTAGTATGTACCACTTGTAATCCAACAGTTCACATGTTTGCATAATATTACAATAATACCAATCTCAATAATTGTGAGCCATTAGATCACTTGTGGCACATGAAGTGGCACAGAGGATTTGAACTCCAAATTACCAATTGGATAGGTGTAGTTTCAATAACTACGGGCTCGTCTGTTCGCGCGTTTGAGCGCAAACGCTGTTTCGGAACGGGCCGTTTTGGTTAAAAAGTGTATCAACAGTGCGTTCAAAAACTGAGTTTATTCCAAACAGTGCTCTTTTTTCGACCGCTACAAATTGTAGCTTTTACGGAAACGGAGAGATCAGAACGGTGTGGATTCAAATTTGGACTACACTAACCCTTTTCTATTTTCAGCTCACGTACGTAATCGGCAACCGGGTAAAAATTGTAGAGACGCAGATGAAGGAGGTGGGTATTTGGACTCCTAGATTTGTATGAAAAATCAAAGATTAAAAGAGGATAACGGAAGCAAAGAACCTACTAAACAACCTAAAATTATGAATTTTAATGGTGGATTGTATTGAATTTGTGCCGCCGAAGACAAAAAGAAAACAGACACAAAGACGGGCAAAAAGAAAATAGAAAACAGAGCCAAGAAGAGATGACAAGGGAAAATAAGGTTGGAGCCTTCTCGAGAAAAGGGCAATCGACAAAAATATACCACGTACTTTAGTTTTGGTTACAATTTATGCAATGTACCACAAACTTGCATCTTAAATATACGTACTTTTTCCATTGGTTGCAAATTATGCAACGCACTATTTTTTACCCTAACAGACGTTAAAAAAATAACAGGAATATTAACATATTTTTTTTCTCGTTAAATACACTAACGATAGAACACCAACACAGTTAAAAAAGATCAAATTCAACAGACCCATCTACCTTCCCCATCTGAAGAGCAAGAATCGCCGGAGAAGAAGAGTAAGGGTCGCGGGAGAAGAGTAAGCATCGCCGGATAAGAAGAAGCGTCGCCGGATGATTCTCGTCAAAAGCCAGATCTGTGGTGGTATGGCCGGCGCTCCATCATCCAAATCTCCGGCGACGGCGACCCTTACCTTCCCCATCTCCGACGACCTTTCCCTTCTATAAACCCCGGCGACCATCTACCTTCCCCGACCAGATCTTCCGGCGACGCTTCTTCTTATCCGGCGACCCTTCTTCTTCTTCGGCGATGCTAACTCTTCTCCGGCGACCCTTACTCTTCTTCTCCGGCGATGCTTGCTCTTCAGATCTGGATCCTCCGTCACCGGCGATCCTACCCCGTCGCCGCCTCTGACTCCGTCGTTCAAAACCCGTTAAATCTTTAATGGGGTTAGTTTTGGATTGACCACAAAAGCATTCCGTTAATAAAATTTAACATCATCTAACGGGGTTGCATAAATTATAAACGAATATGAAAGTACGTAGGATTATGTTGTCAAACTAAAGTACCTTATCCTTTTTGTAACTAAAAGCTTGGTACATGGCATAAAGTTATAATTTTTCCCTCGAGAAAACCATTGGTTCAGTGGAAGAACTATGAAGGCCCACTTTTTTTTTTTTTTCTTTTCTTGTTTTTTAGAATGACTATTACTAGCACTACTGATACCCCTTTCGTTATTATTTTTAATGAGTATTTACTCTCATTTATATTTTATTGCAAGTTTGGTCTTAATTACAATACTAGATAGGGATGGCCAAACCGGACCGGAACCGTCGAACCGGCCCGGAACCGGAACCGAAAAAACCGTAACCGTCATGAACCGCCACGAAAACCGGAACCGTGGGAACCGGAACCGTTTTGGATAAGGGCCGGTTAAGGTTCAACCCCCCAAAAAACCGTGAACCGGCGGTTCCGAACCGCCCAACCAAACCGCGAACCGGAACCGTCTGAACCGTCAGTAAAACCGTTAAAAAACCATCAAAATCATTAGATTTCTAACAGTTTCATTAGAATTAACCGTTACTAATGGAAAGTTGACAAGAAAAGTTGTGTTTTGACTGATTTTTTTTTTGCCAAAATCAGTGAATGAAAATAATAAAAATGTGTTTTTGACCGATTTCTAACAGTTTCATCAGAATTAACCGTTAAAAAACCATCAAAAAATGAACCGTGGAACCGATCCGGAACCGGACCGGAATCGAACCGGAACCGTATTGTGACAACCGGAACCGGTGTAACCAAGGGCCGGTTAAGGTTCACATAAAAGCCGAACCGGAACCGGCGGTTCCGAACCGGAACCGGAACCGTGTTTGGTCATCCCTAATACTAGATGGAATACAATTTTTGTTAAAAGGGTAAAAATGACATTATGATTACACATTTAAATTTTAAATTAGCGTTTTAAGATGATGCACCAAACACATTTATAAAAAGAATTTCCGTTTAAGAAAGCTCCGTTTCAAAATCTGCTCCGTTTATAGAACTCTCCGTTTGTAGAACTGCGTACCAGACGAGCCCTACATTGCAAATGTGAGCAAAACTTCAAAACAAAATTGCAATCGTCTCTAATTATAATAATGTAATAATAATAAATTTTATTTTTTCATTAAGATAAGATAAGTAAATTATTGCTCAATATTTGTTACCAGTTTGCAATTTGCCATTGAATGAATACAAACTTCACATTTTGTACTGTACAACTTCTCTTTCACAAATGCAGGCCTTAATTCGGGTTGGTTTCTTATAAAACGCATTTTCATAGTGAGTAGGAAAACCGTGTTTTTAAAGAGCTGGTCTCCTATGAGAACAACTTAGACCGTCTCATAGTAAAGACGGGTCGACCCATGACCTAGGTATTAATTTTTCTATGTTTTATTTTTTTCATCCGTCAAAAGTAATACATACTAATAATTAAATGTAACAATTGTGTTAATTATATGTAACATTGTTTATAAGTAAATGTAACATCTGTTTTACAATAAAAAAAATCGTTCATTTTACTCATCTTTCAACTATAATACTAACTATAATTATGTGTAATACTAACTACAACTAAATGTTATTTATACTAAATTGTAATAGTGTTTTTGCAGAATAAAAGAACTAGAGCATTTTGATTTTTTTTTTTTTTTTGAAAGAAAGTAATATTTAAAAAATAACAGTTTTGACACATGAATGTAATTGTTTGTAGAAGTAAATGTCACTTTGGTAGACAAAATTGTAACACATTTCTATAGATAATGTAAACTTTTACGTGTATCATGATAAATTGAACCAATTGAAACTTATTATTTGAAAACACATAGATATAGTTATTATACAAGTAAACGTAATAGTTTTTTAGAAAAAAAATAATACTTTTTCTAATTAAAAATGTTACATATTATTTGAAAAATATAACACTTTACCCTTTGGTAAAGGAAAATATAGTATAATTTTCAATATAATAGTGTTATATTCATTTACAGAAATTGTTACTTTCTTATATTTACAATTCTACTTAAATAAGTGTTTTTAGTTTTAAAGTGTAAATGGTTGAACTATTACTTTTTTTATACATATGTATTACATTTATGTATAAACACTGTTAAATATAAGTAACGTTTGTTACATTTAGTTATAATAAGTATTACTTTTGGCGAACGAAAAAAACACAAAAAAAACATTGTTACTTTTCTATACATATTACATTTATGTATAAACATTGTTACATATAAGTAACACGTTTGCTACATTTAGTTATAGTAAATATTACTTTTGGAAAACGAAAACACACACACACACACAAAAATAGACCCCGGGTCATGGGTCGAAATTACACCAATAACCCGGCACATGACCCGTCTTTACTATGAGATGAGTTTTGGTGTTCTCATTTGAGTTTTTGTCGTTTTTAAATGGGCGATAACATTTTTGTAAATAATCGAAACTATTTAAAAAAACGCGTTGTGCATTTTTGTAAATAATCAAAACTTCTCAACAGTATGTGACACTCTTTAACACACGAATTGAATATTTGTTACAAAGCAACTGGATATCCTAAACATTGCTACTAGCCATCTATAAAAAATTCACTTATAAAAACTTCAATGGCCCGTTTGAGAGCCTAATGATGTCTTTTGAGGCTTTTCCTTTGAAAAAAAGAACATCTGAATATCCGTTTCAAAGGTTCTGTCTATCAGTATCAAGGGTTCTGGCTATCAGTCTCAAGTGTTCCGGCCATCAGTCATCAACTTCAAAGATTCTTTCAAAATGCTCACTCGCTATCAAAAACTCTAGAACTGACACCAAAATTCACTCTCACTTGCACTAAAATAAATCGATTTTTTTCTTACTGACGATTTAAAAAACATATCCAGAAGGCTTTATTATCTATATCCAGAACCTCTTGAGCTTGATATTCAGAAGGTTTGTTGATCATGACCTTGTTCAAATGTGCTTGAAATCATATCCAGAATACCTTATTATTGATGTCATGAACCTTTTGCGGTTGATATCCAGAAACTTTTTTGGCCATGACCTTCAAATGTGGTTGAAAATCGTTTCCAGAAGGCTTTATATTGATATCCAGAACAGTGTGAGAAATTTTGATTATTTACAAAAATGTCACCGCGCGTTTTGTAAAGAAGTTCCACATATTTACAAAAATGCCACCGCGCTGTTTTAAAACACGATTTTCCTGAGAGTTCTGTAAAACGTGTTTTACCCATGATTTTGTCCTTAATTCTTCGATAATAGAATGGCTTCCGTATTTTTCTCATACTGGTATCACGCACAGTATCGATTTCGTATATTCCTTATGTATTAAAAAAAATAATGTTTCGTTTAACTACTCAAACATTTTAAGATTACATTATAAAATTTAAAAAGTTTAGTGACTTTAAAGTTTTAATTTTAAAAATGAGACTAATTTTTTTATACTAACAAAGTGAAGAAATGAGATTATTATTTCGAGAAGGATTAAATAATAATTTAGTCCCTAAACTTGGAAGTTTTTATTAGTTTGGTCATTCACGAATAAATTTAATTAATTTGGTCCCTTATGATGACTTTTTTTTGCCAGTTTGCCCCTTCCTTCTGTGATATTTTTCAAAATGCCGAATATACCCCTGAAACTAATGATAGTTTGGTCCATATACTTGGCGCTTATATTAATTTGGTCCTCCATGATGGATTTATATCTTAGTTTGCCTCTTTTATTTATTTTTACTATTTTTTTACTATTAAATTATATTTAAAAATTTATAATGCGCTAAAAATAATTAATTAATTTAAAAAAAATCTCCAATATTTTTCTCCTCTAATTTTTTTGAGTTATTCAACCTTAAAATTAACTCTTTGGTGGGTTTGTATGTTGAAAAAATTTATATGATCATTTTTTTAAAATGTTATAATATACCTTTAAAAAAATATAGTGAGAGAAATAAAACAGATCAGTAATTTTTTTTTAATAAATTCAACAATTTTATTCAACCGATTCACATTCAAAACATTTTTTTAATAATTTGGATTTAAAAAAGGAAATTCATTATTAATTTCATGGATTAAAGACATCATTTTTTAATTTTTAAATACTTAATATTTGAGGTTGAATAACTCAAAATAATTAGAGGAGGAGGCATCTAAAAGCTTCAAAAAAGCTAAAAAAATGATGCTTTCCCATACACACGGGAGGTGAACAAAGGGAGGGAAGACATATTTGAGTTTTTTTTTTTAAATTAATTAATTATTTTTAGCGCATTATAAACAATTTTTAAATATAATTTAATAGTATAAAGTTAGTAAAAATAAATAAAAGAGGAAAACTAAGATATAAATCCATCATAGAAGACCAAATTGATATAAGCGCCAAGTTTAGGGACCAAACTATCATTAGTTTCAGGGGTATATTCGGTATTTTTAAAAATCTCACAGAAAGAAGGGGCAAACTAGCAAAAAAAAGCCATCATAAGGGACCAAACTAATAAAATTTATTCATTAAGGACCAAACTAATAAAAACTACCAAGTTTAGGGACCAAATTATTATTTAATCATTTCGAGAATGAGAGAGTATGAGCTTTAACAATTTAACAAGGAAATTATTGATCCATTTTATGTTATTGTAGTTAGACAAAAGTATAATATACTACCGTGCTAACAAACTATTCCTTCCGTAGCTTTTGTATTTTTGTTCAAATGAATATTTATTTTTGTTTTCTATAAAATAGATTTCATATTAAGCGGACGTAGTGGTAAACGATAAACGAGACGGTTGGACCATAAACTCATGTTGATCTTGGCCCTTATTTCGTTACTCCATTTCAAAAAAAAAAACAAAAAAAAAAAACAAACTTTCTGTTTTGATTACCCAGAACCAGAAGCTTCTCATTTGTAGAAAAGGAAATATGATCAGTTTTATTTCAAATAAATACAAACAAATAAAATAAACCTTAAAACAAGTATTATACAACTTGCCAATTGTGATTATTTATCTATATATTTTAAATGGATGAAGTGCTCCCATTCTCCCATTGTAGGCTCCATCTTCTTTTTGAAGGCAGATAATTATTATTGTAATATCTGCAAAACAGAAAAAAGAAATCGAAAAAATAAAATTTAATAAATATTAAAGGGAATAAATAAAATAAAATAAAAAATAAAAATAGTTTTGCATGAATACCTTGAAGCAAAGCAAACCGCGAGGATTCCAATAGAACCCAAGTCTTTTATTTGGTTGGAGTAGTCCCACTCCTCTAAAATCAACTTCAAAAATTGTCTGTTTAATTTCACTATCAAATGGATTCGTCCAACGCGAAATTATAAAACCATCAGGTGCAATTTCGGAAATTTTTATACACATTTGGAACAATATTCTCTCAACACCATCAACAGCATCGTAAACTAGCTGAAGTGGAACATCTTTAAGATCGAAGAGAGCCTTCACCTCATTTTTTTTCAATTTACTTTTGAAAAGATTATTATATGTTTCGTCGCTTATGTATAAATAATTTCCATCAACTTCTTCCCTTGTGAGAACCGTTGTAAACAAGAAGTTATTGTTGGGTGCGGGTTGTGCGGATCCGGTGGTTCGGCTTTCCCTTGCTGCTGATGATGAGCCAGACATTGTGTTTAGAATAGAGAGGTTTGGAGTGGGAAGAATGGTTGTTTGTATATGAAAACATTTGCTTAAGGTTCTCATGCTTATATATATAGGGCGATGGAGATAAGTAGGAATTTATCAAATTCATTCATTACCAAATATTGGAAGGCATGCATGAAAAATTAAAGGAATATTACCTGCATTAAAATAATGAAAATTAATATCTAATATTGCCTACATTATATTAAAGTCTAAATTACAACCATAATTTAAAGACCGTTAATGAAAATAATAATAAGGGTCGATTGCAATTTGGTTGGGTTTGGTCACATTTGCAATATAGTTCTCATAAGTGTAATTTAGTCAACTGTTATCCCATCTTTTATATTTTGTTGCAATTCAATGACAAAACTGAGCGGGTGTTAGGTTTTTAACGGCTTCAAAGTCTTGTGACTTGCACATGACGTTTTAAGGTGTTTTTGGAGCTACAATTATTCGATTGGCCTTTTTTTTTTTGATGAAGTTAATATTTAAATCTAAGACTTACTCACTCCGTCATATAACAATGTGCACAAAATTATGATTGTACGGGAATTAAGTAAGAATAGTAGTGGGCAGTTGTTGTGAGTATGAAAAGTGATGTAGGAGAGAGAAAGTGTGGTAAAAAAATATAATACTCCCTCCGTCCCTGTTTAAGGTTCTTAGTTTGACTTTACACGCTTATTAAGAAAAAAAAACACATTTGAGTCAAGAAAGTAGTGTGTGGAGGATATAATTGTCCATTCATAAAGCAAGTGGGTGAAAAGTAGATGGGTAAGTGATGGTTTTTTTTGTAATATATGAACTTTATAAGGATAAGGATGTCCAAAACACTATTCATCATTTGCCATTTAAGGAATAAAGCAACTAAGAACCTTAAATTGAGACATACCAAAAAGGAAAGTAAGAACCTTAAACTGGGATGGAGGGAGTAGTGGATAGTTGTTGTGAGTATGACAATGAGTCCCATAGATTAATTAATTATACAAGATTTTCATTTTAGGAAAATGTGACTTATCAATAAGACACCCAAATAGGAAGTTTGTGCACATTATTACAGGACGAGGGAATATAGTTTTTGCTATTTTTTTGGCTGAGTGAATAATTATTTTTAATATTAAATTATTAAAAAATAAAAATCACTAAAAACTAATCTTTACAAAATACTACTCCCCACATCTATATATATATATATAAGTGTTTTTCTAATACGGGCACATTTTAATATCAGTTGAGTCTTAAGACAAACTAAGTTGTTCTAATTAATAAAGAATCCTACTAACATAAAGTCACATTTTAAGATAGAAAAAATCTACTAAAAATCAAAACAAATTTATCTAGATAAAATTTGTTTCCCTCAGTTTACAAACCCAACCGCCCAACGTTTATCCCATCCCCCAAATTTCCATCCACAATCTTAGAAACTCTCTGTACAAAGATGGATGAGGGACTCAAAGGACATAATGTAACCTGATTTAAAAATCACCCCAATGGACTCACAGGCTTACTAATACCTATAAATGACCTTTAAATTGCTAAATACTCCCTCCGTCCAAAAATGATCTTCTCATTTGCCATTTTTCATTGTCCCAATAAGTTTTTCTCATTTCTACAATTTAGGCTTAATTGTTCATATACACAACATGTGAAGATCATTTTGGGACGAAAGGAGTAAAAAATAATAACAATTCAAATTGTAAGGTCTAGAGTTTGTGGTGAATTGTTGGATTAAACTTTTCAACATTTGAAAGACTATTCATATCCCAAATAACTAAAAAAGTATCAATTTGCTCATGAGCAATTTATATATATATATATATATATATATATATATATATATATATATTTCCATTTTGGGATGGATGGAGTATTTTCTAGCATCAAATGAGGAATTTGAATTATTGCAGTGGATGTTTAGTTGTTCTGCTGCAGCGAGCGACTTACCGATTTACCAGTATTACGTTAGCATCAATGTCTCAGATTAATTTATTTTTTGTGAGTATCACACATGTAAAATGAGGGACCCGGAACCGCTCCACCCAAATTAGCTCCACCCCTCCAGCCAACGGCTCCGATCAAGGCCACATAGTCGAGCTCATCATCTGTGCGGCTAGAATGATTTTAATTTTTCGTGGGTCCTACCGAGCTAGGACACATCTAATCCGTCGAACAAAAAAAAATGAAGTGGCTCTAATCGGAACCATTGGGTGGAGCGGGTGGAGCTAACCGCTCGGTGAAGCGGTTCGAAATCCGTAAAATGAGTTAACCGTAGTTTATTTAATCATTGGCGCAACCTATCGTTGACACTTTTTCATAGCACAAGGCTGGCTTGTTTTGGCATAATTATAAAGGCTCTACTCCATAGAATAACCTTTTGTTAACAACTTTTGGATTGTTAATATATATATTGGGCCTTTATGTTTTTCTTCCCATGCTTTTTTTGGAATGAATAAACTGTGGCACACTTTACCTTATTAGTATATGAGCTGTGGGAATGGATAAGTTTTCTCTTTTGTCTCCTCCATATCGAGTTGTTTGCTAGCAAATACAACAGGCTTTCTTTAAAAGTTTAAATAAAATCGTATTTAACAATTCAGGGCTCGTCTGGTACAAAGTTTTAAAAACAGAGATTTTTTGAAACGAAGATTCTTTTTGGACGCTACTATTTTAAGCGGCTCGTCTGGTGCACAGTTTTAAAAACGGAGATTTTTTAAAACGGGGCTTCTTTTTGGACGCTACTATTTTGAGCGGCCAAAATTAGACAAGATTTTCAAAAAGCTCCGGTTGAAAACTCTCCATCGAGACGCTTAATTAGCAAAAAGCTGGCTTTTCTCCACTTCTTTTTAAAAATCTCCGCTAAAAAACTCCCTATTGAGACGCTTAATTAGCAAAAAGTTAAAATAATTTACTCCATTTTGAACGCGTCACTCTGCTGAACACGAACCCTCAGTTATGTGGAAATGTTGGAAAAAATGGCACATTCCAACAATTTCAAAAGGAGAAAACAAGTGAATGAGCAATCAAAGTGATGCCTTTATTGTTGACACTTCAGTCCATAACTGTTCTCTGAGACTCAATTTCTTAATTTATGCCTCAGTAGTTAGTATGGTTTTGAAAAAGTTTCAGCAATAAATAAAATCAAATAAAAATGGAAGGCTAAATAAGTTATTAACAAGAAAGTTTATATTCCTAATTCCATCGTAGTAAGTTATCAGAAAATCTTAGGGAAAACGCGTTTTACACGTATCTTAGTGTAAAACATGTTTTACGTATGAGGATTGACATTTTTGTAAATAAGCGGAACGTTACTTAAAAGACACAGTGACATTGCTGTAAATAACTGGAACTTATAAAACTCATCAGATACTTTTTAACACTACAAAAGGCATTTTTCAATATTACAGGAGGCAGTTTTTAACATTAGGGCAGGCACATGTTTTTTAATTTTTAAAAGCTCACCAACCACTTGTTTAGAATGTAAGAGACATATTTCAACACTACATGAGGCACTTTTCAACTCTAAGAAATACAATCTTAACACTACAACGGACAATCGTAACACTACCTTTAAAAGTGTCTGTTTGAGTGTATAAAAGTGTCTGCTTGAATATGACAATCATAACACTACCTCTAAAAGTGCATGTTTGAGTACATAAAAGTGACTGCTTGAATATTTATAAGTGTAATATTACAACATACATTTTATAATATTAGAACAGACACATGATAATGTTAGAGAATGCAATTGTGAAAAACATGTTTTTCTATAGCTTAGTGTAAAACGCGTTTTTCACAACACCGACTCGTAAGTTATTAAAGAGAAAGTTTATTATGGGACGGAACAGCTAAACTATAAAAGTTACTACCTCTGTCCCGCTTTAAGGTTCTTACTTTCCTTTTTGGTTTGTCCCAATTTAAGGTTCTTACTTTACTTTATTATCTAAAATGGACCATGAGACCCACCTGTCATTCTCACAACAAAAACCCTCTACACACTTTCTCTCTCATACTTTACTTTTCACACTCACAACATTTATTTTATCTTAATCTCCGTGCAAAGTCAAACTAAGAACGTTAATTCGGGATGGAGGGAGTATTATATTACTATAGTATCAGACGGAAGGGTAAGAGTTGATTGTTGGAAAGGTGCTTTTTAGCTGGGGATTTAATATTAAGTTGGTTGATTGAAGTTTATGTTTAGGTAGAAATGTAGAAAAGTGGATGTAGTAGTCGAATTAATTAGCAGCATAATTGTCAAGGTAGAGTGTATCTCATTCACATCCACCGACCAAAGTATAAATGGAATCACTTGTTTAATTGAGAATTACACTACAATAGCTAGGGTAAAATAATTCAGGTATAATTGCAACACTCAACATTATAATTCACTGTTTAAAAAAAATCACTTCGATTATTTAGTTTCTAGATGAGAAATAAATAATTATCACTTCGTCTATTTAGTTTCTAGATGAGAAATAAATAATTATCACTTCGACTATTTAGTTTCTAGATGAGAAATAAATAATTATCACTTCGTCTATTTAGTTTTTAGATGAGAAATAAATAATTACTCCTACTTCATTATTCTTTTCGGTCCAAAATAATTGTTTTTTAGCCAAAATTTTGATTTAAAATAACTGTCACTTTTGATTTTTGAGCTAAATGTCCTTCTTACTCTTGCATTGTTCATATACACAACATGTGAAGATCATTTTGGGACGAAAGGAGTAAAAAATAATAACAATTCAAATTGTAAGGTCTAGAGTTTGTGGTGAATTGTTGGATTAAACTTTTCAACATTTGAAAGACTATTCATATCCCAAATAACTAAAAAAGTATCAATTTGCTCATGAGCAATTTATATATATATATATATATATATATATATATATATATATATATATATTTCCATTTTGGGATGGATGGAGTATTTTCTAGCATCAAATGAGGAATTTGAATTATTGCAGTGGATGTTTAGTTGTTCTGCTGCAGCGAGCGACTTACCGATTTACCAGTATTACGTTAGCATCAATGTCTCAGATTAATTTATTTTTTGTGAGTATCACACATGTAAAATGAGGGACCCGGAACCGCTCCACCCAAATTAGCTCCACCCCTCCAGCCAACGGCTCCGATCAAGGCCACATAGTCGAGCTCATCAT
This sequence comes from Campanula takesimana, assembly GCA_026119855.1. Taxonomy (NCBI): domain Eukaryota; kingdom Viridiplantae; phylum Streptophyta; class Magnoliopsida; order Asterales; family Campanulaceae; genus Campanula; species Campanula takesimana. Next base: position 564,332 of record JAOWBW010000231.1, read on the forward strand.
CTGTGCGGCTAGAATGATTTTAATTTTTCGTGGGTCCTACCGAGCTAGGACACATCTAATCCGTCGAACAAAAAAAAATGAAGTGGCTCTAATCGGAACCATTGGGTGGAGCGGGTGGAGCTAACCGCTCGGTGAAGCGGTTCGAAATCCGTAAAATGAGTTAACCGTAGTTTATTTAATCATTGGCGCAACCTATCGTTGACACTTTTTCATAGCACAAGGCTGGCTTGTTTTGGCATAATTATAAAGGCTCTACTCCATAGAATAACCTTTTGTTAACAACTTTTGGATTGTTAATATATATATTGGGCCTTTATGTTTTTCTTCCCATGCTTTTTTTGGAATGAATAAACTGTGGCACACTTTACCTTATTAGTATATGAGCTGTGGGAATGGATAAGTTTTCTCTTTTGTCTCCTCCATATCGAGTTGTTTGCTAGCAAATACAACAGGCTTTCTTTAAAAGTTTAAATAAAATCGTATTTAACAATTCAGGGCTCGTCTGGTACAAAGTTTTAAAAACAGAGATTTTTTGAAACGAAGATTCTTTTTGGACGCTACTATTTTAAGCGGCTCGTCTGGTGCACAGTTTTAAAAACGGAGATTTTTTAAAACGGGGCTTCTTTTTGGACGCTACTATTTTGAGCGGCCAAAATTAGACAAGATTTTCAAAAAGCTCCGGTTGAAAACTCTCCATCGAGACGCTTAATTAGCAAAAAGCTGGCTTTTCTCCACTTCTTTTTAAAAATCTCCGCTAAAAAACTCCCTATTGAGACGCTTAATTAGCAAAAAGTTAAAATAATTTACTCCATTTTGAACGCGTCACTCTACTGAACACGAACCCTCAGTTATGTGGAAATGTTGGAAAAAATGGCACATTCCAACAATTTCAAAAGGAGAAAACAAGTGAATGAGCAATCAAAGTGATGCCTTTATTGTTGACACTTCAGTCCATAACTGTTCTCTGAGACTCAATTTCTTAATTTATGCCTCAGTAGTTAGTATGGTTTTGAAAAAGTTTCAGCAATAATAAATAAAATCAAATAAAAATGGAAGGCTAAATAAGTTATTAACAAGAAAGTTTATATTCCTAATTCCATCGTAGTAAGTTATCAGAAAATCTTAGGGAAAACGCGTTTTACACGTATCTTAGTGTAAAACATGTTTTACGTATGAGGATTGACATTTTTGTAAATAAGCGGAACGTTACTTAAAAGACACAGTGACATTGCTGTAAATAACTGGAACTTATAAAACTCATCAGATACTTTTTAACACTACAAAAGGCATTTTTCAATATTACAGGAGGCAGTTTTTAACATTAGGGCAGGCACATGTTTTTTAATTTTTAAAAGCTCACCAACCACTTGTTTAGAATGTAAGAGACATATTTCAACACTACATGAGGCACTTTTCAACTCTAAGAAATACAATCTTAACACTACAACGGACAATCGTAACACTACCTTTAAAAGTGTCTGTTTGAGTGTATAAAAGTGTCTGCTTGAATATGACAATCATAACACTACCTCTAAAAGTGCATGTTTGAGTACATAAAAGTGACTGCTTGAATATTTATAAGTGTAATATTACAACATACATTTTATAATATTAGAACAGACACATGATAATGTTAGAGAATGCAATTGTGAAAAACATGTTTTTCTATAGCTTAGTGTAAAACGCGTTTTTCACAACACCGACTCGTAAGTTATTAAAGAGAAAGTTTATTATGGGACGGAACAGTTAAACTATAAAAGTTACTACCTCTGTCCCGCTTTAAGGTTCTTACTTTCCTTTTTGGTTTGTCCCAATTTAAGGTTCTTACTTTACTTTATTATCTAAAATGGACCATGAGACCCACCTGTCATTCTCACAACAAAAACCCTCTACACACTTTCTCTCTCATACTTTACTTTTCACACTCACAACATTTATTTTATCTTAATCTCCGTGCAAAGTCAAACTAAGAACGTTAATTCGGGATGGAGGGAGTATTATATTACTATAGTATCAGACGGAAGGGTAAGAGTTGATTGTTGGAAAGGTGCTTTTTAGCTGGGGATTTAATATTAAGTTGGTTGATTGAAGTTTATGTTTAGGTAGAAATGTAGAAAAGTGGATGTAGTAGTCGAATTAATTAGCAGCATAATTGTCAAGGTAGAGTGTATCTCATTCACATCCACCGACCAAAGTATAAATGGAATCACTTGTTTAATTGAGAATTACACTACAATAGCTAGGGTAAAATAATTCAGGTATAATTGCAACACTCAACATTATAATTCACTGTTTAAAAAAAATCACTTCGATTATTTAGTTTCTAGATGAGAAATAAATAATTATCACTTCGTCTATTTAGTTTCTAGATGAGAAATAAATAATTATCACTTCGACTATTTAGTTTCTAGATGAGAAATAAATAATTATCACTTCGTCTATTTAGTTTTTAGATGAGAAATAAATAATTACTCCTACTTCATTATTCTTTTCGGTCCAAAATAATTGTTTTTTAGCCAAAATTTTGATTTAAAATAACTGTCACTTTTGATTTTTGAGCTAAATGTCCTTCTTACTCTTGCATTGTTCATATACACAACATGTGAAGATCATTTTGGGACGAAAGGAGTAAAAAATAATAACAATTCAAATTGTAAGGTCTAGAGTTTGTGGTGAATTGTTGGATTAAACTTTTCAACATTTGAAAGACTATTCATATCCCAAATAACTAAAAAAGTATCAATTTGCTCATGAGCAATTTATATATATATATATATATATATATATATATATATATATATATTTCCATTTTGGGATGGATGGAGTATTTTCTAGCATCAAATGAGGAATTTGAATTATTGCAGTGGATGTTTAGTTGTTCTGCTGCAGCGAGCGACTTACCGATTTACCAGTATTACGTTAGCATCAATGTCTCAGATTAATTTATTTTTTGTGAGTATCACACATGTAAAATGAGGGACCCGGAACCGCTCCACCCAAATTAGCTCCACCCCTCCAGCCAACGGCTCCGATCAAGGCCACATAGTCGAGCTCATCATCTGTGCGGCTAGAATGATTTTAATTTTTCGTGGGTCCTACCGAGCTAGGACACATCTAATCCGTCGAACAAAAAAAAATGAAGTGGCTCTAATCGGAACCATTGGGTGGAGCGGGTGGAGCTAACCGCTCGGTGAAGCGGTTCGAAATCCGTAAAATGAGTTAACCGTAGTTTATTTAATCATTGGCGCAACCTATCGTTGACACTTTTTCATAGCACAAGGCTGGCTTGTTTTGGCATAATTATAAAGGCTCTACTCCATAGAATAACCTTTTGTTAACAACTTTTGGATTGTTAATATATATATTGGGCCTTTATGTTTTTCTTCCCATGCTTTTTTTGGAATGAATAAACTGTGGCACACTTTACCTTATTAGTATATGAGCTGTGGGAATGGATAAGTTTTCTCTTTTGTCTCCTCCATATCGAGTTGTTTGCTAGCAAATACAACAGGCTTTCTTTAAAAGTTTAAATAAAATCGTATTTAACAATTCAGGGCTCGTCTGGTACAAAGTTTTAAAAACAGAGATTTTTTGAAACGAAGATTCTTTTTGGACGCTACTATTTTAAGCGGCTCGTCTGGTGCACAGTTTTAAAAACGGAGATTTTTTAAAACGGGGCTTCTTTTTGGACGCTACTATTTTGAGCGGCCAAAATTAGACAAGATTTTCAAAAAGCTCCGGTTGAAAACTCTCCATCGAGACGCTTAATTAGCAAAAAGCTGGCTTTTCTCCACTTCTTTTTAAAAATCTCCGCTAAAAAACTCCCTATTGAGACGCTTAATTAGCAAAAAGTTAAAATAATTTACTCCATTTTGAACGCGTCACTCTACTGAACACGAACCCTCAGTTATGTGGAAATGTTGGAAAAAATGGCACATTCCAACAATTTCAAAAGGAGAAAACAAGTGAATGAGCAATCAAAGTGATGCCTTTATTGTTGACACTTCAGTCCATAACTGTTCTCTGAGACTCAATTTCTTAATTTATGCCTCAGTAGTTAGTATGGTTTTGAAAAAGTTTCAGCAATAATAAATAAAATCAAATAAAAATGGAAGGCTAAATAAGTTATTAACAAGAAAGTTTATATTCCTAATTCCATCGTAGTAAGTTATCAGAAAATCTTAGGGAAAACGCGTTTTACACGTATCTTAGTGTAAAACATGTTTTACGTATGAGGATTGACATTTTTGTAAATAAGCGGAACGTTACTTAAAAGACACAGTGACATTGCTGTAAATAACTGGAACTTATAAAACTCATCAGATACTTTTTAACACTACAAAAGGCATTTTTCAATATTACAGGAGGCAGTTTTTAACATTAGGGCAGGCACATGTTTTTTAATTTTTAAAAGCTCACCAACCACTTGTTTAGAATGTAAGAGACATATTTCAACACTACATGAGGCACTTTTCAACTCTAAGAAATACAATCTTAACACTACAACGGACAATCGTAACACTACCTTTAAAAGTGTCTGTTTGAGTGTATAAAAGTGTCTGCTTGAATATGACAATCATAACACTACCTCTAAAAGTGCATGTTTGAGTACATAAAAGTGACTGCTTGAATATTTATAAGTGTAATATTACAACATACATTTTATAATATTAGAACAGACACATGATAATGTTAGAGAATGCAATTGTGAAAAACATGTTTTTCTATAGCTTAGTGTAAAACGCGTTTTTCACAACACCGACTCGTAAGTTATTAAAGAGAAAGTTTATTATGGGACGGAACAGTTAAACTATAAAAGTTACTACCTCTGTCCCGCTTTAAGGTTCTTACTTTCCTTTTTGGTTTGTCCCAATTTAAGGTTCTTACTTTACTTTATTATCTAAAATGGACCATGAGACCCACCTGTCATTCTCACAACAAAAACCCTCTACACACTTTCTCTCTCATACTTTACTTTTCACACTCACAACATTTATTTTATCTTAATCTCCGTGCAAAGTCAAACTAAGAACGTTAATTCGGGATGGAGGGAGTATTATATTACTATAGTATCAGACGGAAGGGTAAGAGTTGATTGTTGGAAAGGTGCTTTTTAGCTGGGGATTTAATATTAAGTTGGTTGATTGAAGTTTATGTTTAGGTAGAAATGTAGAAAAGTGGATGTAGTAGTCGAATTAATTAGCAGCATAATTGTCAAGGTAGAGTGTATCTCATTCACATCCACCGACCAAAGTATAAATGGAATCACTTGTTTAATTGAGAATTACACTACAATAGCTAGGGTAAAATAATTCAGGTATAATTGCAACACTCAACATTATAATTCACTGTTTAAAAAAAATCACTTCGATTATTTAGTTTCTAGATGAGAAATAAATAATTATCACTTCGTCTATTTAGTTTCTAGATGAGAAATAAATAATTATCACTTCGACTATTTAGTTTCTAGATGAGAAATAAATAATTATCACTTCGTCTATTTAGTTTTTAGATGAGAAATAAATAATTACTCCTACTTCATTATTCTTTTCGGTCCAAAATAATTGTTTTTTAGCCAAAATTTTGATTTAAAATAACTGTCACTTTTGATTTTTGAGCTAAATGTCCTTCTTACTCTTGCATTGAAATTGATTCTCTTTTACTAATTGCTGTGTGGGATATTAATGTAGTAAAGATGCACACTTAATAAGGGTAACATTGATACTTTTGTCACTAATCATAGTAATAATTGTTTTTCTTAATAATTGTGCAAAAGCCAAAAGAAACAGTTACTTTAGACCGGAAGGAGTATATACAATTACATTTGTATCATCCTATTATAATTGCTCCGGTTCCCGTCCGGTACGGCGAGTGGAACAATGGTTTTGCTAATGCTAAGCGAGGTAGAGTTGGTCAAATTTACCGGGTTTTAGGGTTATGGACTGGTCTTTAGAAATGTAAATGCGACTTCTACCTCAGCTATAGCTCTACTTGGAGAAAGAAGGAAAATTTCCAAGAATTTACCTTTTGACCGATCGACTTCAATCTAGCATAGACATGCATTGACATCCATATTATGGAAGAAATGTCAAGGTCTTAATGGTTATTTCCAATTGTATGGTATTTAAATAGTCTGGCTGGGTTCGGTCCTAATCAGTTCAATTCGGTTTTAGTTTTATTGATCCAGTCTGATTTTATGAAAATTTTGTTCACCTTTAATTTATAACAACACACATTTTCCTTCAAACTTCTCAAAAAATAAAAATAAAAATAAAATACTTTACTAGCTTCTAGATTGATAGTACAATAATAAAAAATTAAACTAATTAATTATATTTGTTTATTTAAAAATGCTATATTCTGAAGTACAATATACATTATATATTTATTTTTTGCGGTTTTCTAAATGTTTTCATTTTGTGTCATTTTTTTAAATATTTTATACTCTAAAATAATTATATTATTTTATACCTCGTTAATTGATTTAATATAATATAAACTAAATTATTCTAAATAATAATATTACCATTATTTTTTTAAAAAAATAATATATCAACTTATAGAAAATATATTAATGAAATGAAACAAGTTTAAGATTCAGTTTTGGTAATGAATTATTACATATTGGTGAAATAAAGTTGAAAATGTTACGAGAACATGCAAATCATAAGGTAAAAAAAAATATTATTTAGCAAGACAACATATAACAAAATCAAGAACATAATAAATAACTGATCTTTGTTTCATTAAGCTTACAGACTTTTAGGTCTAAAACTCCACACCAAGGCCGCATAAGAAGACGATTTTTGGAATTTATACAAATTAGAAATTACACAGTTCTATTACCAATTATGTTTTTTAAAATCAATTCAACAGTATAGATATCGGCGGTAGGTGACACCCAGCCGTCTAGTCGGTGCCTATGCGGCGATTTTTTACTGAGCGAATTTCTTGGCGGATTTGAAGCTAGTCGCGGCGCTTCATGACGGTCTAGCGCCTAGGCGGGGCCTAAGTGGTTTAGTGATTAAGATGCAATTTTTATATCAAATCATTGGAGATGATTTTAGTAGGTGCTCCGCGAATCCCAAAAAATAACACTCTTTCACTCTCAAAATGATAATATTATTTGACTTTTCTATATTTTAAAGTCACATTATAAATTTTTAAAAGCCTTCAGTCTTTGCTCCAAAAAAAAAATGCCTTCAGTCTCAAACTAATAATAGATATGTTTGAATTTTCTATATTTTAAAATTATATTATAAATTTTAGAAATTCAGTAAATTTAAAAAATTTATTTTAAAACAAAATGAACTTTATGAAATTAAAAAAGAATAAGAGAGAAATGAGACTTACTCCCTCCGTCTCATTTTAAGAGTCAAAAAATAAGATGACACAAGAATTAAGGAAATAATCTTGTTATTATAAAATGAGCAATGCTAGGGGCACAAAATAAGGTTACAAAATCTTGCTCACAAAATGAGGTGACGATATTTTATTGGTTGCATCGATAATGGCCTGCACACTCTAATTAAAAACATCAATAACATTATTACACCTAGGATTTTGTGAGCAAGTTTGTTTTTGGGAGTTTTTTGTGCCCCTAGTATTATTCTTATAAAATATAGATAGTGGGGTGGAGTGCTGTGAGTATAGAAAGTAGGTATGAGAGAGAAAGTGGGATAGGAAAATTTTTGACTCTTAAGTTGGGACATCCATTTAGAAAATTTTTGACTCTTAAAATGAGACGGGTGGAGTATTATTAAAAGAGGTGGTCTCCCATGAGAACACCCATTTTTGTTCTCATGGATGAGAATGGTTGCAACTGTAGCAATTTTGCGCGAAGCATAGGGTCCCAACCCACGCTCCACTCAAAATCTGCCACATGGCAGCGACTATGACCTTTTTTTTTTGCAACTTTTTTCGTTTGTCAAAAGTAATACTTAGTATAACTAAATGTAACAACTGTGTTATTTATAAAGTAACATTGTTTATAACTAAATGGAAGCATATATTTTCGGCTGCTGAAAATCGTCCATTATATCCAATGAAGAAACATAATCTCATTAGGAAGTAGGTTTTCTTGATCAGCAAGAAGTAACCTAAAATTGTTCCTGCCGGACAAACCATCCGTACGGATCAGTTTGGTGGCTCCCAAACTGATGCAATATGAATATTTGATTATATCAAATATTATAAATGTATTAGTATTTTATTATTAGTTTAGTTTTAATTAGTATTTTTATTAGTATTTTCGTCATTAATTTTGATAGGTCATTTAAAGTATGTTTTAGAGTAGGATTATGAGTTATTTTGCTATTTTTAAGTCCTATTATGTTACCATATAGGTTAGGAGTAATTCTAGAAGGTTTAAGATTGTTTTTCAAGTTTTATGGGCACTATAAAATAGGCCTAAGGTTGTATTCCGAAAATTAGCTTTTATTCAATAAAAACTCGATTGCTTTGCAATTATTTATCCCTCTTTAACCTCCATTATTTCTTTATTCAAGGATTTCATTGAAATTCTTCTTGGGAATTTATATTCCTTGCCGATTAATTGATTTCGATCAATTAATAGTTACTATTCCGCTGCGTTTTACATCAGTTGGTATCAGAAAAGGTTGATCCTTGGACGATGGTTAACGAAGGAGGACACAACGAGGACACACAACCCCTTATAACTGCTCTTACCCATTTGTTCGAGCAACAAGCAGCCCAAGAAGCAACGCGTCATGAAGAACTTCTGGCGGCAATTGAGCGAGTAGTAGTTAGCCGTGGTTGTGTTGTCTACTACCCCGTACACCGAAACGGCGCGCGTGAGGAAGATCTTCGTCACGTTGATCCGTACAGTAGGGTTAATTATAATATTTGTGATGAGGATTTCAAAGGACAAAAGGTTAGTGATAATTTTTTTTTTTCCGTGGGTGGAGAGATTGCTCCGAAATTGAAATCCGATGAGCCACTTTTTGAAGTGGTGGTGGAACATGAATGTGTGACCAGGTCATTGGACGTACATTCGGAGGAGCCCCTTTTTGCATTGGTGGTAACGAAAGGGTGTTTGGATGCGCATGCTGCGGCACCTGCAACAAATTCACCAGACAGCAACCAAGAACAGCTCGACCGAATCAGCACGGCCGTGCTCAAATCAATGCACGACCGTGCGCAGCCCAGTGTCGTGGTCCGACCGCACCCACGTACAGACCCGCCCGGACCTGGCAGAATTTGGTCTCATCCAGTCCCTTTCTTGGCCGAATACAATGATGTTTTGACAGACAAATTTAAATCCAGTGTTGATGCGGATTCGTCCTATTTCTTTCCTTGTGCAGTAGTGCCAGATTTATTAAAGCTCGGGAAAAAACAAGTTTATTCTAAATATCTTTTCAAATGGAGCGGAAGACTTCAAAATTCAAGAACGAACTCGAGGACGAGTTCTTTTGAAGCGGTGGTGAATGATGCAATACGAATATTTGATTATATCAAATATTATAAATGTATTAGTATTTTTATTATTAGTTTAGTTTTAATTAGTATTTTTATTAGTATTTTCGTCATTAATTTTGATAGGTCATTTAAAGTATGTTTTAGAGTAGGATTAGGAGTTATTTTTCTATTTTTAAGTCTTATTATGTTACCATATAGGTTAGGAGTAATTCTAGAAGGTTTAGGATTGTTTTTCAAGTTTTATGGGCACTATAAAATTGGCCTAAGGTTGTATTCCAAAAATTAGCTTTTATTCAATAAAAACTCGATTGCTTTGCAGTTATTTATCCCTCTTTAACCTCCATTATTTCTTTATTCAAGGATTTCATTTAAATTCTTCTTGGGAATTTATATTCCTTGCAGATTAATTGATTTCGATCAATTAATAGTTACTATTCCGCTGCGTTTTACATCACAAACCATCCGTACGGATCCTCCAGTAGGATCTAGTTTTTCTCATTTTCCGTGTCTTATTTGATCCGTTCTGCGTGTGTGACCCAATAGGATTATACTAAGTTGGCAACAAGCCAAAACTGTTCAGATCTCGTAAATCATAAGCGGACTCTAGCAAGCCATTATGATTACCCAATTAGTATAACTTTGAAGATCCAAAGTTTCCTATAGAACATATCACAATCCCTTTGTCAAGCGATATCATATTGGACATAAGTCATGGCCCACGTCAACTTATGTTGCCCAATGCTTTCTCGATCCTAAGTAGATTGATATGAGCAAATGACATTGATCATATTAATTCATTTGAGTATGGTCATACACTATCATCAATGTCACTCATCGAGTGGCCAAACGGATATCTCTCTTGAGAGAGGGACAAATCTCATCTTGACTTATCATTCTTCCCTACAAGAATCCGATTATGTCAATCGTAGCCTTTATAACCATCCGGTTAAGGGTAGCGTTTGAGTACATCAAACATAATGTTCATCATGTGAAAGACCATGATAATTTTAGGTCTAAGGATTTAAATGGTATGACTATTATGAGATTTAATTATGACATTTGATCATGACATAAATCTCATAACGGGTCTATCCGGTACCTTGTTCTCCAACTAGTGCACACAAGTTTAATTCGCATCCTATGACCATAATCATCATATGATTATCCATTTAACTCATGCTGACTCTTCATAAGTTCTAGGGTCAATGATTATTATAATAAACATGTAAAAATATATAATAACCGGGTTTGTTATCTCTATAACAATGTACCTATGATGTAACGCATAGACCTTTCTCAAGGGCCTATGGCATAATATCCAACATGTAATTTATTATTTGAAAACATATAAATATAATATTATACAAGTAAACGTAACTGTTTTACAATGTTATTATACAAGTAAAATGTAACATTCATTTATAAAAATTGTTACTTTCTTATTTTTATAATGTTACTAACACAAGTGTTTTTAGTTCTAAAGTGTAAAGGGTTGAATTATTACTTTTCTATACATATGTGTTACAATTATGTATAAACACTGTTACATGTAAGTAACACGTTCGTTACATTTTAGTTATAATAAATATTACTTTTGGCAAATGAAGAAAACGTAAAAAAAAACAATGTTACTTTTTTGTATATATGTATTACTTTAATGTATACAAATGGTTACATAAAAGTAACACGTTTGTTACATTTTGTTATAGTAACTATTACTTTTGACAAACCGAAAAATATAAAATAAAAATATAAAAACTGGAAGAAAAAAAAATTGACCGCGTGTCATTGTCCAGGTCGTGGGTCAAAAATGACCGTCTCTACTATGAGACTTCTCGTACAAGTTTTTATCTTATTTTAAACGGAAAGAGCAATTATAGAGTAGATAAAACCTAATTGTAATTTGTAATGTACCGTTTCTATTATTCCTATCCTACTTTTGCAGTCAATATTTGGCACCGCGAAGCAGTAAATCAAACACACCTCACGTCTTCGTGACTTTCGATGTAGTAGTACAAACATTTTTCATGCATTTCCGTGAAAAGAACTTAGAATCAGCCACGTGTTTCACGGCTAATGCCGCGTTCACTTACCGCTATGTAACAGTTAGCACATCTTAGCATAATCTCATCTAAATACTGCATTTCAGTTTAAACTGATAGACATATATTCCCATAAAATTCCGTTTTTCAAATTCATCATCTGTTTTGGAGAGAAAAAAAAACTCTCTCTCTCTCTCTCTCCAAATGAAAGGGATTAAACCCGTGCATAACCTCACCGCCGGCGATTCTCCCTCCTTTAGATGAAGACGCTCTTCCCCTCCTTCAAATTTCTCATCTTCGTCGTCTTCCTTTATCCCCCAATCTTAGTCCATGCCCTCGGCGGCTCAGCTACCACCGTCGCCGTCAGCTACGGCACCACCGCCGCCGCCACCACCATCTGCGGCATCATCGCTGACCAACAATCTCAGAGTATACAATGCTGGAGGAACGGCACTGTCACCGAATTATTCTCTAACGTCTCCTTCGAGTCCATCGCCGGCGGCCGTGACTTAATCTGCGGCGTCCGCTCCGGCGGGTTCAGTCTCATTTGCTGGGACCCAAACTTCTCCGCGAAACGATTGTACTACAATAACACATTCCTGTTACAAGACCTAACCGTCGGCGACGCACAAATTTGTGCGCTCTCGAATGGTACTCGAAACGCCAATTGTTGGAGAGACGACAACGTTTTAGCTCAGTTGCCGGATCGGTCGTCTCAATTTCTCTCAATATCGTCAGGATTAGGGTTTACTTGCGGCGTTCTATCGAACCATAATCAAGTCTTGTGCTGGGGTAACAACGCAATTGCGAGTGCGATTCAAGGTCAGTTTACGAATGAATCAATGTTGAATATGTTTGTAGGAGGCAGTCACGCATGTGGATTGAACACTACTGGTTTTCTTATTTGTAGAGGTAATAATAATACAGGACAATTGAATGTTCCAATTCATTCTGCTTATGATTTTTCCGGCGTTGCTCTTGGCGCCAACCATACTTGTGCGCTCCGGGCATTAAATAATACTGTGATCTGTTGGGGTGAAGGGGCTGAGTTTTCAAATTTTTCTATTGAGGGTGATTCATTTGAGTCAATTACGGCTGGGTTGGATTTTACTTGCGGGTTAACTACAAGTAATTTTTCTGTGATTTGTTGGGGGCCTGGGTGGGTTAACAATTCAAATTCTTTAGGGACTGAGCTGTCGTTGCCAAGGATTCTTCCTGGGCCATGTGTTGAATCTTCTTGTCGTTGTGGTATTTACCCGCAGTCTCAAACACTCTGTTATGGTAATGGATTGATATGTAGGCCTTGTGTGTTATCAAATTCATCGCCTCCAGGTTTTCCTGTGTCTCCAACTCCTGATTTTAGTCCTTCACCATCTTCACCCTCCAGGCCATTGAGAAGGGGCTTACTGGCATTTGCCATTATTGGATCTGTTGGAGCTTTTTCGGGTATTTGTACCATAATTTATTGTCTATGGGCCGGTGTTTGTTGTGGGAAGAAGAAAATTCACAATTCTGTGCAGCCTACTATTAATGGTAGCAATCACAATGCTCCCCCACCATCAAATAGCAGCCCACTTTCAAGATCATCCACCATCAGACGCCAGGCTTCAAGAGCTTTTAGGCGGCAAAGAAGTGGGACCTCATCGAAGCATGCAGATAGGGAAGAGGAGTTTACTTTTGCGGACCTAGCTCTAGCTACAAACAATTTCTCACTGGAGAATAAGATTGGTGCTGGGAGTTTTGGTGTTGTGTACAGAGGCAAATTGTTGGATGGTCGCGAGGTAGCTATTAAACGAGGAGAGACTAGTCTTAGAACAAAGAAGTTTCAGGAGAAAGAGAGCGCATTTGATTCAGAATTGGCATTCTTGTCTCGGCTTCATCACAAGCATTTAGTTAGGCTTGTTGGGTATTGTGAAGAGAGGGACGAGAGGCTGTTGGTTTACGAGTACATGAAAAATGGAGCTCTTTACGATCATTTACATGACAAGAACAATGTTGAAAAAAGTAGCAGTGTGCTAAATTCCTGGAAAATGAGGATCAAGATTTCATTAGATGCTGCCCGAGGAATTGAGTACCTCCACAATTACGCAGTTCCTCCTATAATACATAGAGACATCAAGTCCTCTAACATATTGTTGGATTCAAACTGGGTAGCTAGGGTTTCTGATTTTGGATTATCATTAATGGGTCCTGAAGCTGATCATGAGTATAGGCCAACAAAAGCAGCTGGAACAGTCGGGTACATTGATCCAGAATACTACGGTCTAAACGTATTAACAGCCAAAAGTGATGTATATGGTCTTGGAGTTGTTTTACTAGAGCTTTTGACAGGGAAGAGAGCCATATTCAAGAGTGGTGAAAATGGTGGTGCACCGATTAGTGTGGTGGATTTTGCTGTTCCAGCAATCATGGTGGGAGAATTGGGAAAGATATTAGACAAGAGGGTAGGGCCTCCAGAGATGAATGAAGCAGAGGCCGTGGAGCTGGTGGCGTATACAGCTATGCATTGTGTGAATTTGGAAGGAAGAGAGAGACCGACCATGGCTGATATTGTTGCTAATTTGGAACGAGCATTGGCGCTATGCGATGACAGCCATGGCAGCATCTCTAGTGGTCCAACCTCAATTGTTTCTGAGTAAGTTCTTAGGAAATTTTTTGGTTCTTGATTTTTAGATTATTTTGCTTTTTTTTTTTTTTTTTGTGGGAGGGGGAGGGGTGATTGATTTATGTGGGGGTTATATATTTGGAATGTAAATACTAACAGCTGCAGTGTAGGGTTTTGTGAACTCTTAACAGCCAAAAAGAAATACAGTACATCAATTTATTTTTCTCAATGAGGAAGGGCAATTTATTTTCTTATCTTTCCCCTTTTACACATTTCTGGTATGTTTTCATGTGATTGTGCACATTCATGTATTTGTTTGCTTGCTTGGATTATAGAGAGATACTAGATGCATCTTATTTTGCATATAGAGATTTTGATAATATTCTTCATTTTTTTTCTATCCACTATTTATTTATACTCCCTCCCTCCCTCTGACTCATATGATAATCTATTTTGAGTAATCAAACATTTTAATACTCCATCTGTCCCAGAATAAATGTCTGTCATTTTTTGTATGTTAGTACAAATGAAATTTGAGCAATAATTTTAGGTTAATTTAATTATCCTAATGAAAATTTAAAAATTGTTATTGATAGTATTTATAATAGTGTATCAATAACAAGTTTTATAATTTTATTAGAGTAATTAAATCAATCTAAATTTATTTCTCAAAGTTCTTTTGTACTAACATACATTATGCGACATTTATTTCATGACACAGGTAGTAACATATTGTTATTTTCATTTAGAAATAGAGGGAGTAATATCTTGAAACGGAGGAAATGATATTTGATTGTTCTTTTATATTATTTTCATATTAGAACATAGTAACGATGACATACACATTTTATGTGTCACAAATTAAATATTTATTTATCAAAATACAGAAAGAACAATCATGTCATCATAATGCTTGCAGTCTGTGACCGTTTGGTGGAAACATTGACTTTGTAAACAAGGTTTCAACTTCTTGAACATTGTTGACAATGTTGTCCGTTTTAAAATAAAATTTCAAGAAAATTTGAAAATGAGGAGTCTAGACTCTAGCGCTGGACCAATTTTTGAGTTGTGAATATTTGTACACGAAAGATAACAAAATTTCAAGTAAATAAATAAATATATTGTAGACGCTCATGAATTTCAATTTTATGTAATCGGACTCTATTGGCCCTTATTTACTACTCCCTCCATCCCAAGATGATCTTCTCCTTTGCCATTTCTCATTGTCCCAAAAAGTTCTTCACATTTCTATAATTTAAGCTTAAAAGTGTATAAACAAAACATGCCTAGCAATGCAAGTGTTCATATCCTTAAAAAGTTTGAATAGTCAAACGCGAAGATCATTTTGGGTCGGAGGGAGTATTTAAGTCTTAACACAAATGCATCATTGCTGCTGTTTTATCTTCAGTAAATTGATCTAACAACCAAAATTCAAACAGTAAACCCAGATAAAAGTATGTCATATATGAATGCATTAATAGTTTTGACCCACGTGCGTGTGGATTTGTATAAGATAAGAGAGTGGAAATTGAATTGTGCAAGTGCTTGGAATGTGTACTTGGACACCAAAATAAGTGAAGAATAAGAAAGGATGGAGGAAAAGTCCAACAGTATGCACCCAAAATTTGGTCCAACTTGGTGCAATTTACTTATTTAAAGCTTCCACGAAAGTGTGGGCTCAAATATTGACTTGACAAAAGCAAAGGCAATAATTTGAAGTGCCATTTGGGGGTAGTGCCCAAACTATACTCCCTCCGTCCCACGTCACTTGAGATTTAAGAGGTGGACACAATAACTAAAGAAAAAAAAATAAAATAAAAAAAATATGTGATAGAAAATGAAGAAAGAGAATGAGTGGGGTTAATAGTAGGTTGGTTGAATGAATTGTGTGGTGGAAAATGAAGGGAGAAAATGAGTAAGTGGGATAGATTGAATATAAAATTATAAAAAATTACCATTTTAGAGATTCTCAAGTGAAGTGGGACGGACAATGAGGTGGGGCGGAGGGAGTATTTAGTAGGGCCATTTGTTACTACTAATAATATCAGACGGTGCCTGCCTCCACCAAATTAAATACTACTACCTCTGTCCCTAAATGAGTGTCCAGATTTCATTTTAAGGGACACTAAAAATCTCAACTTTATGTACAATTTGCTAACAAAGATTCATATATAATCTTGTAATCTCATTTCCAAACATTTAGTTTTGCACGTATAAAGAAACCGGTGAAATTTTTTTTGAAAAAAAACATTTAGGGACAAAGTTATGTTCAAAAAAGACACTCATTTAGGGACAAAGATTTCTTGAAAATGGACACTCATTTAGGGTCAGAGGGAGTATCTTGGTATAAAAATCCATTAATTGGTGATGTGGTGCTATAAGAGCTAAATGTTGGTGGCAGCCGCTGGATGGCCGGTGACCCATTTCGGAACTAAAACTGCCACAACTAAAATTCACTTACAGCGGTTGTGATTTGATCATATTTCTCGATTTGATGTATGTGTGTCACTGAGTTTGATTTAATAAATTGTGGGTTCCACTGAACTCAAAAACATCTCGTCTGTGGAACTCAAAAATATAATAAAGTAGCGATATTTTCGCTGTTGATAAAACCTGAAAAAAGCTGGAACAAACCAACCAACGCTATAACAAATCAAATCCAATTTTAACGATGATGATGATGATAATGTTTAATCTTCCACTTTATCAAACATCATCCCAACATCCCACATGGATTTGTATTGGATAACGATTAAATTCCATTGATATTTATTTGCTTTATGGCCATATTTTGGTTAATTTTATTAAGCATACGGAAATAAGTGATGGCATGCATAGGGGATCAGTCACATGCTTTGTCGAGGCTAATCTCTTTGTTCAAGCAACTTTATTGGACACTGTTTGTATGCTATTGGCACTTTGCATACGGATTTTAATTACAAACAAGATTCAGTTCTTCCAAGATAAAACATTATTTTTTATGATAATAAAGCCCCACGTCAACTTATTGACAGCATCAGTAGTTGGACTAAAATATTTTATTTATATTCTTTATTTCTTATTTTATTTATTTATTTAAGCAGATATTACATTTTAACATGCATAAAATGAATTTCACAGACACAGTAAACTGTAAGGGCTAGAACTAACCGGATATCATATAAATATACATAAAAACAAAATATTTGATTCACACATGATCTATAAAGTCTACTCCCTCCGTCCCTATTTACCTTACAAAAATTGTTATTTTGGGTGTCCCTATTTACATTACAAAATCCCAAAAAGGAAACTTTTAAACATTTTTTAAATAGTGGGACCCACTTGTCATACTCACAACAACTATCCACTTACTTTTCTCTACCCACTTTCTCTCTCCCACTCAACTATCTACACTCACAACACATCAACTTTACAATCATTTTCTTAATTTTTGTGCAAAGCCTCATTTTTGTAAGGTAAATAGGGACGGAGGGAGTATATGTATCTACAATGAGCATACATATTCTATCAGTCAAACAACCAAAAAGGCCAACCATGAAATGTGAGCGTCTAAATACGTTATTTCTGTATCAATGAGAAAACGAGCGACAATGTTTTTGCTAGCTATCTCCTATGTCTATGATCCACACAGATATTGCCTAGATTGTTATTTGCACAATGTAACTGCTTTCTGTTTTGTATTTTTGACACAAAACCGAAAGACTAACTAACTTTAACTTCTACCACTGAACCAACTAATGGTTCCTGATGTGTACTATGCATAATTCACAAACGAAAGTTACATGTCAATCCAATTCTTCTTGTGTCCGGGCATTAAAAACAGTGCGATATGTGTATCATTTACGTGAAACATACGCATACCTACAGGTTTCTTTTACCTTGATGAAAAGGGTGAGTTTCAAAGACAGATGGATGCAAGCCCTAAGACTAACTGTCCTTAACTTGGATCTCCCCCACCCCCTCCTTTTTCTTTTTCTTTTTAACCAACCCTTCTTCTAGATCTTGTTTCAAAGTGAGAGATATGCACGAATCGTTAGAACCAAAGCAGCAACAAAAACTGACATCAAAATCCAAAGAACAGAGGAAACATAAGTCATTTGCTCAGACAAGCTGTTGTAATAAAAGCACCCAAATACATGAACCATGGCCCCACAATGACATGAATGCTTTATCAACACTTTGCAAGGGGGACATTCTCCAGAATGACATTGCAGCGTGCAGGTGTGTGCACATGCAGGTTCCGAAACATATACTACCACCTTCGTGAGGCATCCTAAAAGAATGTCAACCTTTTACCAAGGAAGGTTACACTTTTCACATGGCTCGCCTCTTTCACGCAAACATGAAGCTGGAGTCTTCAGAGCATGGCAAGATTTGATGCAATAGTGATTGCTACACAAATGTTCAATCACATCATGACCTAATTGTCATACCTTGTTCTACTCCGGGATCCATCTCACGACGAACCAAAATAAGTATCACAGCTTTTACTAAAGAAATAGTCTTACTGTTATTTCACCATGATACAAGTAATATACAAATGTACAAAGCACACTTCTTAAGAGGTTAAGAAGTCAGCTAGACATTTATAACCTCACAAAATAAAGACTGTCTTCATTACATATTGTGACTAAATCTTCAGTCATAGTCAGTACTGAAAATATTAAGTTCCATGTACGCTATTTGCTATAACAATTACAATACCACGAATTTACCCCTTTTTGGCTTATATTCATTCATACATGAATGTATACACTGTACACCACTTTACACCAGAAAGTCTTTCAAGCTTCAGCTCGATACAAGCTATTATTTTCGTGAGAGATAACAAACAACACGCACGCAAGGAGGGAAGGAAGGATACAGCTCATTGTAAAAACAAATGTGTAACATTTATATTTAAAGAAACTCAAAGCGCATGAGAAGCCTTACAGAGTTATATTTCTCTCCCTTTTGGTTGTGGAGTGGGACAGCTCGGATGCCACTTCTGAGCTCTGAGATCGGTAAGCATGTCTGCCCTCCAAAGTCATCCTTCTCAGACATGTCATACTCATGAACTTCAATCCGAAGCAGAGCCAGTTCAGGAACCCTTAGATCAAATTCAAACGACTCATTCCAAGTTGGGACCCAGCTGTCCTCCAGTGTCTTTGTTTTCTTCATTACACAGTCGTCAGGTACACCAGCAATTCCTACCTATATACACAGATGGAGCTACGAATTACTTGCAGTTCATTCGTTTCTGATCCTTACAACGTGTCAGTTGTGATAAAAAAAAAAAAAAAAAAAAAAAAAATAAAAAGTGCCAGTTGTGAACTTACCCTTGCATAAAAATCAGGAGGGGAGAATGAATCAAAGTGCGTGCGTTTGAAATCAATATTCCACCCTTCACCCATATATACTGTCACCTGTTTATCATTATAATCTTGAATTAGCACAAGGGAATAAAGAAGCAACTACATGCATGTATTTCACATAAACAGGAAGTGAATTGTTGCTTAAAGCCCAAGAGAAACTTCAGTTACCTTCAATTTCTTTTTGACTTGTGTTAGGCTTTTAGGATCGACGATCTCATTCTTTAATAAAAATTCAGGTTTTTTAACATAACCACAACCGCCATTGGCCCTAAACATTCCTTGCATTAACCAGAGCGATCTTCCATACCCCTGTCATGGAAACAATGTACGTTGGTTGTTGGCGTTTGTCAACTTCAATTAAATTATCTCTTGCAAGCGAGGCGGATGATTAGACAAACGGCCCGAGTACATTTAACTTTTTTTGTGAAAAACATTAACAGGAGTCAAACAAACTAACCTGCATATTGAATGCCACCATCTGAGCTCCATGCATCCACCCAATGAGGGGATTGTAATTGGATGAGTCAAACCGTATACCCTTTGGATACACTCTCAAAATGTTCCTCTGGGTGAACCTATTGCAAACAAACTATTAAAACCAGGACTCTTAGGCACATAGATGCACAAATACAAATACAATGGAATGAAACCATATGGTAAGAGACAACCAGTTAAAGAAAAATCATTTAGTTAAAATATCATAGCAGTATTGCAGCCCGTATTATGTTTGCAGATATCATGAAGAATGCATCATTGCTGGTTCCAACAGTGTGCTATAAATAGGTCGTGGAGTCGATGAAAAAAGCAAAATTTTGTCGTTTGGATATTGTTAACCATCATCTTTATCATAAGCAATTCAAGGTATATAAGCTATCCTTCATTTTTATCAGCTGAAGAAGGTCATATAGTCAAATTACTTGGTTCCATGTCATTGAAACTTCCATTATGTACATTAGACCGCAAAGTGACTTCATTCGCACATATGAATATCATCAAGATTAATATCAGCTCCTTTGTTCTTCTTTTCTATTTTTATTTCCTCAAGCATTTTCTGAATAGAGGTACAAGATCCTTCCTGTATAAACAAATAATATCCTCCCTCAATCCCGGAATGATGTTCCCTCTTCTTTTGTTGTTACTACTGACATACTTTTATAATTTTAGGTCAAGTGAATTATCTTAATGAAAATCTAAAACTAGTTATTGATGGAGTGATATTTATGATGATGTATTAGTAACAAGTTTTAAATTTTCAATTGGATAACTATATTAACCTAAAATTATTGCTCAAATTTCATTGTAGTAACAACAACAAAAAAGCGGGAACATCATTCTGGAACACAGAGGGAGTATTTACAAAGATGTTAGCAAGAAAGAAGAAAAGACGAAGATGACGAAGCCAGACACAAGTTTACTCTGTCCAACATTAATATAATCCACCTGAAAGAAGTCCATGGATATTTTTAAAGAATACCTGATAATCTCTTTCCCATGAGTTATTACAGCCTTTTCAAGCTCCGGTTCACTTAAGCTAAGACGTCTCACTTTATCAGGATCCACCCTCAGCCAATCATTTAATCCACCTTTTCCCTTTCCAGCATGAATAGCAATCAAACGCCTGTAGTTTGGGGCTTCATTCTGCTGTGACTTGAGATCATCTTCATCATCGTCATCTTCTTCATCATCATTTTCATCCTGCAGAAGAGAGTCACTACGACTGGAATTGACACTTTCTCCCAATTTGACTACGAAGGCATTATAAATGAAATACCTTATCATCACCAGTCGTTTTGACTTTAAGGTTAGGTACTTCTTTACCCCAAGCTTCTTCTGCTGACTCCTTCTCTTTCTCTGGGTTCTCTGGGTTTCCCTTAACTTGTTTGTTTTTAAGGTACTCTTTAGGTGGTTTAGTTGATATAATGATCCGTTTTTTCAATGACTCCGGTGAGGGAAAATCCTTCAAGCATTCTGTCTCAGGAGTAAACAAAATGTCTCCAAATGTTTGAGTGACCATCTAGAGTTTGAAACCGAAAAAGTAAACAATAAATCCATCAGCGTGTCAAGGGCTAGCACAAAGAGATGATCAAGGACCTAATAAAAATCTCATCTGTTACAGGAAAACATATAAATCTTGTCTGGGTAAAAGCTGCACCCACCTCAGCCACTTTACTCTGAAGATCTGGAGTAAGATGGTCTTCAAGAGTTATTGCAACAGGGTACTCTGAAGCAGAAAAGGCATGTTCCTTTATAGACTTCAAACATTTCAATAGTTCAACAGGAGTGGTCAGGGTCCTTCACAATAGACACAAAACTTAAATTAAAATTTAGGGTAAAGAAACTAATATGAGAAGGAACAAGTACGGGCAAAAGGCACAATTTTCTACTAGATATTAGTAAACAAACAAAATGTGTTTTAAAGAACACAGAACATGGAGCTACGCATATGTTCTATCACCAATGAATTGGCAAGTTGGAATTGACGCACAGTTTTGATGCTTTACGCTACAGTTAATCTACACGACTTGCAAACTTACTTAATCATGTGGAATAAAAGTCAACCGCAGACGCAGCCTTCTCTTGCTATCAAGAAAAGTGTTTCCTCAAGGTTACCAACAAGCATACGCAGAGAAAACAAAAGAAAGAATATATGAAGTTCGAAAAACCAAGTCTGACAAAGAATTATCCATTTACCTAAACCGTTGATACTATCATTCAAAAAAAAAAAAAAATAGACACTGCATTTTCACTTGAGATGCTTTTGAAAATAAGAGATTTGATAACTACATTGAGAATTGACATAGTAAACCACCAACAACATACATTCCATGAAGGACATTCACGTTGTCTTTTGCTGAATTTGGCCATATATCCAACTCGATGACTCTCACGCCTCTCTGGAGTGCTTGAATGATTGGGACGTCGCTGCAGTCACTACTTAACTGATTCCCTGTTAGATAGGAATTGTGGCCAGTGTATATATAGTAATGGGACAACGGAGCAGTCATATCATGGTGAACCTGGAGATAAGAAGCAATAACTATAACATTCGGAAAGGAAAAGAGAAGTGTGCAGATTGAATGAGCAAAAGAGACTAGATGACTTGATCTTTGCACAATAATCCATCATTTAGAATATATTTAATCAATGAAAACTAACAAGCAAACCAAACTATGAATCAAACTTTCTATAAACGGTAGATTAATTTGATATTTCTGTTTATGACTTCAGAAATTACTCACAAGAGGTTCTCAACAAATGGACATGTAAACGAGTCAAGACATGCTAGGCCAGCTTCGACCTAAAACTAGTTAAGATGATAGATTATTATTTGACGTTGATAGTGACTGGCACGAGGTGATTGGCCGCCAAGAACAACAAGGCTTTCGATAACAAAATTAATTCAGCTTCACATACATAACACTAAGTGCAAATAGGATTACTATTTCTACCAAGATAACATCTCCGATCATGGATGACACTGACGTACTCGTTGCAAGTATAGCCTCAAGTCATGTTCTTTAGTATGGAAACTAGAAAGCGATTGTTTGCTCTTTCAAGAAACCGCTGGAGCTCCGGATTAAGTTTAGAGTTCCATTTCACTTACTGGCGCTACATTACGTATGTATCGATTGCAAGGAAACTACAGAAACATCCAAAATTAACAACCAGATCACGTCATCGGTTCTTTATGTAAGTCGAGATTATATGAAAACAGGACATTCTAAAGATTAATACGAAAGATTTCAAAAGTTAACCTAATTTTGACTTTCAACTGGTGCTTCATACATGTGAATCACACAAGTATGTAGGTCTCTGTGCGATTCACCGGGGTTCAAAGTAGGACATAGCATTAACAAACAATATGATATAAAGTGTATACAAGTACAACTCTAACTTGCTTTAGAAGAAGAAACTTGGCAGCTAGGACTTGATTGAAGTTCATCTTAAAAAACAGCTAGAGCATGATCAGCCTTCAAACAGCTCACAAGTAAATAGCATCTTAATTGAACAGGACGCTTTCAGTTCAAATCAATTGGCACGAGTGTAAATAATAAACAGCTGAAGCAAATAACAGTAATTGATCAATAGGAAATCGTACCGCATGAGGAGGAGGGAGGGGAAGATTACTGTCGCCAAATAGATACCGGAAGAAGGCTTCGAGGTTGAGACCTTTCCGGTGGAAAATATTACTAACGCTATTCAAAATGACCTGAGCATCCTCGAAGGTGACGTTATCTTCTCCCTGGACCTCCTTGATGAACCGATGGAGATGATCAACGGTCATGATTCCATTCTCGGAGTAGTGCTCGAATAAGGCTTTAATTTCCGCCGGAGCTTCGTCGATGTCCACCTTGAACCGTCGCCGGAAACAGCAGCATACGCTGTACGTCTGCTTAGACATTGTTGTAGAGAGAGAGAGAGGGAGAGAGAGAGAGAGAGAGATTTGGAAGATTTTGATTAGGGAGAAGGGGAAGGTAATGTGGAGTGATTGATTTGGGTCGAGGGGTTGGGCCAGCTGTGCGTTTAATTTTGATTGGACCACGGAGCGTTTAGCAGTTTTGTTTAACCGCCAACTGTCTTATCCTATTGGCGAATAATATCTTCGCAGCAGCACCAGCATGTTTCCTCCCTTGAAAAAAAAAAAAAAAAAAAAAAAACCTCTTCTCTACCCTATTTACCTTAATTTTTTAATCTACCCATTTACCGTACTCTGATTTTTTTTATTTTTTTTTTTTTTTTTTGTAAAAGCGTCTACCCTGAAATTAAACTAACCAAACAAGGGTTACGTTACGGTTGATGAGACTTATAGGCCAAAATTTCAGGTTAATTTTTTTTTGTTTTTACTATGATTGTATTTTGCCCTCTTATTAAAAATTGTATTTTGCACCCCACCCCCATGCCTTTTAGACCAAGAAAAAATAACACTATATTATATCTTTGCCAATTTTTAAATTTATTTAAATATTTTATCATAATATTTTAAAATAAAAATAATTTTGTCCCGTTTCAAAATAATTTTGGTTCCGCCACTGATCTTAAATTCATTGGTCTTATGAGTAATATTTATAGTCGGGGTCATTTTGATCTGTGACAAACATGAATAGTAATACATAATAATACAAAGGGAGGAGCTATTGCCACTACAATTTTTACTCTTCCACTACATCTTTTTGGTTTGACAAAATTGTCCTTTGAAGTTTGGAGGCATGAATGGAAATTTTAAAAAGGATACTATATTTATAAAATGCTTACCTTACAAGTTTCAAAAAATGATACTAGTAGTTACCTTACTTAACAAATACTAACAGTTGATTCAAAAAAAAAAAAAAAAAACACAAAAACTAACAGTTCAAAGTAAACGAAAGTCTTGAATTTATTTAATCAAAAAACACTATGATTTATTCCTTTTATGTTTTTATTATACTCTTCCACTACATATTTTTATTTTATTAATCTTTTTATCATCTAATGTAAATAATCAAGTTGCCATCCATTACTTTACATTCAATTTTTTTTTTTTTTTTTTTTGATAAAAGTAAGGAAATTGAAGAATATATTGGATGTATTTACTATTTATACATATCATGAAGTAGCCAACATATTTTTTTAATGTTTTTAAATTCCTTAGTTTTCACCACTTTTGTATGTATTTCTTTTTCTGTTGTAATATTTTTTAACTCTGACAGAAAAAATGCTAGATGAGAATAAAATTAGGTGAATAAAATATCTATTTTGTTTCCTAAAATAATGCATTCACTGAATTTTTAATTTATACCACAGAAAATTAAATTTTGTATTTTGACATGATTAAATAAATTCATTTAGATGCTAGGATTTTTTTTTAACAAAACATAACATTTTTAATGACTGTTAATGATGTATTGGATAAGATAATTTTGTAGTGTATCTTTTCTAAATAAGGGCATTTGTGTCAACTAAATAATCAATTTACCAAAAATAAAACTAGTGTAGTGGATAAGTATTTCTTGTAGTGGCATTAGCCCCTCCCTAATACAAATATAACTATTTACCTTATATATTCAAAAAAAAAAATATCTTTTGGACCGATATTTTTTTATTTATTTTGAACGAAATCTTTTGGGCCAACATTTTTTAAGAATGCAAATTCATTTTATTTTTGCGATGGTGGAGCATCAAATTTGTGTGTATAGATAGATAGGTGTTAACCGATACGCGGCAGGTAAATTATTGTTAGATATTTCATTCCTTCCTTGGGGAGTTGGTTATTAACTTTACCAACAACTAGAAAAAGGATTTAAAGTGGCAAATGGAAATTATTTAATCCTATATTTCCTTTCTCTATGAATACTTACTAGTATTAAAGAAAGGACCCACAAGCCAGCCAATCCGGGCCCATCAAAATCAAACAAAAAGCAATGCTTTGTTTGTCCATGAACATCATCTTTGCTTTCTACTTCAAAATTCTCATTTCTCTTTTTCTTCACTTTCCAGGTAACATCTATAGCCAAATATCCTCCCCAAAAATAAAATAAAAAACTCTCAGGTGAAGAAGAAGAAGAGAGAATACAGAACAACTGAGGAATTCATTTCTCATTTTTCAGCAAGTTTGTGAACGAGAATTCATCGGGTCATTAATGATGCAGAAAACATAACCACCATTCACAAAAATCAACCAATAATATTATCCAGAATAATTACGACAAAAAAATGTTGTGTGTTATACAAACTGGAAGCGCATAAGTAGCTTTACAGATCTATATTTCTCTCCTTTCTTGTCATATAGTGGAACAGTCCGTATCCCCGTTCTCAACTCTGACACTGGCAAACATGTCTGACCCCCAAAGTCATCCTTCTCCGACCTGTCATACTCTCTCACCACAATTCTCAGCAATGCTAGCTCTGGCACTGTCAATGGGAACGTGAACTCTTCATCCCACATTGGTGCCCAATCATCCTCAATTATCCTCGTTTTCTTCTTCCCATAATCCGCTGGTACTCCAACAACATATACCTGAAGCATTCAATTATTATTATTATTTTTTAAACAATATCACAAAAATCAAGTCAACTTTTCTTCTCTGAGAAAGGGTCCATTGTGTTTAGAGCAACTAACCTTTGTGTAAAAGTCTGGAGGTGAGTATGCATCAAAATGTGTATGACTAAAATCTAAACGCCATCCGTCACCCAGGTATACTTTCACCTGTGTCATAAACAAAATATTTTTATCTGAATGTGACTTCATCAGAAAGAGTTCTCTATTTGAATTCATAAATAAGGTGACCTACCTTTAAAGTTTTCTTCACAGGCAATGTTGCTTTTGGGTCAAAGACCATGTCATAAGGACTAGTTTGCATAAGAAAATCAGGCTTTTTCACATAACCACAGCCACCATTGGATCGAAACATCCCATGCATCATCCATAGTGAGTTGCCATACCCCTGTTATGTTATGTCCAACCATAAACAATAAGATGACTAGAAAAGATTACGTAGGCATTATTTCTGTGAGTGGTTATTAAATAATATCGCTAGTATACTAGCGAACCACGAAGCATCATAAATTTTTATGGTTGACACAAGATATAAGAATCAACAACCTTAAAAATTGGTCATAACAAGTGGCTAACCCCATATTCATGTTATGAACCCCATACTAGAGCTCCTCTTGCCATAGAAACCATTGATTTCATGATGAAAGTAACTTTGAAACTAACCTGCATATTGAACGCAACCATCTGAGCTCCATGCATCCACCCCGTAAGGGGCTTGAAGTTTGACGACGTGACTCGTGTGCCTTTGGGATATACCCTCAAAATATTCTTCTGAGTGAACCTAGAAAGAATAGCAAACTGCAACATCAGTAGCCTTCAATCATACTTCCTCCGTCCCATAATAATTATCGCTTTTGACTTGTCAACATTTTTAAGGGATGTGCTTTACTTGTTTGCGCATTGCTTGTACAATGGTAATATTGCACTAAGACACTTTCTTTCTTTATATTGAAATGCGACAGTTATTTTGAGACAACCCAAAAATCATACTTCCTCCATCCCATAATAATTATCGCTTTTGACTTGTCAACGTTTTTAAGGGATGTGCTTTACTTGTTTGCGCATTGCTTGTACAATGGTAATATTGCACTAAGACACTTTCTTTATATTGAAATGCGACAGTTATTTTGAGACGACCCAAAAAGGAAAGTGCAACATTTATTAGAGGATGGAGTATAATACAAGAGTCTGGAAGAAGAATCTTCATTCTTACCGCACAACATCTGTTCCATATGATGACGCTGCCTTTTCAAGTGCTTGTTCACTTAGACTAAGACGTCTGGCCTTCCCAGATTCAACTGTTAATGCCTGCTTCAATCCCTTCTTTGGTTTTGCAGCATGAATTGCAATCAGACGCTTGTATTCAGGTGCCCCCTGCTGCCCTGATTTTTGATTGTATATCTCTCCATCTTCATCCTCCTGATCACTGTTCTCCTGCTCGGAACCAAAATGAAGAGAAAAACTAACTCGTTTACAAACGTTGAACAATAAGACAACTACTCCTCTGTCCTGAAATGATCTTTTCATTTGCCATTTCTACAATTTGGGCATAAATGTGCATAAACACAACATGGCTAGTGAAACAAATGTTTATATTCTTAAAAAGTTTGAATAGTCAAATGTGAAGATCATTTTGGGACGGAGGGAGTATTAATTACTTCTAGCTAACCTCAGCTTCCAGTTGAGTAGTGAAGTCTGTTGTCTCTTTCCCCAAGAAGAAATCCTCTTCAGATGAATCTTTTTCTACTGGCGAGCTGCTCTCCTTATCTAAAGCCTTTGATTCAAGGTACTCTTTAGGTGGTTTTGTTGAAAGAATTATATGATACTTTAAGTCTTCAGGCGAAGGGAAATCATCTCCACATTCCGAATCAGGAAGATATAGCATTTCCCCAAAAATTTGAATGGCCATCTAAAGCAAAAATCATTGTAGGTCAGATAATGTAACTTGGATATAGATATGGATGAAAAGGTAAATTCATAAAATTTAAAGGGCAGTTTGAAAGCTAACCTCGGCAACCTTGGCCTGAAGGCTTGGAGTAAGATGATCTTCTAAAGTGATAATGACAGGGTAAGGAGATCTCACAAAAGAGTGCTCTTTAATGGACTTGAAGCATTTGATAAGCGGAACAGGAGTAGTCAGTGTCCTACACTCATCAAGAATGTGAAGTTTTTAAATACTTGATATTTAGAAAACTGTATACACAAATACGCAGAACCAAATGAGGTTAAAAAAACAGCTAGGCAGAAATAAGATAGAGATCTAGGAAAGCATCCAAAGTTCAAACTGTTTGCTATCCTCAGTTGACCAAACCTATAATGTAAGATCAACTAAGTGATATTTCATATTTGTGCATAGCCAGGTTAAGGGGGATTATTATAACTAGCCTCATGACTTGAAATCAATGGGGGGTATATTTCTTTCCAAGACACAAACTCTCCTCTACTATCCCCCCTACCTAGAGATTATCCACATTGCCCTTGCACATCAAATAATTCTAGAAACGCTAAGCCATCAGTAAGAAAGTCAATACTTTTTAGTTTAGCGTAGATTTGCTGTCTTTTACACAGACAAATACCCATGGAGCCCTGACCCAAAATGGAATGTCTCGTAAATTCCCAAGTCTAATTTGGAAAAGATAAGTTTTGCATCAGTTTTTTTATATGAAAGTTGTTCTTATTGCACCTATCTGCATGAAAAATACTCGTGATTGAAAAGTTAAGCAATACAAGAGATTTGCAAAGCATATCTTCCGAAAAATGGTCAACCTGATTACCTGATCTATCAATAAGAGAGTTGTCAACATCTTTTGTTTTTTGGGTCCTTTACCTGCACTAGGTGAAGTGTAGATGCCTGACTATTTAGCTCCAGCCTCCATGCATTCACCTATGTAAACCACGGTTTTAACAACTCATCTAAAACTTAAGCTGTTTGTGAGGGGCTCACCAATACATCACAAGCTCACTACCCTCATGTGTGATAAACTCAACCGACAAGGAGATAAACAAATCTTAAAAATTTACCACTCATCTTAGAGCTTCAGGCGATGTTACTGAGAGGCCCAACAATATATATTGAGCTTAACACTTCCTCGAGCTGTGCATCCATGGAGAGTTAAGCAAATGTGCCTCACAAGGGGAATCACACATAACAAAATGGTGGCCACATACACACTCATAATACTACGAAAACAAATGCAAGCGGCATTACTTGAACCCGTGCCAATGCATAAATAGAGCTTTGCTACCATGTCCCTATCAACTCATCCAAAAGCTTAAACTGTTAACAAAGGGCCCACCAAAATAATGTGTATCAAACTTCTAGAATAGTCCTATATGTATTGATTAAACTCTATCATAATAATTTAACCTTCTATGGAGTACTTGCTTTTGGTTTTTGTTTTTAAGTTGATATGATAGATGCAATAGCAGAAAATAAGAATCTGAAATGAGATTCTACCTCCCATGGAGTACATGTATTCCATCCTTTGAAGAATTTGGCCATAAATCTAGTTCTATTGCCCTCACACCTCGTTCAAGTGCCTTTATGATTGGGATTTCACTGCAATCACTGCTCAGCTGGTTTCCTGTTAGGTAGGAGTTGTGACCTGTATATATGAAATAATGTTGCAATGGAGCAGTCATATCATGGTGCACCTGGAATAATATAACTTGTCAAATGTAGTTCAAAATCCAGGCTACTTGAACTAATTACTTTTGCATCGGAAATGAAACACAGAGATACAAAACACTCCATCATGCATATAGGTAAATAATCGTGTAAATAGACGGAGAGCGATAAAAAAGAAGTATATAATCCCCTTTATCATGTCTACAAATCATACATTTCTAAGGGAAACTTAATACTCCATCCATCACATAACTAATGTCGCAATTGACTTGCCAAACTCTTTAGGAAATGTGTTTTTACTTGTTTGCACATAATTTGTATCATGGTAAAATTGCACTAATACTATTTTCTTATAAGGAAATGTTGCACTTATTTTAGGACGAACCAAAAAGAAATCGTGATACTTATTATGGAACGGAGGGAGTATATAAACTGTATCGAACAATATAGACTCTGACTTCAAATGAAGTGGATTGGAGCAATGAATAGTGTCAAATTTGAAGAAATGAAGTGTGTTGGAGATGGTCTAAGGCCTTGAATGGCTCAATTAACTAAGTGATTAAGCCTGACTCATGCTCGAATTAGGGCTCCAAAAACAATTGATCCAACCACATTCCGCTTGCATAAGCTCAATTAGTACAACTTAATTACACGTTCGTTTTCAACCCTAAAATTCAGAATTGAACACAGGAGAGAGAAAAGGTACCTGTGATTCGATTGGACCATTGAGATCCTCGTAATGGAAGAGGAAATGACAGAAATCATCAATAGTAAACAAGTGTCGACCGAAGGTCGTCAAGTGATGGCGATGATTGAGAACCCGTTCCATGATCCGCTCGGCATCGGAAATCGTGTGCCACGACTCACCTTGAAACTCGGTCAGGAACCGGAGAAACTGATCGGCGGTCAAATGCGAATCCCTCTTGGAACAGAGGGTGAAGGCGTCGATCACGTCCGGAGGGGGGCCCGTCTCCCTGATCTTGAACTTGCGGTTGAAACAACCGAACATCTTGTAGTAACTGTGGCTCTGCATATTCTCCACCTCGAAATCCCTTTTCTCTCTCCTCTTATTCATAGATTACAGATTGTGTGTGTGTGTGTGTATGTATCTACATATATGTACAGATTGATGAATTAAGGAATTGAGGGATTAGGAGAGAGAAAGCATGGGGGAGACTTATTTGGAGAAGGTGAAAGGGAAAGGAGATGATGATCGATGATGGGAAGAAGGTCTACAAATTAGGAGATCATGAGGTTTGATTTGTTGTTAGAATAAACGCGTGATTTTTACTGTTTGTTTAATTTTTTGCCTGCCTTGATGAGATATTGCAATGCATTGACAAAAATTATTTTTATTTATTTATTTATTCTTGTTTTCAACGTTGAGATTTTTGGGCCGTTGGGGAGAGATTCCCGCCATTTTCCTTTGAGCAAATGGCAAGAAGATGAGTCATTGAACTATTCTATGGGTTTAATAATTGGGCTTTTAAATATGGAATTGGGATTATTATTTTTGTAACGACATTCATAAGGTAAATTCTATATACAAGGCATACTACATACAAGGCACCAATAATGGCAAAACTACCCTTCTTCGCGTGTCGTGTGCAAAAGGACGACTTGAAGGCTTCATGTCGTGTACTAATACACGAGATAGACCAATTGTATAAAATGTCCAGTCGTGTGAATTTATACGAAATATACTATACTCTGTCACACAAACATACACGAAATGCATATGAACATGTCGTGTATAGTTCATACGACATGTTGTCACACATGTCGTATTAAAGCACACGATATAAAGCCCTATGCTCGTGTATATTCATGCGACATGTCAAAATGAAGGTGTTCTTCGATGATTTGCAACACGATGTTAATGATACGCATATGCTATGTTAAATTATTGAATTGTGTTGTTAATTGAGCAAAATTTGTACACTTAGACATGACAAGTAACAAACGTCATATTGGATCATACAATATCATATAACCTATCACATTTAAGTGATACCACTTTATTTATAATCCCCTAACAAATGATTGTGGTGTTATGTTTCTAATCAAAATTATATTTAAAGAGGTAATTAAACATGTTATAATGCATCATACAATATCATATATAACCTATCACATTTATTAGGTTAAAGTGATACCACTTTATTTATCAACTAACAAACGATGTTATGATGTGTATATACTATGCTAAATTAATGAATTATGGTGTTATATTTCTAATCAAGATTATATATAATGAGTTAATTAAACATGTTATATAACGAGTTAAATTGTTTCGATGATTTGCCAAACGAGGTTAATGATAAGTTGTACATTAGAGGAATACCACTTACTCAAGATTATATATTTGAAATTATCATATTTGTTAATCAAGATTATATGTTTCTTGTTATAATAAGTTGGAAAACAAACAATGATTACACATATTAATAAACCAACATCATATACATTAGAGGAGGTTTAAACACTAACAACAAATAATAAAACTATTTAATAAACAAATCATATACTTACTTATCTAGAATCTGCTGCCTGGTTTGGCGCTTCAACACCGGCTCACAAGTGGCGTTGTCCCAGATCTTACGGGCTCGGTGATGACCAAACCCGTACAACAACTCAAACACCTCTGGGCCGCCACCGGGGTTACTCTTAAGCTCCCACTCTTCATCCTTAGCCTCTTTCCCCTTCCTGGCCCGTGCCTCCCCTCTAGCCACCCGCGGCGCAGCCCGCCTCTTGCGAGGCCTCAAAGCTAAACTCTCCTCCGCCTCCTCCTCCTCCACCTCATCATCATCATCATCATCACCAGATCTGTCGCCCCCCGACCCGTGGTCCTACTTGGCCCCACGTCCGGGACACGCACGGAAGACGTCACAAACATTTTTAAGAAATTTTTTTCGAAATATATTTTCATAAAAAGGTTCACACAACCAACACGTTACCAAAACATGACTTTAAGTCACAAAACAAACTTTCTCAAATGAGTACTTAGCCACTTGGCTATAACAAACTTTACTTATTAAATTTACAAACACGAACACCTACTAAAAGAGATGATACAATTAACTGAGTCACGGTTACACTACCCTAAAGGTATTACATTTACATAATGTATCCTTTATACACATCACTTCCCAAAAGTCTTACCCAAGATCTCTTTACCAACGTCCTCCCTGCTGTGACCTATTCCCTGGACTCCTTCTTATCTAAAACGGTAAACAAATAAGGGGTGAGAATAAATCTCAGTAAGTTACTAAAATGCAACTACATTACATGCTAATATGATGATCATAAAGAAACAATATTAACAATTAAGCGTATAACGCATAGCACATAACATGAGAGGCTCCCTATCGCCAACCGTCCCATACCGGTTGGAAATAACGACCAACTCATCATGCAACACATAAAGCGGAAATAAACACTCATACGTGGATACTGAGCCAAGGTTCTCAAACCAAACAATAGCCATCTGAGAGGCATCAACTGAGCAGCATCGAAGAGCTGAAACGGGTTCCGGAACCAAATAACAACAACAACAACGGGGGGAAAATGACACAAAGTCATAACCCAAAGTGCCCAACCTTTGGCCTAAGGAAGGGGTTTAAAAATGGGAAACCAATGATAGGAGCCTTATAATGTACTTGGCTCGGAGACCATTATAATCCCTATCACTGCCCAACACACACAAAAGTACCAGCTGGACTTTACACGCAAGCACCACATAGAAATACTTGCTTAAACAACAACCAGGGACAATGATTCCAATGTAGGGAACCATGCCAAACACATCAAGAAGATGAATCATTCAACACATCACAAAGTGTTCAACAATGCTCACATAATCAATTACTAACATTTCACAACACTTGTTTTCACAAAGGAACCAATTCTACCATTTTAGTGATCCACAGCAATCATCTAAGTACTTTAGGACACTACCCAAAATCTAGACCAAGATTGACCTCTAAACCCCTTGGTTTGAAAACTCTTAACTTTATCAGAAGACTGGGCGGTCGCCCAAACTGGGCTGTGCGGCCGCCCAAAATGCTCTGCTCCAAGAAGAAAACCCTTCAGATAGATGTGCGGCCGCACGCCCAATTTTGGGCGGCCGCCCACATCACCTGGCAGACCAAAACTTTACCAAAATTCACTCCTTTCATTTACAACCCAAAATTACCAATACTTGCAACCCCTAAACTTTGCAACTTTCACCAAAGCTAAAAACTCAGCCTAAGAACAATACTAACACCAACTTCTATAGCATTCACAACAATAACAAGCTAGGTAACAAGTTCTTACTACTCCTTATGTCCCAAAATTACAAATATAATTAAAACATACCAAAACATTATTTCACAACCTACTAGACATATATAACATGTTTATATCCATTTTATTAGGTACAACAACATTACCATACTTTCCCAATACTACAACACCCATTTGTATTAACATTTCCCACATGCAACAATTTATTACTACTCCCTCCGTTTCACAAATATCATTATAATTTTTAATATACCAATATACCCACTTTAGGATACTTTCACTTCTTTCCCCGTCCCATAGGTAATAGTATAATTTTATAATACATTTATTTAACATTTAACTAAAGATATTATTTTACCGTCCCACGAGTAGGAGTATAACATATAAAGCATATATAATGTTGCATCCTCTCATACTCCCCCAAAACCAAAACTACTATACCCATTTCCCACAAATAACAAGTCTATGACAAGTTTTACTACTCCCTCTGTCCCAAAATTTCAAGTATATAAAAGTATACCCAAAACATTATTTTATAACATATAAAGCATATATAGCATACTTATGACGATTTTAACATTTAAAGGGGGGATTAGTAACTTACCTATTTTTCGGAAATGAGTCAAGAAAAATATATTGTTCGGTAGATATGATCTATTCAACTCCCTGAACATTTATATATAATTAGATTTGAAAATGGAGTAGTAATTAAAAAGAAATAAAATGGAGAAGACCAAAACTTTACCTTAGCTTTCTACAACCATGGAAGATCTTCAAGAACACAATTTGGGAAAGTTGTTTAGGGAGAGAAGGCAAGGTCGACTGAGAAGGGGGGGAGGGAAGTCATTGGGTTTTATAAAATTTTCTCCCACTTTCAACTTTGATCACCTAAGTTCTAGTTTAAACACTTAGACCCCTTACTCCAACTTTCAATAAAGCCCCTAAAGTTACTTAATTCCCTCAACTCTTTAACAACTAAATTATTGGCCCATAAAATTCCACTACCCAACTTAACTATCAAAACAATTGTTACTACTACTACTAACATTTTAACTAACACAAATAATAAATTAAGATATGAAACTCATAAAATATGATGCAACACAAAATTTTAAATAAAAATCCTCAAAATATATAAAATAAGTATAAAATAAATAAAACGGTTTTTGGGGTCGTTACAAGATCCGTGTGCCTCATGCATAAATGCACCTCCGGAACGAGTACCAGAAGATGACTCCTCCTCCGACCCCTCTGAGCCCGTCCTAGAATCTCTATTCTC